>BSBN01001405.1:1200000-1540579 GCA_027924645.1 Cunninghamia lanceolata | reverse complement strand
AGATGGATTATGATTGGGAAGTGTTAGAGGGGGGATGAAATTGGATCAGTGGATTTAGATGGCTCCATATCTTTACTTTTATTTTTGGATTTTGCTAAAAGACTCTTTGGAGAAATTTTTTCAAGCATTCATGAGTTGATGGATTAGAGCTTAGAATGCTTTGATGGTGGATTAGATAGTGAGTTATATGGTG
This sequence comes from Cunninghamia lanceolata, assembly GCA_027924645.1. Taxonomy (NCBI): domain Eukaryota; kingdom Viridiplantae; phylum Streptophyta; class Pinopsida; order Cupressales; family Cupressaceae; genus Cunninghamia; species Cunninghamia lanceolata. Next base: position 1,540,386 of record BSBN01001405.1, on the reverse strand, counting down.
GATGGATGATATGGATTGATGGATTAGGAGATGGGTGGACTAATGCATTAGTATTATGAGGCCTTGGAGGGAAATTATAAAATAATTCCCCTTTAAACACTAACCCCTAAACCCTAAACTTGAGAAACCCTAAAAATTCATAAACCCTAAATAATTTACCCCTAAAGGTCTAAGCAACCCTAAACTCATGAAACCCTAAATATGCCCCTAAACCTGAGAAATCCAAAACCTCTCTCTCTCCCAAAACCCCTAAACCCTAAATAATACCCCTAAATCATAAACCCAATCAACCCTAAATCTCTAAACCATAAATAATTCCAACTAAACCCTAAACTTAAGCAACCCTAAACTCATAAACCTAACCAAACCTCTCTCTCTCCAAAACAAGAAAACTAAGACTCTCTCTCCCCCCTTATCACCCTAATCTCTTCCCTCTCTCTCCATACATCTCCATCCTCCCTCTTCCTCTCCTCTCACATGTCAACAAAGAATATGGAATTAAGGAAAACTAGGACATGCAAAGAGGGACGAGGATATAAATTGGGATGATGAAATGGAAACAAGATAACTTATAGAATTTCATTAGATGGGAAGAATGACGAGAGGTAGAGAGGGGAGGGAAGTAGAGAGTGAGAGAGAGGATAGGAGGTAGAGAGTAGGTGGGAAGTAGAGAGTGGGAGAGGACCATAGGAGGTAGACAGGGGAAGGAAGAAGAGAGAGAGGGAGGGTAGGAGGTAGACAGGGGAGGGAAGTAGAAAGTGAGAGAGAGGGTAGAGAGGTAGAGAGGGAGGGGGAGAAAAGAGTGAGAGAGAAGGTAGGAGGTAGAGAGGCTAGGGAAGAAAAGACTCAAAAAGAGGGTAGGAGGTAGATACGTGAGGGAAGTAGAGAGTGAGAGAGAGGGGTAGAAGCTGGATAGGGGAGGGAAGAAGAGAGAGTGAGAGAGAAGGTAGGAGGTAGAGAGGGGGAGGGAAGCAAAGACTTAGAGAAAGGGTAGGATGTAGAGAGGGGAGAAAAGTAGAGAGTGAGAGAGATGATAGGAAGTGCAGCTACCCTTATAGACATGTATGCTAAAGTGTGGAAGCATAGACAAGTCATGTCAATTGTATGATGTAACACCTCAAAGAGATGTTCTATAATGGAATGTAATGATTGCAAGATATGCAAAAAATGGATTTGTTGAAAAGCGCTTTTAGAAACTTTCAAGCAAATGCAATTGGCATGTGTATTGCCAATTATGCTCATCATAATATGAGCGTGTTATAACGCGCTCACGTTATGCTCATCATAATGCAAGCCGTGTTATAATGCGCTCACATTATGCTCAGCTTTGTTTGACATGTTTTTATTAGTTTTTAGCAAAATCTGGGGATAATCTAGAGCATACTCCCCATTAGGATGGCACTTTTTCAATGAAAACTCAAAAAAAATACCACCATAATCTTAAGCTCTCTGTTAGCTATCTAACCATATAATTTTTCTTCACATTTTGAGTATGTTTAGTGTTTCATCTTGAATTTCTTTTGTTAGTGTGTCTAGTTTTTGTCAAAAACTAGTGTCTACTATTTTTGACTTTTTTAACCATTCATTGAAAATTGAAATAAGTTATATGTTTAGAAACTAGACTCCATTCTACACGAATTCAAAAAAAAATCAATTTTCAATTAGTTTTCAAACATTTTAGGGGGGTGCACGCTCAAATTTCTATTTTTTAGGATGGGTCCACTTTAAAATTACTAAAAAAATCAATTATTCATTAAACAATTATCAGAAAAATTAGGGATAAACTACATGGTGTTAGCTAAATTTATCACTGGAGTGATTATTGAAATACTAAAAAAAAGTTAACATTTTAGGAGGAGCACACCAGATGCTGTGTTATGTTTTTTTGGAGAAAAATAGGACCAATTTGTGTGCTCCACCGTTTTGAACCCCTTAATCTCAACCATTTTTGGAATAAATTAGTAGTTTAGAAACTAGATTCGAAGCATGACAACTACTGTTTTCATTCCATCTTCACAATTTTTGAGTGTAGCTACCTTCAATTTCTCATCCAACATCAATGTTTCCTGATTTCAAATTTAAAAAAAAAGTGGCAACTTAAGACCCCATTTTTGGTCCCTCATCTTTGTGCACTTACCCTTGCAAGAGGGGTGACCAAAGTAAACCATATGCCAAACTCCAAAACTTTCAATGAAGGGACAAATGATAACAGTGACAAAGGAAAATTTTTAGGACCTAGAGGACCAAGAGGTGGATGTTTTTAACTACGAGGGTGAGCACTATGCTAATAAATGCCCTTAGAGGATAGTTGAAAAGGCAAAAGGGAATCGACAACAACCACCCCCTCCAACACCGACATCCATGCGGCAATACATGATAGATAAGTCGATTATCAACCCACTCCTATTGAGTTGATAGGTACAATCTATGGCCTTTTCAGTTAATGTGCTTATAGATACTGGTGCTACTAAATGTTTCATTGATCCTAGAGGAGTAGAAAGATTGCCCAGGAAGGTTGGTTTTCATGGCCAACTCCTGGACAATGATGTATGGTAACCAAGATGAGAGAAAGGTAGACCAATGTCTAGCCTGTAGTGAATTGACATTGCCAAGTTTTGGTAACTCAAGTTAACCTTTATGTGGCTCCTCTGGGAATCATATGATATGATCCTAGGAATAAATTGGGTTAACTCAGCATAGAGCCAAAGTAAATTGCTTGTGAGAGATAGTAACTTGTAGAGACGATTATGGGAACCCAACCAAAGTGTGTGGCATTCAAAGGGGCATAAGCCTTAGATAGATCTACTGACATGCAAATAAAGAGAGCTCAAAGGAAGGGATGCACTCTATATGTTATTCACATAGAGGATTTGGGAGAAGAGAAAGAACCCTCCTTTGACGATTTTCCAATGCTCCAAGAATCCTAAGAGTGTGTTTCCAAAAGAGTTACCTAGATTACTACCAAGGAGGGAATTTGACTTCTCCATTGACCTCCTACCTGGTATCGAACCACAATCAAAAGCCCCCTATAAAATGACCACTTCTGAATTGTATGAGATGAAGATTCAATTGGCAGGAGTTGCTTGATAAGGGTTTTGATTCAACCAAGTGTGTCACCTTGGGGAGCACTTGTACTCTTTGTGAAGAAGAAGGAGATGGTACCCTCTGAATGTGCATTGACTATAGAATGATCAACAAGGTGACTATTAAAAATGGGTAACCCTTTTCCAAGAATTACTGAGCTCTTTGATCAAATGAGAGGTGCAACCATGTTCTCAAAAATTAATTAAGATCAGGATACCCATTAGTTAAGGATCAAGGAAGAAGACATACACAAAACTACTTTCATGACTCATTATAGACATACGATTTTACAATTCTTCCATTTGGCCTTACTAATTGCATCCGCAGCCTTTATGAATTTGATGAGCAGTGTATTCAAAGATTGCTTAGATGATTTTGTTATAGTTTTCATGGATGATATCCTCATCTACTCCAAGAATGAGGAGGAATATGAACAACATTTAAGAATAGTGCTCCAATGTTTAAGGAAATGTCTTTTATTTGGGAAATTGTCTAAGTGCTCCTTCTACTAGAAGAAGGTGCATCTATTTGGGTCATACCATTTCAGCAGAAGGAATATCAGTCGACCTAGCTAAAATAAAAGCCATAATAGAATGGCCAACCCCCTAAAATGTTGAGGAAGTCCATAGCTTTATGGGCTTAGCAGGATATTATAGAAGATTTGTTGAAGGGTTCTCTAAAATACTAAATCTTATCACTACACTTCAAAAAAAGGGGAAGAAGTTTGAGTGGTTAGACAAAAGTGAACAAGCCTTTCAAGTTGTTTGAAACATAAACTTACCACCCGCTTCTATTCTCATCGCACCAAATCTGAATGGGAGATTTTTAGTTTATAACAAATGCATCAAGAGATGGTTTAGGTGGGGGTTCTTATGCAAAATGGGCCAAGTTGTGGCATATGAGTCCCAGAAGTTGAAGTCTTATGAGGTTAATTATGCACCTCACAATTTGGAATTGGTTGCAATAGTGCATGCTTTACAAATGTGGAGGCACTATCTAATTGGGTAAACTTTTTGAGGTTTTAAATACTAACCACTTGGGCCTTAAGTACATTTTCACTCAACCAAATTTAAATGCATGTCAAAGAAGATGGCTTGAATTTCTAAGTGAGTATGGAACTTTGATATTGATTATATCAAAGGAAAAGAGACTAAAGTAGCCGATGCTTTAAGATGAAGATGACACATTATGGCAATTGCAACTTTTACTCTACCTTTAGAGATCAAGTGATGAAACAACTTTAGAATGATGAGTTCTATGTAAATGTTAGATCAACTTTAGAAGAAGATACATCTGACCATCAGTTTGAATGATATAAGCTCAAGAAAGATGGTTTGCTTAGGTTTCATAATAGGATGTACACTACCAAGACAGTAAGTTGAGATCTAAAATTATTGAGGAAGCTCATAATGCTCCTTTATTCACGTCATCTCAGAGTAACCAAGCTTGTAGCTGACTTAAAACCATTATATTTCTAGCCTGGTACGAAAAGAGAGGTGACTGAATATGTGTCCATATGCCTGGAATGCCGAGTGGGTAAAGGTTGAACATGTTCACCCGAGTAGGATATTTGTATCCGCATGACATACCAGAACAAAAGTGGCAAGGGTAATGAGTATGGACTTCATACAGGGGTTACCCATGGTCCAAATCCAAATCATGATGTAATTCTGGTTGTAATTGACAAACTAACCAAGGTAGCCCATTTTATACATGGGCATCTTGATAGATGGATCACTAACGTTTGGGCCAAGAGATTTGTACAAAAAATATTCAGACTTCATGGGATACCTAAAACAATTATTTCTGACCGAGATGTTAGGATGACATCTAGATTCTAGAAAACTTTACATGATGCCATGGGTACTTGTCTTAATTTCTAGTTCAGCATACCATTTGGCAAATGGATGGCAAACCAAGCAAGTTAATCAAATTATTGAAGATTTACTATGAATGTTACTATATGGACCAACAAAAGCAAATGGGAGGACTATCTTCCATTGGTTGAATTTGCTTACAACAATTCTCACCAAGTCTTCATTAGGAATGGCTACTTTTGAAACCCTTTAGGTAGGAATTGTCGCACCCCTATCAATTGGGATAGAATAGAGGACATGGTAATTATTGGCCCTGAATGCTCAGAGAAATGGATGAGAAAATGAAACTAATCAGAGGAAGATTGAAAGAAGCTTCTAATAGACATAAGATTTTTGCTAATAAGAAATCATGAGTTTTCGTCAGTTTGTGGTAGGGGACAAAGTGTTTCTTAAGGTAAAACTATATAAAAGTCCCATCTCATTTGGCAAGTCAGCCAAGCTAGCTCCTAGATGTGGGGACCCTTCGATGTTTTGGATGTGATAAATTTTGTATCCTATAGATTGGCCTTACCACCATCTCTCTCTCTTAGTTGCGTGATGTTTTTCATGTTTCCTTGCTAAAACCTTACCATCCTGATGCCATTCACATTTTGGATTAGCAAGATTTGTAGGTTCAAGATCCAAGGGTGGTGTAGGTAGAGCCCCTGTGAATCCTTGAGAAGCACAAGCTTAAGTTGTACAACAAAGAAGTAGTCTAGTGCAAGGTGTGGTGGGACTAGTTCTTTGCAACTAATGCTACTTGGGAAGATGTTGCAAAGATCTGTAATGATTCTTTCTTCACCTTTTCTAGTTTTTGCTATTGTACATCTTGGATATCATCAGAATGATGACTACTCCTAGAGGGGAGGGATGTCATAGCTCATTTTCTTACATGACATAGTGTTTCTTATTTATAGATATTTCACATACATATATGATGTTATGTTGGTGACATATGATACTTTTTGAACCACCTAGATGACTATTTCATCTACATTATTAGAAATGTGTTGATATATTCTGTGTTATAGTAGCATAACTTGATTTGAATATTGCATGGTTATATATGATTATTAGTTGTTGTGGACACACTACAATTTGATGTCTGAGTGTGATAGGATCCACCACAATCTCTTCCTAAAGGAAGAGTATCATAGAGGGAAAGGACCTAGCAATTCTAAGGTCGTCATGCATGCACTAAAACACAATTAGTACAATTGGCATATAGAATGGGGTTTTGTGGTTAGTCTTGTGTGTCTTAGATTTGATCCTCATTAGTTTCATTCTAGTAAACAATTTCAATTAATTAATTTCTAGGAAAATAAATAACGCCTTTATGAATATATATATACATATATGTGTGTAGATACTATGAACGTTGAGTGTATGTATATATAAACACACATACATTTGGCACAAACAAATACACACATACACACACATGCATGCACATACTACCATCGTTTAGATCCCTCAAATGCTCTAATAATCCATTTTGCCACCAATGTAGCACCCTAAATTTTTAGATCTTTCAACCCTAAACCCCCCATGTTTTTACTAAAGCAACACCACTCCCATGCTACCGCGTGTCTCTTTCTATTCCCCCTCCCATCTGACCATAGAAACTCTCTGATCCTTTTTTTAATGAGGTTAACTTGATAACTTTCAAATAACCAAGAAGAAGCATAGTAAATGGAATAAGATGCAAGAATTTTTTGACACACCTGTAACCTTCTGGTCATGGAGAGATAATGTTTATCCCACATATTGAGCTTCTTATTAATTTTCCCATAGATCCAATCCCACATCTCCTTCAAAGATGGATCAATAGAGAATGGGATTCCAAGGAATCTCACTAACTTAGTTGAATCCCCCCATTGCCATTGAAAAGTATCCAACCACACTGGAGGAGGATCATCCTAGCCTAGAAGAGTAGATTTTGAGTGGGAAACTTTGGCTCCTACAACTTTACAGAATATTAAGTCTTTCCTCAAAATTTGATAAGTTTTCCTCTTCTAGAATAGGAAATAATGTTGTATCATTAGCAAATTGGATATTTAGAAGTGTTTCATTATTTGGAAGATTTATTCCCTTTAGTTCCCTCCCTATCAAATTTGTTCTAAGTATATAAAATAGTGGTTCAGAGGTAATGACAAACAATGCAGGAGCTAGAGGGCAGCCTTGCCTTATAGACCTTTCCAGTTTGAATGGGTTAGAAAGAGATCCATTAATGTCAATTTGAATAGTGGAATCCATGAATAACATTCTAACCATGTTACAATATTCCTCAACAAAGCCTAAGGTTTCTAGCATCATTATTACAAAGGACCACTCAATCCTATCGTAAGCTTTTTCAAAGTCCAATAATAAGATACTTGCATTTTATCCACTTTTTTTGCCCAGTCCAGGGCTTCTCAGCTTGTAATTAGATTCTCCAAGATGTATCTTCCTTTTATAAAACCTATTTGTGTAGGGTTAATAATAACTAGAAGAATATCAATAAGTCTTATAGCTAGAACTTTAGCTATAATTTTATAAGATACATTTAACAAAGTAATGGGTCCCCAATTTCTAATATTTGTTTTATCCCCTTCTTTAGGAAAAAGTTTGATCACTCTTTAATTGATTTCTTCCCTCAAAGTTCTCTTAGATATAGCTTCTTGATAAACTTCCAATAGGTCTTCAACTATCCAATCTTCATTGCATTTGTAAAATTCCACAGGAATTCCATCAAAGCTAGGTGACTTACCATTTTCCATTGTCCTAATTTCTTTTATTATTTCATCTTTGGAGACTACTTTCCTTAGCTTAGTAGACATTTCATCTGTGATTTTTTTGGGTCATATTTTTCTACAAAAGCTTCGTGCCTCTCTGCATTACCTGGACCCATCCTTAGCTACAAAAGATTTTTTGATAAAAGGATCTAAACACTTCTTTCATCTCTTCATTGCTTTTAAAACACCTATTATCTTCTACAATAGGTCTAATGTCTTCTCTAGAATTTTTTGTTTTCAACAAGTTAATAAAGTATTTTGTTCCTTTATCTCCTTTTGATAATGAATTCAGTTTTTCTCTAATTCTAGCCCCCTAATTTTTAATAGTCTGAAACTTCCTTAATTTGTGCTTTATTTTCCCTAGTTCTCTAAGAAGCTCTTCATCATCTGAACTATCTTGTAGTTTACTTTCATATTTCAAAAAAAAATCTTGCAGCTTCCCTTCCTCTCTCCTCTTATCTTTTGCATACTTTTTCCCTACTATTTAAAATAGTACTTTACAATTTTTAATCAATGCATTCCAATATTGGCATCTTGATGAGTTGGTATATAAGGCTTTTGTAATGTTTCTCAGACTAATGATTCCTTCACAACCGTCATTGTCTTGAAGTAAAGCATTATTTATTTTAAACAAGTTTTCTTTTTTAGTTCTTGCCCCTGATTGTTGTTCTTTCCACCTAATATGTGCTTTATTGGGTGGTGGTCTGAGAGAGTGGAAGGAAGAATTTCTACACAATTATTTTCTTTTTTGCTAAGGAAGTAGAACTTATCTTTAGTTTAATAGAATCTATCTAGCATTGAGTATATTTTGTTTTTGCCACCTTGGCTATTACACCATGTGAACCAATGCTACTACTTTCATTTTTCTTCCCTTCTAAAGGGTCAAAAAGTTTAAAAGTCTTTTTAAATTTATTCCATTTGAAGAAGGATTCATTTCCTTTCCACCCCCATTTAAGGCCACCAATCTTGTCCTCTCATATTCTGTCATATTAAAGTCACCTCCTATTATCCATGGAATCTTTGTAAGTTATTGGCCATCCATTTCCAGAGTTCAGCTCTACAATTGTATTCATTTCGGGCATATACAGAACATACTCCAAATAGAATGTCATCCTTCTTAAAGATTGCCCATAAGCACCTATTACAAGGTGAGTGTCCTTTTTGGATGATCAATTTAGCCCACTTGTTGTCTATTAACATTGTTATTCCCCCCTTTCCCTTTTTCATGCTCAATGAAAAAATAATCAGCATCTTTCGATATAAATCTCAAATTATTCTCCAGTGTGAAGCCAATGGCCTTCACCTCCTGAAGCATAATGAGATTTAAATCTTTTCTTTTATTAAAAAAGTCCCTAACAATGTATTTTCTATCAGGACACTCCAAGCATCTTATACTCCAACTACAACAATTCATAATTCTCTAGATCAGAGGTCTCCATCTTCCTTTTTTAATATAACTTCTTTAAATAGTCAGGAACTTTTTCCCCTTTTTTACTATCTATTTTGGAGTTTTTTCTTTACATATTTTCTTGTTTTCTTTTCTTTTGTTTTGTTTTGTAATAATAAGGTAATCAAGTCTTTCAAGATTTCTTCATTTCTGTTAAGACTGGTCAAACTAACATCTTTAACTTGTGCACTAGGGGACTCCATGTTAGTGCCCACAAGGTCAGTTGTAAATTTTTTCTTTCCAACCATAATGTTAAAATTTTCATTTTTTTATTTATCTTTATTTGCCCTCATTTGAGCCCTAATTTTTTCTAAGGCCAGTTCTTGGGCATTTTTCTTATGAGTTACTAGATCAATTTTTGGAGGCTCGGTATTTGCTCCCTCATCTACCTCTAATGTTGGGTTTACTCTAAAGGTTACCTCAGATATACTATCTTTTTGCAATACAAGAGGAGAGACATTTAGGCCTTTATATTCTCACTGACAAGCCGAGTCCAGGAGGGCAGCTTCGTTTGAGACAAGGTTAGTTTCAAGCATGCCTTTCACTACAGAAGTAGCACTAGTCATATTATGACTGATAATCTCTTCTGAATAGGAAGGAGACCCCTACATCTCTACCATGGGAGATGAGAAAACAACTTCATCTAACCCTTGCTCACCTGCAACTTCACCCTCCTCTAAACTCATTTCACTAGTTTTTCTTTGAACAACAGAAATATCAATATCTTCTCCTACTCTGTCATTGGCTGCAAGATTGACAACCTTCACAAGGATATTATTAATAGCAGACTCACCAAGAACAAAGTTATCCATTTTGGGTTCTAGGTTATTTCTCCCAACAGAAGCCAATTTTGTATTTTTGGGTATAGAGGGGTTTGCCTGAAACTCCTCATGTCTCTTTCTATTTTTATTAAGGACAGGACAAGATTTTTTTTGGTGACCATCACATTTACAAAGGAAACAAGCATTAAGCCCACCAACCCTATAATATTGCACTGGGCTGGCTTTCCTAATCCTCTTATATCTATCCACTCAGGAATAAAGGCCCTGGATTTTATGGAAACCAAGACTCTCGCATCCATGTGAGGCAGGGTGATGCTAGTTTCCTCCACCCTTAATATTTCACCCATGTGGCTTACCATTTGCGGAATAAAATGCCATAACTTCTCAAGAACATTTTTTACCTCAAACCATCTAGGTATCAAGGAAAACATAATTTCTTCCTTAGAACTATTAGGATATCAGGGGTGCACCTTAAATAATGACTGGCCAATATTCCAAAAATTCTTCTCTTAGACTTTTTTTTGCATTTTATTGTTATCATGTAGGATTGCACCCATGATGCAAAGCTATGAAGCTCAGCAATCCTATGTAACATGGGATCAAACTCAGGTTGTGGGTGACCTATGGTGAGCTTGAACCTCCAGATTATGGGTTGGTTGCCTTATAATTTTTTAATGGGATAATGACTTGGCAAGAAAAAGGATAGAAAGAATGAAAATTAAAGGACAAAATTGAAAGCAAAAGGGTGGTGATGGACGTAATTGATAGAAACATGCAACTCTAACTCACAATAACGTTTAGAGTATCCATCCACACAAACCACTTTGGCAATATGACCACAAAAATGATTCTAAGGAAGGCTTGAATAACTTTCTTTTTTGGAGGAAAACTGGGTTCTCACAGCATAAAAGAAATGACTTTTCAATACACAACCTAAGACCTATGATTTTACTATTTTTCAATGCATGCAAATATAAATAAGACAATGATTTTAAAGGTTCTGATTCTAAACACAATAAAATCTCATCAAATCATTCATAAAACAATAAAAATGAGAAGGTAGATACTTGATTCAACTGAAAATAAAGGAATACTTGCATAAAAATGGAAAAAAATAGAACCTATAACCTGTTGTAATGTATTAATTTGTAAAAAAATAAGTTACAAAACACTCTTTCTCTCTGTAATGCACAAGAGAGTAAAAAGGTAAGAATTAGAAAAACATAAGTTTTTCTCTCAATATATAATCTACTCACAAAGAAGACCTAAAAGGTCAACTACAGTCAACTGCCTCTAAAAATAATACCTCCAAGATTGATTCGCGAGCAAGCATAACAATCCCTAAAAAGAAGGGTTATAGCTAATCCAAATTGAGCTAAAATAGCTCCGAACTACCCTTCTCTTTCAGTTTGACCAAGTGGTGGTCCAAACTCTTCCAATTTTGACCAAAAATCATGCAAAAGATCCCAAAATAGTTTAGTTAACTCCATCTCCTAATTTTTCATGACTTGGGCATGAGTAAAAGCAATGTGAACAAGTAATAAAGTAATCTAGGTGACTTACTTTACTATGTGTTACAAATTTGTTCTATTTTTCAACTTTAGAACTTTGTGAAAAATAATAAAGTAACTTATAATTGTATTACTTTCTTATTCGTTTACATTTAGTTTATAAGTTGCAAAGTCATACAAAAATGATGGATTTTGTCTTCAAAAAGGTTTTAAAACAAATAACAACTCCTTATATCTCCCCTTTGATTTGCTAAGTCACATTTGCTAATTTAAATAAATACGATTAATACAATGGACTCAAACCTTATGTCTCCCTATGGCATTATACATCACATCTTAACTTATTTTAAAAAATTCAAAGTCATTTACCTTATGACTCCCATGGCAATCTTATACCAACACATATTAAAAACTCAAAGCCAACATACCTTATGACTCCTATGCAAACACATGCATTACCTTTGCATCATTATTTGTTAAACCACCTTATAACTTCCCATGCAAACATGCATCACATCTCCTTGCATTATTACCTTTTCTTTGACTTTGAAGAACAATCAAAAGAAAATAATGATAGCCCTTCGGGCCCCCACATGCACACTAGGTGTTATCATGTTTGTTTTCACCACGGGCAGGTATTTGGATAGCAATGATTTTTAATTTAAGCAAAGTCAAAGAGCTCAATGGTCGACCTAGGGCTTTCGGTTAAAAAGGAAAAAAACTAAAAAGTCTTCATCATTTTCTTTGTTCTCTTTACTGCTTTTCCTTACCCACCGCCATGCAAGGGTTTTCATGATGCTTTTTGAGGCATTTATGGGGTTCAAACTATTGTTTATCCTCTATTTTCAACACCATCAATACTCAGGTAATTTTTTTGTCTGCATATCATTATTTTTCTGCAAGAAAAGTGAAAAAATGCAGTGTTTGGCTGCTCCTGAAGACGCCTTCATTCTAGTTTTTATTTTAGTGACATGATGAAATATGACTAATTCATTTTCTTTCTGTATATGCTCCACTTTTTACTTTGTTGTGGCATAATGAAACAAGGAAGAAAACTCACTTTTTGCACTGGCTTTTTCATTATGCTCATTGTATTTTACTCTGGCCTTCATAATGTGAAAAATGGTTGTGAGAGTATTGTAAAAAACTCCTGAAAAAGGGAAACTGTAGCTTGTATTTCTTCTTAAATGCTTTGATTCTTTTCACCATGGCATGAGTATTGACCGAAAAAAGCATGTATCTGAGATAGGTAAAAAGTTTTACTTATCATGTAAACCCTCTTAGGGTTTGTGAACAAAGAACTCCATTTTTCTTCTCTCTGCTACTAAAAAAAGCTATTACTGCTCCTTAGCATTGTGTTCTCCTTTGATATGGCATAGTTGTTTATCTTTTTGATGCGGTTGTGAGTAAAACCCTAGCACGGGATTTGGTCTGTTATAACCTCCATTTTTCCTTTCTACAATTTACAAAACAAACCACTGCTCCTCCTCTAGTTTATCTCCTATGTTTGTTTACAAAACCCTACTAGGGCTTCATATACTCTGCACTCTTCTAGCAACATTGCTCAGTGGTTTATTTTTAGTGATAGTTAGCTTTAGAAAGAATAGTGATCTTTTATGCTGCTCCACTTGACTATCAGGCATACATATTATAGACTGAGTTAGAAGAGATTATGTGTTTTGTATCTTCATTCTGATGGCATTATGAGTTTTCTGATGTAACTTCTGATAGACTTTAAGGCTATCTTCCTTCTAAGACTATTCCACATGCTTTTGATTATCCTTTTACTTATATTTGTCATCATAAGGGCAATAAGCAAACACTATTGGTTATGAAGGCTCACACAATGGGCTCCTAAACACTTTTGTTAGTATAAAATTGTCCTATCAATACATTTTCTTTGCTAGATTTCATATTTTGAGGCTAGGACTGTCATTTTTCTTCAGGAAACAATGACTCTTTGTTTTTCCTATATAACATTATGTGAGTGTATCCTCAATGCTTGTGATCCTTATAATGTTACTCCATACTTTATCAATGGCATTTGTCATTCATGATAGTTAGGAATGCTTGATTGTATTGTACTCATCTTTTCATGGATTCCTCTTATCTTTTATCATTGTCTATATGTCTCACATTGATGGCATTATGAGTTCCTCATGACTCCTATAGCACATGATCATATCTTAATCTGGAAAAGGTATATAATGACTACATGATAAATGGATTGTCCTTGACTTGATTGTTCCATGGTTTGAAACATTTCAATTCTTCTTTGCCTCTTTTTAATAGTTTGTTGTTCCTTTACTTGCTTAAGGCAGTTAGACATTTCATTCTTATGATGACTCTTGCATATCAAAAAGTTGTCATGGCATTATGATACTACCGTATCAATCATAACTGTCCTTTTGTTCCTTTCTCTCATAGATGTAGGGTTGCTTCATGTATTCAAAAGCAATTTTACATCTCATTCACAATAAAAGTGGTTAAATACTTGATTTTAATTGATGTTCCATATTGTAGCTGCACTACTCTTGATATTGCCTTAAATGTTGTCTTCTTGGCATATGACTATGCCCTGTAGTTGAGGTCCTATCCTTAGTACATGTTCATTACTTGATGATTGCAACCTCATGATGGGACATGTTCCTTGATTTGAATGATGAATGTTGTCCTAAATTGATGTTAATTGCAATATGACAAAAGTTTGTTCATAAGCACGCTGGGCTCAACCCTTGTGGGAGCCACAATTTCTCCACCTGATATTTCAGTGATTGATCTTGAAATATTTCACCTATATCTGCACAATGAACAAACATGTTAGATATAAAACATACTTTCGAAATTCAATGCTCCTCCTCATGATGATTTGTCTTTCATCTGATGACCTAATTTTTTGCATATATCTGACAATGACCCAATTGAATTGATGCATCATAATTGTATGTTATATATCTATTGACGAAGCATATGATGAGTTTTTATATCCCAAGATCTAACCAAATCCTTGAATCATTGCACGTACATCTTGAAGATCAGAAATGAGGAGCTATAGATATGAAGATCAAGTTGAAGGGTTAACACCAACACTACGAGGTAAGGATATGAAATATGCTCATGTGTTCCTTTCTTTACTTTATCTTCAGATGTATAGCTTGCATGTATTATTGCATTGGCTCAGTTTAGTCATTCCCATGGCTTGTGTGGGACATATTTAAACACTCATTTGAATATAATCAATTATTTTGCTCTATGCAATGACTTATGTATATTTTGCTTTCTAAATCAAATATATAGCATAAAACAACTGAATCTCTTTTTAAGTACATGTTTAAAATATGATGAAGAAATGACAATTTATAAATACCTCTCTTTTGTACTGTACTAAAATGTACTGAATAATTAGTAACATCATAACTGAAAGATGAAGGTAGTTAGATACCTGTCATTCTTTGAATGTCTACTTTCTTGTCTCTAGATCATTTCACCTATCAGGATGGTTTGACAGCCTATCTTGAGCTATCATATGATCCTGATAAGTGATATTTCATTATTTCTTTTCTCAAGACAATAGGCATTTAATTGGATGATCATGTAGATAAAAAAAATTCTTCACCCCCTTTCCAACAACTATTGTCTAGGCCTCACTAAATTAGGTTGCAAACATAATTTAGTAACATTTTTGGCAACCTCTCAGAGGTGTTTGCCATGTTAAAAAAGTAGGACTAGTAGTCTTGGCAATCCATTGGGCATAGGAGTTAATTCCTATTCTTTGTAACTTAGCTACCAGAAACATGCAGCAACAAAACTAAAATTGAAAAACAAATTACCATGGCTTTGTTTGGGATAGGACCAACAAACATGTGCAACAACACTTCTTGGAAAATGAAAACTTAACCTAACGTATACTAACCTACTCTAACCAGCAAAAGAAGCTGGTCAAACAAAGCCATTCACTGGCTTTGTAAAATAAATCCCCTTTCTAACCAACATAGGATGTTTTGCAAGGTTATGAACTATTGATAAGATATGACCCATAAGAACATATCTTATAGAATGTTGCAAAATTCTCTAGAGAACAAAAACAAACCCACTTAGCATCTGAACCTTATCATAGATACTTCTGTTATGAGGTGAATTGATGATATGATTCTGCGTCTCTAAGGCTGCAATATCATCTTTGGGTACAACAGTAACATGTGTCTCCTTATTTAGCTCTCTGCCAGCTAAACCCCTGATTGGAAACCCTCTTGAAAGGATGAACTTTCTACTCTTACTGCTGCTATCTTGCTTAGGATATGCTATCTTGTTTTCACTTGCAATCTTAACCTGATTTGAAAAAGTTAGCTCGCATGAATGAGATGAAGGAATGCTTGCCTCTTTGACCTGAATAGGCTGATCACATATTGTTGGCTCATATGATACTAGCTTATCATCAATGTTAGAACAAAAAACTTCTATGATGCCTAAAAACATGTTCTCATCTAACTCATAATCTACCACTGAATCCAAATGAGTTTTACCATTCTACTATTCAAAACTATACATTGATATTAAAATGCATGTGATATCTTTATTTTCATCCACAACTTCAGGAAGTTCATCAAACAAATTAGCTAGAACTGGAGACTAAACCTCTATTTCCTTTAGAAAAACATGTTCAACCTAATCTTGTTTGTCGTCTAAGTTTGACACAAAGGACTCAAGATCATCTCAAAATGAAACTTTGTCACATTCCTCTTGGATTTTTGATAAATGGGAACTATTTTTTACCTTATAATAGCTCTCAGCCAGCTATGTAAGTTCCATGATAGGCTTACCTTGACACTTTTCTACTTGATCTAAGACTTTATTTTTTGACTACTTAGCTTCAATCAGCAATTCATCAGGTTGTTGAGGATCTTCTTGTTGTTCTGGAACAGCTATTGGTGAAAACATAATCACACCTTCTTTATCATTTTCAACAAAAGAAAGTAACGCATCAATCCAAGTTGAAAGATGATCTTCTTGATCAGCCTCTTTTACTTCTCCACCTTGGTGTTCTAATTGATCTTCTAAAATAAATACTGAAACATTTTCATCAATTTCAACAAAACAAGGAAGATCATTACCTAAAACATTGAAAGACTCCTCTTGAAAGGTCTTCTTCTATTCAATCTTTTGCTACTCTAATCAGTAATGCTCAATAGCTACATGCATTAAATTTGCATTCCTATCTTTCTTCATGAAGAGTGAGCTATCTTGAAAGACAATGGGTCCATCCTTATAAAGGCAAATAGTGATAGGACAATCAGATTCACTTGATAGGGAAACTTGGAGATTTTCTTCAGTTTCCTAGATGAAAAAAGGCCCTTGAAGTGGCTGGTCATGAGGAATAACAAATTCAGATTGTGCCAACATAGGTTCTTGCAATGGTAAAGGATCTCTAAATCATGGAATCTTGACCTTGGGAAGATTAAGAGGCTCACTTTGTTTAAAACTTAGAATTTCATACCTACTAACCTCATCTTGAACAGTCTGATAAGGAATGAAATGAGTTGTTTGGATCTCATGCCTATGTGTTTGAGTGAGCAGAAGTCTCATCTGCTCCTCTTTTGCAAGCATCTCCCTCTCAAACTATATCCTTTGTGCCTCCAACTCCTACGCATGAAGGTAGGCCTGATAATCTAACTCCTATTGCTGTAAATCAAGCTCTTCTTGCATCCAACTACTTTTTTAAGTCTAGCAATGTGTTTTTGATCTCACTAAATTCAAATCTGTCAGCATCTTGGGGTTGAATCTAAGCATATGTAGGCTGATACAGAGATTGAGTAGGGGTGGGTGGGTGGAAATCATATTGAGCATGCTTGTTTTCTTGAAAAGCCATGGAATTTGAGCTAAAACTAGCAGCATGGTTGGTTTGATATGGCTGATAGGATGATGGATTAGCAGCATTTTCATGATATGATGGATGATATGACATGTTCTGATGAAAGATAGACATGCTTAGTCATTCAAAAGTTGGAAAACAATTGAAACTAGAATTACTTGGAATAAAACAGCACCTGATCATACTGAAACCAGTAGAAATGTCACTCAAAGTTGCCAGATGTGTTAATTTCTTGCCTCCAAAGGCTAAGATCACTACCACACACCAAAAATTAGTGATATATGAACATACTTTTGGACTGAAATAGTCCAATCTATCCCACCGAGCGTGTCAAAAATTATTATCATGCAGGATTGCACCTGTGATGCAAAGCTATGAAGCTTAGCAATCCTGTGTAACATGGGATCAAACTTAGGTTGTGGGTGATTTATGGTGAGCTTGAACCTCCAGATTATGGGTTGGTTCCCTTATAATTTTTTAATGGGTTAATGAATTGGTAGGAAAAAGGATAGAAAGAATGAAAATGAAAAGACAAAAATGAAAGCAAAAGGCTAGTGATGCACCTAATTAGTAGAAACATGCAACTCGAACTCACAATAACTTTTAGAGTATCTATCCACACAAACCACTTTGGCAATATGACCACAAAAATGATTCTAAGGAAGGCTTGAATAACTTTCTTTTTTAGAGGAAAACTAGGTTCTCATAGCATAAAAGAAATTACTATTTCAATACACAACCTAAGACCTGTGATTTTACTGCTTTTCAATGCATGTAAGTATAAATGAGACAATGATTTTAAAGGTTCTGATTCTAAACACAATAAAATCTCATCAAATCATTCATAAAACAACACAAATGAGAAGGTAGATACTTGATTCAACTGACAATAAAGGAACACTTGCATAAAAATGGCAAAAAATAGAACTTATAACCTGTTGTAATGTATTAATCTGCAAAAAATTGAGTTACAAAACACTCTTTCTCTCTACAATGCACAAGAGAGTAAAAAGGCAAGAACTAGAAAAACATAATTTTTTCTCTTATTATATAATCTACTCACAAAGAAGACCTAAGAGGTCAACTACAGTCAACTACCTCTAAAAATAATACCTCCAAGATTGATTCAGGAGCAAGCATAAAAATCCCTAAAAAGAAGGGTTATAATTGATCCAAATTGAGCTAAAATAGCTCCAAACTGTCCCTCTCTATCAGTTTGACCAAGTGGTGAACCAAACTCTTCCAATTTTAACCAAAACCATGCAAAAGATCCCAAAATAGTTCAGTTAACTCCATCTCCTGATTTTGCATGACTTGGGCATGAGTAAAAGCAATGTGAAGAAGTAATAAAGTAATCTAGGTGACTTACTTTACTATGTGTTACAAATTTGTTCTATTTTTTGACTTTACAACTTTGTGACAAATAATAAAGTAACTTATAATTATATTACTTTAATATTTGTTTACATTTAATTTATAAGTTGCAAAGTCATGCAAAAATGAGGGATTTTGTCTTCAAAAAGGTTTTAAAACAAATAACTCCTTATATCCCCCCTTTGATTTGCTAAGTCACATTTGCTAATTTAAATAGATATGGTTAATACAATGGACTCAAACCTTATGTCTCCCTATGGCATTATGCATCACATTTTAACTTATTTTCAAAAATTCAAAGTCATTTACCTTATGACTCCCATGGTAAACTTATACCAACACATATTCAAAACTCAAAGCCAACATACCTTATGACTCCTATGCAAACACATGCATTACCTTTGCATCATTATCTATTAAAACACCTTATAACTCCCCATGCAAACATGCATCACATCTCCTTGCATTACTACCTTTTGTTTGACTTTGAAGAACAATCAAAAGAAAATAATGATAGCCCTTTCGATCCCCCTCATGCACACTAGGTGTTATCATGTTTGTTTTGACCAGGGGCAGGTATTTGGATAACAATGATTTTTAATTTAAGCAAAGTCAAAAAGCTCAATGGTCGAGCTAGAGCTTTCAGTGAAAAGGGAAAAAAACTAAAAAGTCTTCATCATTTTCCTTGATCTCTTTACTACTTTTCCTTACCCGCCACCATGCAAGGGTTTTCACGAGGCTTTTTGAGGCATTTATGGGATTCAAACTACTATTTATCTTCTATTTTCAAAACCATCAACACTCAAGTAAGCTTTTCCTCTGCATATCATTTTTTTTTTGCAAGAAAAGTGAAAAAATGCAGTGTTTGGCTGCTCTTGAAGCTGTCTTCATTCAGGTTTTTATTTTAGTGACATGATGAAATATGACTCCATTTGCTTTCTGTATATGCTCCACTTTTTACTTTGTTGTGGCATAATGAAATAAGGAAGAAAAGTCACTTTTTGCACTGGCTTTTTCATTATGCTCGTTGTATTTTACTCTGGCCTTCATAATGCAAAAAATAGTTGTGAGAGTATTGTAAAAAACACCTGAAAAAGGGAAACTGTAGCTTGTATTTCTTCTTAAATACTTTGATTTTTTCACCATGGCATGATTATTGACCGAAAAAAGCATGTATCTAAGATAGGTAAAAAGTTTTACTTATCATGTAAACCCTCTTAGGGTTTGTGAACAAAGAACTTCATTTTTCTTCTCTCTGCTACTAAAAAAAAGCTACTACTGCTCCTTAGCATTGTGTTCTCCTTTGATATGGCATAGTTGTTCATCTTTTTGATGTGGTTGTGAGTAAAACCCTAGCACGGGATTTGGTCTATTATAACCTCCATTTTTCCTTTCTACAGTTTACAAAACAAACCACTACTCCTCCTCTAGTTTATCTCCTATGTTTGTTTACAAAACCCTACTAGGGCTTCATATACTCTGCACTCTTCTAGCAATATTGCTCAGTGGTTTATTTTTAGTGATAGTTAGCTTTAGAAAGAATAGTGATCTTTTATGCTGCTCCACTTGACTATCAGGCATACACACTATAGACTGAGTTAGAAGAGATTATGTGTTTTGTATCTTCATTCTGATGGCATTATGAGTTCTCTGATGTAACTTCTGATAGACTTTAAGGCTATCTTCCTTCTAAGACTATTCCACATGCTTTTGATTATCCTTTTACTTATATTTGTCATCATAAGGGCAACATGCAAACGCTATTGGTTATGAAGGCTCACACAATGGGCTCCTAAACACTTTTGTTAGTATAAAATTGTCCTATCAATACATTTTCTTTGCTAGATTTCATATTTTGAGGCTAGGACTGTCATTTTTCTTCAGGAAACAATGACTCTTTGTTTTTCCTATATAACATTATGTGAGTGTATCCTCAATGCTTGTGATCCTTATAATGTTGCTCCATACTTTATCAATGGCATTTGTCATTCATGATAGTTAGGAATGCTTGGCTGTACTATACTCATCTTTTCATGGATTCCTCTTATCTTTTATCATTGTCTATATGTCTCACATTGATGGCATTATGATTTCCTCATGGCTCCTATAGCACATGATCATATCTTCATCTGGAAAAGGTATATAATGACTACATGATAAATGGATTGTCCTTGACTTGATTGTTCCATGGTTTGAAACATTTCAATTCTTCTCTGCCTCTTTTTAATAGTTTGTTGTTCCTTTACTTGCTTAAGGCAATTAGACATTTCATTCTTATGATGACTCTTGCATATCAGAAAGTTGTCATGGCATTATGATACTACCGTATCAATCATAACTATCCTTTTGTTTGTTTCTATCACAGATGTAGGGCTGCTTCATGTATTCAAAACCAATTTTACATCTCATTCACAACAAAAGTGGTTAAATACCTGATTTTAATAAATGTTCCATATTGTAGCTGCACTACTTTTGATATTACCTTAAATGTTGTCTTCTTGGCATATAACTATGCCCTATAGTTGAGGTCATGTCCTTAGTAGATGTTCATTACTTGATGACTGCAACCTCATGATGGCACATGTTCCTTAATTCGAATGATGATTGTTGTCTTGAACTGATGTTGATTGCAATATGACAAAAGGTTGTTCATAAGCATGCTAGGCTCAACCCTTATGGGAGCCACATTTTCTCCACATGCTATTTTAGTGATTGATCTTGAAATATTTCACCTATATCTGCACAATGAACAAACATGTTAGATATAAAACATACTTTTGAAATTCAATGCTCCTCCTCATGATGATTTGGCTTTCATCTAATGATCTAATTTTTTGCATATATCTGACAATGACCCAATTGAATTGATGCATCATAATTGTATGTTATATATATGTTGATGAAGCATACGATGAGTTTTTATATCCCAAGCTCTAACCAAATCCTTCAATTATTGCAGGTACATCTTGAAGATCAGGAGTGAGGAGCTATAGATATGAAGATCAAGCTAAAAATAGGAGGGTTAACACCAACACTACAAGTCAATGAAGGATATGAACTCTCCTCATGTGTTCCTTTCTTTACTTTATCCTCAGATGTATAGCTTGCATGCATTGTTGCATTGGCTCAGTTTAGTCATTCCCACGGCTTGTGTGGGACATATTTAAACACTCTTTTGAATATAATCAGTTATTTTGCTCTATGTAATGACTTATGTATATTTTGCTTTTTGAATCAAATATATAGCATAAAATAATTGAATCTCTTTTAAAGTACATGTTTAAAATATGATGAAGAGATGATAGTTTATAAATACCTCTCTTTTGCATTGTACTGAAATGTACTGAATAATTAGTAACATCATAACTAAAAGATGAAGTCAGTTAGATACCTGTCATTCATTGAATGTCTTCTTTCTTGTCTCTAGATCATTTCACCTATTAGGATGGTTTGACAACCCAGCTTGAGTTGTCATATGATCCCGATAAGTGATATTTCATTATTTCTTTTGTCAAGACAACAGGCATTTAACTGGATGATCATGCTGCTAAAAAAATTTCTTTACCCTCTTTCCAACAACTATTGTCTAGGCCTCACTAAATTAGGTTGCAAACATAATTTAGTAACATTTTTGGTGACCTATCAGGAGTATTTTCCATGCTAAACAAGTAGGACCAGTAGTCTTAGCAATCCATTAGGCATAGGAGTCAATTCCTATCCTTTGTAACTTAGAAAAATCTCTATAAGTCAGCTGCCAGAAACATACAGCAACAAAACTAAAATTGAAAAATAAACTGCCATGGCTCTATTTGGGCAGGACCAACAAACATGTGCAATAGCACTTATTGGAAAATGAAAACTTAACCTAACCTATACTAACCTACTCTAACTAGCCAAAGAAGCTGGTCAAACAAACCCATTCACTAGCTTTGTAAAATAACTCCACTTTCTAACCAACATAGGATGTTTTGCAAGGTTATGAACTATTGATAAGATATGACCCATAAGAACATACCTTATAGAATATTGCAAAACTCTCTAGAGAACAAAAACAAACCCACTCACCATCTATACCTGATCATAGACACTTCTGTTTTGAGGTTAATTAATGATATGATTCTGTTGCTCTAAGGCTACAATCTCATCTTTGGGCACAACAATAACATGTGTCTCCTTATTTAGCTCTCTGCCAGCTAAATCTTAGATTGGACACCCTCTTTAAAGGATGAACTTTCTGCTCATACCGCTGCTATCTTGTTTAGGATCTGCTATCCTATTTTCACTTGCAATCTCAACCTGATTTGAAAAAGTTAGCTCGCATGAATGAAATGAAGGAATGCTTGCCTCTTTGACCTAAATAGGTTGATCACATATTGTTAGTTCATATGATACTAGCTTATCATCAATGTTAGAACAAAAAAATTCTATGATGTCTAAAAACATGTTCTCATCTAACTCATAATCTTGCACTGAATCCAAATGAGTTTTATCATTCTGTTGTTCAAAACTAGACATTGATATTAGAATGCATGTGATATCTTCATTTTCATCCACAACTTTAGGAAGTTCATCAAACAAATCAGCTAGAACTGGAGACTGAACCTCTATTTCCTTTACAAAAACATGTTCAACCAAATCTTGTTTGCCATCTAAGTTTGACACAAAGGACTCAAGATCATCCCAAAATGAAACTTCATCACATTCCTCTTGGATTTTTGATAAATGGGAACCATTTTTTACCTTATAACAGCTCTCAGCCAACCAGGTAAGTTCCATGATAGGCTTACCTTCACACTTTTCTACTTGATATGAGACCTTATTGTCTAATTGCTTAGCTTTAATTGGCAAGTCATCAGGTTGAGGATCTTCTTGCTATTTTGAAATTGCTATTGGTGAAAACATAATCACACCTTCTTCATCATTTTCAACAAAAGAAGGTAACTCATCAATCCAAGTTGAAAGATGATCTTCTTGATCAGTCTCTTTTACTTCACCCTGTTGTTTTGATTGATCTTCTAAAATAAATACTAAAACATTTTCATCAATTTCAACAAAACAAGGAAGATCATTAGCTAAAACATTGAAAGACTCCTCTTGAAAGGTCTTCTCCTTTTCAATCTTTTGCTGCTCTAATCGGTAATGCTAAATAACTACATGCATTAAATTTACATTCCCATCTTTCTTCATGAAGAGTGAGCTATCTTGAAAGACAATGGGTCCATCCTTATAAAGGCAAATAGTGATAGGACAATTAGATTCATCTAATAGGGAAACTTGGAGATTTTCTTGAGTTTCCTAGATGAAAAAAGGCCCTTGAAATGGCTGGGCATGAGGAATAACAAATTCAGATTGTGCCAACATAGACTCTTACAATGGTAAAGGATCTCTAAAACTTGGGATCTTGACCTTGGGAAGATTAAGAGGCTCACTTTGTTTAAAACTTGGAATTTCATAGCTACAAACCTCATCTTGAACAGTCTGATCTGGAATGAAATGAGTTGTTTGGATCTCATGCTTATGTGTTTGAGTGAGCAAAAGTCTCATCTACTCTTCTTTTACAAGCATCTCCCTCTCAAATTGTATCCTTTGTGCCTCTAACTTCTGCACATGAAGGTAGGCCTGATAATCTAACACATGTTGTTGCAAATCAAGCTCTTCTTGTCTTTTGACCTCATCCAACTACTTTTTTAAGTCTAGCAATGTGTTTTTGATGTCACTAAATTCAAATATGTTAGCATCTTGGGGTTGAATTTAAGCATATGTAGGCTAATACAGAGATTGAGTAGGGGTGGGTGGGTGGCAATCATAGTGAGCATGCTTATTTTCTTGAAAAGGCATGGAATTTGGGCTAAAACTAGCAGCATGGTTGGTTTGATATGGCTGATAGGATGGTGGATTAGCAGCATTTTCATGATATGATGGATGATATGACATGTTCCCATCAAAGATAGACATGCTTAGTCACTCAAAAGCTAGAAAATAACTAAAACCAGAATTACTTGGAATAAAATAGAACTTGATCATACTAAAACCAGTAGAAATGTCACTCAGAGTCACCAGATGTGTTGATTTCTTACCTCCAAAGGATGAGATCGCTAACACACACACACACACACCAAATATCAGTGATATATGAACATAATTTTTGACTAAAACAATCCAATCTGTCCCACCGAGCGTGTAAAAAATTGTTATCGTGCAGGATTGCACCCATGATGCAAAGCTGTGAAGCTCAACAATCCTGTGTAGCATGGGATCAAACTTAGGTTGTGGGTGACCTGTGGTGAGTTTGAACCTCCAGATTATGGGTTAGTTCCCTTATAATTTTTTAATGGGTTAATGGCTTCATAGGAAAAAGGATAGAAAGAATGAAAATGAAAGGACAAAACTTAAAGCAAAAGTGTGGTGATGCACCTAATTGGTAGAAACATGCAACTTGAACTCACAATAACTTTCAGAGTATCTATCCACACAAACCACTTTGGCAATATGACCACAAAAATGATTCTAAGGAAGGCTTGAATAACTTTCTTTTTTGGAGGAAAACTAGGTTCTCACAGCATAAAAGAAATGATTGTTTCAATAAACAACCTAAGACCTGTGATTTTAATGCTTTTCAATGCATGCAAGTATAAATGAAACAATGATTTGAAAGGTCCTAATTCTGAACACAATAAAATCTCATCAAATCATTCATAAAATAACACAAATGAGAAGGTAGATATTTGATTCAACTAAAAATAAAGAAACACTTGCATAAAAATGGCAAAAAATAGAACTTGTAACCTATTGTAATGTATTAATCTGCAAAACATTGAGTTACAAAACACTCTTTCTCTCTGGAATGCACAAGAGAGTAAAAAGGCAAGAACTAGAAAAACATAAGTTTTTCTCTCAATATATAATCTACTCACAAAGAAGACCTAAAAGGTCAATTGTAGTCAACTGCCTCTAAAAATGATACCTCTAAGAATGATTCACGAGCAAGCATCAAAATCCCTAAAAAGAAGGGTTATGACTGATACAAATTGAGCTAAAATAGCTCCAAACTACCCCTCTCTATCAATTTGACCAAGTGGTGGACCAAACTCTTCCAATTTTGACCAAAAATCATGCAAATGATCCCAAAATAGTTCAGTTAACTTAATCTCCTAATTTTGCATGACTTGGGCATGAGTAAAAGCTATGTGAACAAGTAATAAAGTAATCTAGGTGACTTACTTTACTATGTGTTACAAATTTGTTCTATTTTTCAACTTTACAACTTTGTGACAAATAATAAAGTAACTTATAATTGTATTACTTTATTATTCGTTTACATTTAGTTTATAAGTTACAAAGTCATTCAAAAATGAGGGATTTTGTCTTCAAAAAGGTTTTAAAACAAATAACAACTTCTTATATCTCCCCTTTGATTTTCTATATCACATTCACTAATTTAAATAGATATGGTTAATACAATGACTCAAATATTATCTCTCCCTATGGCATTGTGCATTACATTTTAACTTATTTTAAAAAATTCAAAGTCATTTACCTTATGACTCCCATGGCAATCTTATACCAACACATATTCAAAACTCAAAGCCAACATACCTCATGACTCCCATGCAAACACATGCATTACCTTTGCATCATTATCTATTAAAACACCTTATAACTCCCCATGCAAACATGCATCACATCTCCTTGCATTATTAAGTTTTGTTTGACTTTGAATAACAATCAAAAGAAAATAATGATAGCCCTTTTGGGGCCCCTCATGCACACTAGGTGTTATCATGTTTGTTTTGATCATGGGCAGGTATTTGGATAACAATGATTTTTAATTTAAGCAAAGTCAAAAAGCTCAATGGTCGACCCAGGGCTTTTGGTGAGAAAGGAAAAAAACTAAAAGGTCTTCATCATTTTCTTTGCTCTCTTTACTGCTTTTCCTTACCCGCCACCATGCAAGGGTTTTCATGAGGCTTTCTAAGGCATTTATGGGGTTCAAACTGTTGTTTATCTTCTACTTTCAATACCATCAGCACTCAGGTAAGCTTTTCCTCTGCATATCATTATTTTTTCTACAAGAAAAGTGAAAAAATGCAGTGTTTGGCTGCTCCTGAAGTCGCCTTCATTCTGGTTTTTATTTTAGTGACATGATGAAAGATGACTCCTTCATTTGCTTTCTGTATATGCTCCACTTTTTACTTTAATGTGGCATAAGGAAACAAGGTAGAAAATCCACTTTTTACACTAGTTTTTTCATTATGCTCATTGTATTTTGCTTTGGCCTTCATAATGGAAAAAATGGTCATGAGGGTTTTATTAAAAACTCCTAAAAAAGGGAAACTGTAGCTTGTATTTTTTCTTAAATGCTTTGATTTTTTTCACCATGGCATGATTATGTTGGTAGGTGGTGACTGATCATGCAAGTACTGTACACTAGGAATGTATCCTAAGCCGACATTAAAAAACCTATTTTTGTAACCGACATAAGGCTTGATAAAAGTAGCTATGGGTTAGGGTTTTTGGATATATTGTATTGTAGCATTTGCAATGGTATTGAGTTGCAGGGATTGCTGGTTGTAATCAGTTTGATTTACTGGATAATAATATTGGACTCTCTATTGGTGGATGTAGCCTGAGTTTGGGTAAACCACGTTAAAACTTGTCTCTCGCTGTTATTATTTCTATGTATTTGCATTCCTCTGTTTAATCTTTATTTGCATTTAATTGATATCTTCTGCCATCTAACCCTAACAAGTGGTGTTAGATCAGGTTGTGTTCGATTATCGTCTACAAGAAGGTATCACAGTTGAGTGGGAGTCTCACAATTGAGTGGGAGCAATGGCGTATGAGGTTAAATTGAAGGTCGATAAATTCAATGGGCAAAACTAATAGTTATGGAAGATGCAGATGGAGGATTACCTCTATCAGAAGGATTTATGGAGGCCATTGGAAGGAGTATCCAAGAAACTAATAGGAATGACGGATGAGGATTGGGAACTTCTAGATAGAAAGGCATTGGGAACCATTCAGTTGTGCCTGGCACCATCTGTGGCATTCAATATAACAGAAGCAAAGACAACAAGTGAACTAATGAAATCTTTAGCTAAATTGTATGAAAAAACCTCAGCCTCAAATAAGGTATTTCTCATGAAGCATTTGTTTAATCTGAAAATGATTGAAAGTGGATCTATGACAAATCATTTAAATGAGTTTAATACGATTACCAGTTAATTAACTTCTGTAAAAGTGAAATTTGATGAAGAGGTAAGGGCTCTCTTGGTATTATGTTCTTTGGTAGAAAGATGGAATAGCTTGGTAATGGTTGTAAGTAACTCTGTCTCTGGTTCAAACACTTTGAAATTTGATGATGTTGTTGGTGTTATCCTTAGTGAGGAAATGCGACAGAAAAGCTTAGGAGGGTCTACATCAGGTAGTGTTTTGAATGCAGAAAGTAGGGACAGATCAAAGGAGAGAGGAAAAGGTTCTGGAGGTCATGGGAAGTCACGAGGAAAATCAAAGGATAAGAGATCCCAAACCAAAGGACAAAAGGATTGTTGGTACTATGGGAAACTAGGTCATCTGAAGAAAGATTGCTAGTCTCAGAAAAATAAAAGAGACAAACAAGAAGGCAATAAGGAGGCAAATGTGGTAAGTAATAAATCTAAAGAAGATGCTTTGATTCTTTCCCTAGATAGTGCTGATGATTCATAAGTTCTAGATTCAAGGGCCTCATTTCATGCTACGCCCCATAGAAGTTATTTTCTTGATTATGTCCAAGGGGATTTTGGGCTGGTTTATTTGGGAGATAACGAACCCTGTCAGATTGTTGGAAAGGAAAGAATTAAGATTAAGTTGCAGAATGGGAATCATTGGCTACTACAAGAGGTAAGGCATGTTCCAAGGCTCAGTAGGAATTTAATTTCAGCAAGGCAGCTAGCTGAAGAAGGTTGCATTGTTACATTTACTGATAAAAATTGAAAGGTTTCAAAAGATGCCTTAATAGTAGCAAAAGGTGCGAAAGTAGGCACTTTATATCTTTGTACAGGTCATATTGTGCCTTCTACTTTAGCTGTTGTAGAGAAAAAACAAACAGGTTCAGAAATAGTTGTTGCATGCTCGCAGGAAGAGACTGAAACAGTTGTTGCAGATTCTGAGACAACACTGTGGCATAATAGACTTGGGCATATGAGTGAAAAAGGTATGAAGGTACTTCATTCTAAGAGAGTTTTACCAGGTTTGAACTGTATCAATATGGATTTCTGTGAAAGTTGTGTGTATAGAAAACAAAAGAGAGTTAGTTTTCTCAAGGATGGGAAGCAAAAGAAAGATGAAAAGTTAGAGCTTATGCATACAGATGTATGGGGACCAGCTCAGGTATCTTCTCTCGGTGGCTCTCGATATTATGTTACATTCATAGATGATGCAACTAGGAAGGTTTGGATTTATTTCCTCAGGTAGAAATCTGATGTATTTGAAACATTTAAGAAATGGAGAAGCTTGGTTGAGAATGAGATAGGTAAAAGATTAAAATGTCTCAAATCTGATAATGGTGGTGAGTATTGTAGCAAAGAATTTAAGGATTATTGTTCCTTTAATGGAATTCATAGGCAGAAAATGGTTCCAGGGACTCCACAGGAAAATGGAGTGGCTGAACGCATGAATAGGACAATAATGGAGTGTGCAAGGACTATGAGATTACATGTTGGGCTGCCTTTAAATATGTGGGTAGAGGCTGTCAACACCGATGTATATTTAATTAACAGAGGTCCTTCAGTTTGTTTGGGCTGTGGTATTTTAGAGGAAGCATGGACAGGTAAGAAAGTGAGTTATTCTTTTCTCAAAACCTTTGGATGTGAAGCATTTATAGATGTAGATTCTAAAAATAGAACCAAGTTGGATGCAAAATCAAAAAAGTGTACCTTTGTTGGATATGACATTGATGAATTTGGTTATAGGCTTCGAGATTTTGAAAATCAGAAAATTGTGAGAAGCAAGGATGTTGTATTCAATGAGAAGGTGTTGTACAAAGATCAGTTGCAGCAGCATGAGAAGAAAGAAAAGGATTAGGTGGTGCTAGATGATACTCCAAATAGTGATGTTCCAGTGGTCCCTCATGCTTCGCAACAGCAACAAGAAATACCACAAACTCAAGTAAATGTTAGATGGTCAACAAGGCTAAGTAGACCTCCTAAAAGATTTTCTCCCTCTTTGTATTCTATTTTGTTAACAGATGCTCATGAATTAGAAGGGTATGATGAAGCTATGTAGGTGGATACACAGGTTCAATGGGAGCTTGCAATGAAAGAAGAAATGGACTCCTTGCTGAAAAATTAGATTTGGGAATTATGTAAGTTACCTGTAGGTAAAAAGGCTTTACCAAACAAATGGGATTATAGACTAAAAGAGGAAGATGGAGGTAAGAAAATATTTAAAGCCAGGTTAGTTGTAAAAGGATTTGCATAGAAAAAGAGCATTGATTTTGATGAGATATTTTTTCCGGTTGTCAAGATGACTTCTATTCATACTGTTTTAAGTATTGTGGCTGCTAAAGATTTGCATTTGTAACAGATGGATGTAAAAACTGCCTTTCTCCATGGTGATTTGGAGGAGGAGATATATATGGAATAGCCCCAAAGATTTGAGGTCAAAGGTAAGGAGAAACTAGTGTGTAGATTGAAGAAGAGTTTGTATGGCCTAAAAAAAGCACCTCGACAATGGTATTTGAAATTTGATAGTTTTATGACTGAGCAAGGCTACAGCCAATGTAATTCTAACCATTGTGTTTATTTTAAGAGGTTGGATAATGATAGCTACATTATTGTTTATATGTTGATGACATGCTTGTAGCTGGGTCTAACATGGATCACATAAGAGAGTTAAAACAACAGTTAGCACAATCATTTGCTATGAAAGATTTGGAGGCAGAAAAACAAATTCTTGGTATGAAAATTTGCAAAGATAGGACGAACAGAAAATTGACTCTATCTCAGGTTGATTATGTTGAAAAGGTGTTGTAGAGATTCCATATGGAGAATGCAAAAGCTCTTAGCACACCTTTGCCTAGTCATTTGAAATTGACTAAAGAGATGTGTCCCAAGACACAAGAGGAGGAAGAAAAAATGTCTAAGCTACCATATGCTTTAGCTGTAGGAAGTTTAATGTATGCCATGGTATGCACAAGACCAGATATTGCACATGCTATAGGAGTAGTAAGCAAGTATATGAGTCATCCCAGATTGGAGCATTGGAATGCAGTAAAATGGATTCTCAGATATTTGAGAGGTACATCCAATACACATTTATGTTTTGGGGGCTCTAATACTGATTTAGCAGGTTATGTCAACTCAAATTTGGTAGGGGATATTGATACCAGGTGGATTACTACAGGTTATGTCTTTACTGTAGGTGGGACAATGGTGAGTTGGATCTCATAGTTGCAAAAGGTGGTTGCTTTATTCACCACAAAGGTAGAGTATGTAGCTACAACAGAGGCAAGCAAGGAGATGATATGGCTGCAATCTTTCATGGAAGAATTGGGCAAACAACAGGTTAACAACTATTTGTTTATAGACAGTCAAAGTGCCATACATCTTGCAAAGAATTTTGCCTTGCATTCAAAGATCAAACACATACAGTTGAGGTATCACTTCATTCGGTCGGTGTTGGATGATGGATAGTTAAGGCTGGAAAAGATACATACAGATAAAAATCTAGCGGATATGTTTACAAAGGCAGTGACAAGGGAGAAGCTGAGCTCCTCTTCAACTTCGGTTGGTCTTCAAGACTAAAACAATAAAATCATAACAACAGAGTACATGGTGCTTATTTCCAGTGGGAGCTGCACATGCAGCAGTGTCGTCCAGGATCAATCTCCAATTGGGAGATTGTTTGTTCTAGAGCTTGATCAGTCTCCAAGTGGGAGATTGTTGGTAGGTGGTGACTGATCATGCAAGTACTGTACACTAGTTAGGTATCCTCGCTGAGGTTTGGGGTCAGGTTGGGCCTCAAATGGGGGTTCGGGGGCACAGCCCCCAAATTTTTTTTTTCCATGAGCTAACATAAAAAAAACCTATTTTTGTAACTGACATAAGGCTTGATAAAAGCAGCTAAGGGTTACGATTTTTGGATATATTGTATTGTAGAATTTGCAACGGTATTGAGTTGCAAGGATTGTTGGTTGTAATCAGTTTGATTTATTGGATAATAATATTGGACTCTTTGTTGGTGGATGTAGCCCAAGTTTGGGTGAACCATGTTAAAACTTGTCTCTCACTGTTATTATTTCTGTGTATTTTCATTCCTTTGTTTAATCTTTATTTACATTTAATTGATATCTTCTGTCGTCTAACCCTAACAGATTATTGACAGAAAAAAACATGTATCTGAGAAAGGTAAAGAGTTTTACTTATCATGTAAACCCTCTTAGGGTTTGTGAACAAAGAACTCCATTTTTCTTCTCTCTGCGACTAAAAAAGGCTACAACTGCTCCTTAGCATTGTGTTTTCCTTTGATATGGCATAGTTGTTTATCCTTTTGATGCAGTTGTGAGTAAAACCCTAGTGGGATTTGGTTTGTTATAAGCTCCATTTTTCCTTTCTACTATTTACAAAACAAACCACTGCTCGTCCTCTAGTTTACCTCTTGTGTTTGTTTGCAAAACCCTACTAGGGCTTGATATACTCTGCACTCTTCTAGCAACATTGCTCAGTGGTTTCTTTTTAGTGACAATTAGCTTTAGAAAGAACAATGATCTTTTATGTTGTTCCACTTGACTATCAGGCATACATACTATAGACTGAGTTAGAAGATATTATGTGTTTTGTATCTTCATTCTGATCGCATTATGAGTTATCTAATGTAACTTCTAATAGACTTTAAGGCTATCTTCCTTCTAAGACTGCTCCACATGCTTTTGACTATTCTTTTACTTATATTTGTTATCATAAAGGCAACATACATACACTATTGGTTATGAAGGCTCACACAATGGGCTCCTAAACACTTCTATTAGTATAAAATTGTCCTATCAATACACTTTCTTTGTTGGATTTGATATTTTGAGGCTAAGACTGTCATTTTTTCTTCTAGAAACAATGAATCTTTGTTGTTCCTATATAACATTATGTGAGTGTATCCTCAATGCTTGTGATCCTTATAATGTTGCTTCATACTTTATCAATGGCATTTGTCATTCATGATAGTTAGGAATGCTTGACCGTATTGTACTCATCTTTTCATGGATTCCTCTTATCCTTTATCATTGTCTATATGTCCCACATTGGTGGCATTATGAGTTCCTCATGACTCCTATAGCACATGATCATATCTTCATCTGGCAAAGGTATATAATGATTACATGATGAATGGATTGTCCTTGACTTGACTAGTTCATGGTTTAAAACATTTCAATTCTTCTCTACCTCTCTTTAATAGTTTGATGTTCATTTACTCGCTTAAGGTAGTTAGACATTTCATTCTTATAATGACTCTTGCATATCAGAAAGTTGTCATAGCATTATGATAGTACTATATCAATCATGGTTGTCCTTTTGTTCCTTTCTGTCACAGATGTAGGGCTGCTTCATGTATTCAAAAGCAATTTTACATCGTATTCACAACAAAAGTGGTTAAATACCTGATTTTAATTGTCATTCCATCTTGTAGCTGCACTACTCTTGATATTGCCTTAAATGTTGTCTTCTTGGCATATGACTATGCCCTATAGTTGAGGTCCTGTCCTTAGTAGATTTTCATTACTTGATGACTGCAACCTCATGATGGCACATGTTCCTTGATTTGAATGATGATTGTTGTCCTGAACTGATGTTGATTGCAATATGACAAAAGGTTGTTCATAAGCATGCTAGGCTCAACCCTTGTGGGAGCCACATTTTCTCCACATGCTATTTTAGTGATTGATCTTGAAATATTTCACCAATATATGCACAATGAACAAACATGTTAGATATAAAACATACTTTTGAAATTAAATGTTCCTCCTCATGATGATTTGGCTTTCATCTGATGATCTAATTTTTTTCATATATCTAACAATGACCCAATTGAATTGATGCATCATAATTGTATGTTATATATCTATTGATGAAGCATATGATGATTTTTTATATCTTGATCTCTAACCAAATCCTTGAATCATTGCAAGTACATCTTGAAGATCAGGGGTGAGGAGCTGTAGATATGAAGATCAAGCTGAAGATAGGAGGGTTAACACCAACACTACAAGGCAATGAAGGATATGAACTCTCCTCATGTGTTCCTTTATACTTTATCTTTAGATGTATAGCTTGCATGCATTGTTGTATTGGCTCAGTTTAGTCATTCCCATGGCTTGTGTCGAACATATTCAAAGACTCTTTTGAATATAATCATTTATTTTGCTCTATGCAATGACTTATGTATATTTTGCTTTTTGAATCAAATATATAGCATAAAACAACTGAATCTCTTTTAAAGTACATGTTTAAAATATGATGAAGAAATAACAGTTTATAAATACCTCCCTTTTGACTATACTGAAATGTATTGAATAATTAGTAACATCATAACTAAAAGATGAAGTCAGTTAGATACCTATCATTCTTTGAATGTCTGCTTTCTTGTCTCTAGATCATTTCACCTATCAGGATGGTTTGACAGCCCAACTTGAGCTGTCATATAATCCTGATAAGTGATATTTCATTATTTCTTTTGTCAAGACAACAGGGATTTAACTGGATGATCATGAAAATAAAAAAATTTCTTTACCCCCTTTCCAACAACTGTTGTCTAGGGCTTACTAAATTAGGTTGCAAACATAATTCAGTAACATTTATGAGACTTAAAAAAGATAACAAACAATCCTTTTTGTATCATTCAACAAAAATAGATTTGTATACCCATCCTTCTTTCCCACACAGATGCAAGTCAGCCATTAAAGAAAGCCCTTGATGGAAGCTTATTAGAATCAAGTCAGACCAGAAAGAGAAATATTTTTGAGCCTTGTTTCCTCCTATTTAATGGCAGAAAGTATTTCATCATTCGGTACTAATGTAAGACTAGGAGAAGGGAGGAATGCTTACCCATAGTCTCTTCTCCTCCTGTCTCCTCACAACATCCTCTGGTAGAGAGTCTATTGAAGGCTCTGATGACCTAGTCTCTTCTAATAACCTGGAACTACCCATCTTCTAGTGGAGGCGCGACATCCTCTATCACAACAACTCCATGGAAAGATTTCTTTCTCTCACTGTTATCACCACACAATCCACCATTAACATCTTCCATTCCATTTTTTAATGTGTCATTACTTCCCGCCGACTGAGCCATAAATGCTCAGCCCACCATGCCATATTTCATTTAATGCACACATTAATTCCTGTAGGCTTATCAAACTCCTACTTTGGGCAGGATTTCTCCTACCCCTATATGAATTAAAAAAAGAAAGAAAATAAACTTAACCCTATTCTGCACCCCTAGACTCACAAATCACTAAAAAAGAAAAAAAATCTTTAATCTAAAAACTACACCATCCTGGAAAAAACAAATAAATATTGTACAAGACATTGAAACTATGCACCAGTTGAGGGAAAGAAAACCAAGGCTCCAAGAACAAAAACTATGGAGGGTTTCAATGAAACCCTAGTTTTTCTTAGAGCCATGGTCTCCCTAAGAGTCATCGCTTTTCTTTGTTTCAATCTATGCATATATTATTTAAATAATACACAAGTAAATAAATAATTTAATTAGAAATATTAATGAATAATGTTATTGATTTAACCGCCAGTAAAATTGGCAATGGAAAATAACATTATTATTTTTATTTCCATCAGTAAAATGACAATGATTATAAGAAAGAGGTAATATTATTATTATATTATTTTATCACCTTTAGAAGGATAGGGGAAATGAATAGTTTATTTTGTGTTATTAAATATTATTTTTGAACAATCACAACTTCTCGTGAATGACAATTGTAATTTTTCTTAGGAATACTTATGCATGATTTTATTTTGAGCTATTAACTTTCTTGAGCTTTACCTATCAATAAAAAACATGTAACTTGACATTTGGAGCTTGGGGAAAATGAGAAGGAAGAATTTATTAAAATGAGGATTTGAGGAATTTTTTAAGGGAGAGTTGTCAAAAGAACGGAGAGGGGACAAAGTAAAGAAGAAAGGGGAAGTTTTGCTCAATCAACAACTACTGGAAGAAGCTTCTTAGATTTAGAGAAATTATAATTATTCACAGGCATGGGAATTGCTAAATTAATTCTTCATGAAATTTAATAGTAGGAAGATTTAATAGGAAATCACTAAAAGATTTAGAGTTTTCCTTATTAATTTCTTTTGGTCACTCTTATTTGTATAAATCCAATAGATACCCTTTTGACTTTTGCAAAATTAAGGAATTTTGAGTAATTGGATGGCTAAAATTCCTTAATGTGATTAAAATTCAGAATATTAGAGCTAACAATTAAAAAGATGTTAGAGAGAATTACCTTTCCACAACAAGAATTTCAATTGTAGAAACCTATAGAAATTTTACAATACAAGAATTAACCTACAATTGAATGCTACCAGAGATGAATATGATGCAAAATATCAAACTAGTATAATTACTTTCATGCTATATACATACCTAGTTATATGTATGCTAAGTATCTCTCTGTTAAAACACAAGCCAAAAATTTGGATATTGGATATCATATTTTCTTTTGTTAAATGCAAAATTTCATATGCAATCATTTATTATGTTAAAAGAAAATAAAGAAAATTTGTTTTTAATTTTAAGGTAGCACCTGTGGAAGGCCTTAGAGAGGTTGTACCTCCATGCAAGGGATGCACGCCCTCTAAGGGAGACACCTCCATTAGATAGGCGTGCTCTCTAATGGAGATGCTTCCTTTAGGGGTGTCTCCCCTCTTAAAGTAATATTACATAATTAAATCTACATTAATCATTGTATTTCTAAAAAAACCTATTTCATTACTTCTTTGCTATACAAAAAATTGCAGAATTAAATCTGCATTTGATAATTATATTCTAAAAAAATACCTTGTTATCCTTACTTCTCTGTTAATAAATAAAGTGAATGACTTTATTAGAAACAAAGGGAAACAATAGAATGTAAACTAAATTGTCACGTTGATTTAAAATAGAAAGAAGGTACCTGATTAGTATGTTTGAACAATTATTTACAAAACATTGGAATGATATCACAAGCCAATTGCAACTAAAAATTTTAGAAAAAAACTAATAACTGGATATAAGGGTATGATTCCATACTTTACTATTCTTTGTATGTTTCTCAAAATACTACGAAGAAAATGAAACCTCTTAATTGATTCATACCAGAATTAAGAGGTATTAAATACTTGAAATGAAATTACAAATGGTGATATACCTTAAACTACAATTCAAATTAAATAATTAATGCCAAACATGCATGATTAGTGTGGATGGTTGATTCCAAGAAGAATAATTCTGAAGGATTGGAATCATTGTTTTTGCCATCACATGGATATATGGTTTGCATATCTATATGTTTGCATTTGGGCAATGGGTAGAATATGTATACACCTAAAAATGACACAACTCTTCTAAATAAATATTTTAAATATTTATTTCATTCTAATTCCTCTATCAATAAATAAATAAATAAATTTATTTATTTGATTCACATTCCTCCACAAAATTAAATAAAATCATTTATTTAATTAAAGTCTCCCAAATTCTTCTAAAGTCATTCTAAATGAAATAATGTCTAATTATTTAATTAAATTCTTCTAAACTTAAGGTCATCCTCTATATTTAAATAAATCTAAATATTTATATAAATTATCTATTTCCTCCAAAATCGAATTAAATACCAAAAATAATTCAATTAGTCCATGTGCACACTTAATTAAATATTTTAATATTTAATTAACGGTTCCCTCACCCACATATCCCTTTTTATCCCCCAGTTCCAATTAGTTAACTCATAAATCAAATCAGTTAACTAGTTAATCAATTCTGTTAACTGAACAATCTATTCGTTTAACTCTTTAGTCTATTCTATTAACTCCTCTTGTTGCATGAAGGAATAGGACACTTGTCCTCTTCCTATTCGTGCACACCCTCTCAAGTTTCCTCAATTGTTGATCTTCTTTTTCATTCTATACCGCTGATCTTCTCTCTCACAAATCTATAAGTACAACCCTTTTCCTCCATTTCAATCATCTAAGCTTTTAGTAAACTTACTCTACAGGAATCATAGCATGCCTTTGGCACCCAAATCCCTCCATAGCTTGTGATCACCATTTTTATTGTATTGAAGACCCTCTTCATTGCAAGAACTGTCATAGCCATTCTCTATTGTCATCTTGAAGAAAAAAGCAAGGAAGTGCACCTTCTGAGGGCTTCATTCACACGAAAGATCAATTTGAGATTAGGCAACCAATGGAAGCCGCGAAGTAATAAGGTTTGCAATGTATTGTCTCTTTGTGTTTGAATCTTGATTATTTCAATTTCTATTGAGTTATTGGGTTATTATTAATTATTGATATTATCTCCACATTTTCCCGTAACATTTTTGGTGCCCACCGTGGGGCCTTGCCCCAATCTAACTTCAAATTTGAGTTTTTGTGCATTAGAATCCGTACACAGGATGTTCCTGTGCATCTGATACATTCTGTAATGCATTTTCTCTCTGTTTTGGCACATTTGTCCAAGATGCACATTTACTCCCTGTTTCAGCGCATTTACTCTCTATTTTGGCACATCTAACAGATCGGTGCATGTATTCACTATTTTAGTGCATTTAATCTCTGTAACTGTACATTTACCAGATTTGCACATTTGTTCTTTCTTTTAGCACATATACTCTCTATAATTGCACATCTATTCTATATTTCGGCGCATTTTCTCTCTGTTTCTGCACATTTGTTTCTACGCATCCATTCTGCTAGGTTTTTGAGTTATTTCTTGAGAAATCTCTAACACTAACACCATTTGTAGGAATATTCTCAAAATCTACCTTGCAGGTTAGGAGCTAGTTAGACATATAGTTGCATTGTTAACTCTCATTTATATCTAATTAGAAACGGAAGTAAATTGAGCTTGTTCATGCAAAATCTCATCTAGATCTAAATAGGAGGGAAGTAACTTGATCTTGTTGCATCACAACTTGAACATAGTCCCAACTAGGAGGATTTAAAATCAAACAAATTGCTATCAAAGTTAACAAATCTTGTGTGTGCCCAAATAAAATAACTCATCTAATCTTTTTCTTTTTAACTAGGGGGAAAGAACCATTATTTTTTGTGAATTTGGAATGATGATAGGACTATGCTCTCCCCTTAAATGGGTGACCAAAATGCCAGAATCATCATTTCGCATGTGTTTCCTTTATAGAGGCCTACCCTTGGAATTTCTTCCTTCCAAATGGGACGACCTTAAGTGGTAACGAGCTAAAGCCAAGCTCTTCCAATCCACTATAAATAAATTGTGTTTGAGGCGAAAGATTTAAAAAATAAGTGCAGATTAGTTATACCGACAACCAACCTCCCCCAAAACCCCGCAAGGCGCAACCCTTGTAGGCTGGGAGACTCCATAACAGAGAGTAGTGATGCTGCACGTATAACCACTCAAACGGTTGCCCTTACTACATATCCATTGTTTTAGAAGCCAAAATCCACTATTCAGTGACACAGGAGGAAAACATTCTCCAGAGCCGTCCAACATCATACACTCATTTAGTGTAGAGATAGAAAAGTTCAACTCTTCAAAGGAACTATAACTTGGTATGCATGAGAAGTGTGTGCCATGGAGGGGAGCCGGTGCTACCAAGTTATTAGTTGTCCACCTTTATGCAAGTGGTTGGTGTTAAAACCAAGTTGGAATTCATTGAATATTGCCCTTACCATCCTAACATTTGTACTTGCTTTTAGTCAAAAAAATTAAAATTAAAAAAAAATCAAACAAACATGAAAATTTATTTGTGTGTGATATGTCTTTCTTGCCATAATTGAAAAAACCAATCAAACCAAGCAACATTCAAAGCAAAGAAACCCAAAAACATTGGAAAACATGCCAAAATTAGTCAAAATCAAGCAAAGCAAACATATCTGTGCATCTACTTCATCCTGCTGTGCATCTGCTCCATCCTGTTGCGCATATGCTCCATCCTATTGCGCATCTGCTCCATCCTACTGTGCATCTGCTCCATCTTGCTATGCATATACACTCTATTCCTATGCATCTATTTCAGCACATCTGTCACACTAAATACTTCTGTACAATTTGTTAGAAGAACACCTACCTTTTTTAACACCCATTTCAGTCTTGTATCAGTTTCTGAGGATATGGCAAATCAATTAGAAGCACTATCTCAACAAATCCAAGCCATACAACAACAAGTGGCGAACTTACAAACTAGATCTTCCACAAAAGGATATTCGCTAGAGGGCATATCTCCTTATCTATTTGATAAAATCTTGGCTAAGATAACTTTTCCTTCTAGTTTTGATGTGCCCAAGTTTGACAAATATAGGGAAAAATATGGTCCACGTGAACCAAATCCCTCCCAACATCAGCATGCTAGTACTAGCCACGCCTTGCTCCAAGATCATACATCCTTAACCCATCTTAATGATACTATTGACAAGGGAAACACCACCTTACGTTTGGAGTCATATACCATTCCATCTACTAGTCCTCCATCACCGTCCCCTAGAATCCATATCCCAAAGCATACTAGTCCTACACCAACACTGCCATCAAGTTCCCCAAGCTCCATTCCACCAACCAAAGAATCCTCAAATGATCTTCTCCAAAGACTTTTCCCAAAATTATACAGCAAAAGAAAAGCTAGGGAGAAATCAAAATCCACTC
The DNA here is from genome assembly GCA_027924645.1 of Cunninghamia lanceolata. Classification (NCBI taxonomy): domain Eukaryota; kingdom Viridiplantae; phylum Streptophyta; class Pinopsida; order Cupressales; family Cupressaceae; genus Cunninghamia; species Cunninghamia lanceolata. The sequence goes on along the minus strand of BSBN01001405.1, from coordinate 1,499,828 downwards.
ATCTAATGTCATCTCCATCCAGCACAAGCAATCCTAACCTTAATCATAAGCCTACGTCTTCTACCATTATTCTCCATCCGTTATATTGCCCATCCACCCATACACTCATGAAAGATGTGATCCAATGGCTATTAGCAAGGAACCAACCATCTCCATGTCATAAAACACTTATCCAAGAGCCTATCATAGAGCCTTCAAGCATGTCCATTGTTCCAACCTCGTCATGTAATCCACAACCCCTTGAGCTTACTAAAGAACCTCCTACCATGAACCAAAGTCAAGGTCCATCGTACCTTCATGTTGTTGACCAAGAGCCTATCCAAGAGTCTTCTACCTTCACTTCAATTCAAGCAAATCAAGAGTTATGTCAAGAGTACACTTTAGAGCATGTGGAAACACCAACCCTTTATCTAAATCAAGATCTAAGCATCTCCATCCAACCCATCCATAACATTTATCTTTTCTATGATCAAGATATTATCATTGATGAAGAACCTACACACGAGCACATTGATCCTATCACGCTTAATCCTATCAATGATCAAGATCTTGTCTATGATCAGGGTCCTATCTATGATCAAGCGAACCATGATGATCCTCTTAGCCAACTTTATGCATTCCATGGTCCTGAGCTTATTACCTCATCTATCCATAACCCCATAACCATCCATGTGCAAGAAACCTCCATTACTCCTATCCATCCTCCACCTAGTCTTGTCCATGTTCCAACAACACACACTTTCCTTGATGAGACACTTGCCTCCCAAGTGCACATAGATGATCAACCCAATAACTTGGATCTTAGTGAGCATAATGATAATCAAGATCCTAATGATCCTCCACCATCCATTATCAACCATGTTGTGAATCCATTATCCTATCCTATTGGTCTCACTACCTTCCTCCATGAATGTTCTTCCTTAGGAGAGCAACAACCATTATCTACCACTTCACCTTCCCCACCCAATAATGAACTCGTGTCTAGTTCCAAACGCACCTATAATCCCATTGTCCATCGCATACTCCAAAATATGAACTATCAAGGCAAAGGCTTAGGCCTTCATGAACAAGGTATTTTGGAGCCTATCCATGTCAAAGTCCCTCCACCCTCTTATGGCCTTGGGTATACTCCCCAAGAAAAGCAATCTCATGATGTTGGTGCTCCCTCCATGCCTTCTAAATCCACCACTTCCCATCGCAAACCCTATCATATTCCCAAAACATATGTTGCCATTCCACCTCCCTTGTCCTACAAATGTCAACAGCATGTGACCATACACCTTCCAACTCCTAACATCCCTCCATCCATTTTACAATCACTTCTTCCAATGCCATATTCATCCATCTACACATTTCCTCACATTTTGAATCATGACCGACAAATGCACATATTGTCTAAACATGAAGCTTCCACTCATTCCACCAAACCTATGGGATTCAAAAATAAACATTGGGATGCCTCCTTTCATAAAGTCAAAAATACTAAGGGTCCTAATACCTTAGTAAATCATTCCAAAGAATCAAAGAAAAGCCCATCTCAAAAGCTGCATACACCCACATACCTCACATCAAAGCTGAAAAAGGTGTGGGTTCCCAAGCAACAAGTATTAACCTCAGAAACCACACAAAAGCTGCATATACCCAAGCCCATACCTTCACAAGCAAAGTCTAAAAACAAAATGGTTTGGGTACCTAAACAAAAAGCCATCAAGTTAAATCAGGCATCCACCTCTCAAGAATCCCAACCATACACTTTCTCCTTTTTCATCCAAAAGTCTCAAATCCTTCCATCCCACATGACAAGCAAAAATTAGAAACATACTAAGTCTATGTGGGTCCCTAAATGCCTAAATCACTCATCCACTAAGCAAACATCTTCATTGCTTCCTACACCACCTTCACATCATAAGCTTCAATGTTTATCATGGTATGTGCAATAGTTGGTCATGGTTCCCTTCCCTCCCATGACACTTCTGCATACCTCCATCTCCCCTTCCTTCCACTATTATCATGTATACCTTTCCCATTTGCATAAGCTTTCCCTCAATCCTTACATAAGTCTTACATAATCCACATCATAATCCACTATCGCACCTTTCATAATCCATTATCTACCTACTCCATCTTCCTTTCATGTGATCCCTACCAATAGCTATGAGCATAGAGACATTTGACATGATCCATGCAATGACATGCATCTCTAACGGAACACTATCACCTTCATGGAACTAGGAACTTGAGTCCCTCTTGTCTGTATCCCACCTGTCCTATCCAAATATTCAAAAAAAAAGAAAAAGAAAAATAAAAAAAGTAAAGAAAAATTCTTTCATCCAATGGTGAAAACCTGGTAAACAGGCACCTTGGATAAGTACCATGATGAAAACATAGCAAACGGGCATTATGTGTAGGTTGATCTTCTATGACACTTACACTTGGGGGCACATTGTCTCATCCAACCTATCATTTCCATCCTATTGTATCCATCCTTATCCATTATGTACATATTCTTATCGAACCCATTCATCCTCCCTTCATCCTATTGATCTTGATTAAGATAGGGGAAAATGTTGAAACAAGCTTTGGGACAACTCTTGATGTATCTAATGCTTCCAAGTGTATCTTCCCATCATATCATTGCAATCATTATCACGCTATATTCTAAGTCTAGTATCTTGAGTAAGAAATGTTATTCCTAAGCGACATAGTCCTTGGAGATCATACCCTAAATTCTCCCATCCATCTTTTCTTCATGCATTTCCAATCCATTATCTCCTAATTTCCATCCTTCTACCTACCCATCCATATCCACTATAACCCATATGTCTAGCTATCCTTGGTGTTTCTTTGTCATCAGTATCTAGCATTAAGGCTATCCACAATTGTTATCCACTATCATCCCAAAATATTTCAAAATCCTAAAAGTATCAAAACCACCTAGCGATAACCTATCATGGCTTGATACTCTATCACCATTGTCACCTTATTACTTGAGGTTTGTCAGCAATCCTATCCATAGTGTCCATCGTCAGTATTCGGTCACCCTGAACTACGCTGCCTCTGCATTGTCACATAGGCAAGGCCATCATTGATGGGCCCCCAAGGCTACCCATCCATTCCATACCTTCGCACCCATCCACTAGTCCATCCGCATCCACACCATTCCCTATCACCTAGGTCTTAGGTCCATAAGGTTCACCCTGAACTATGTTGCTTCTGCGTCGTCACATAGGCAAGGCCATTTATCAATGAGCCCCCGAGGCACTAGGTCAATCCCTTAGGGCCTGTCCCATCGAGTCTACCATGCACATCTCACAGTCTATCATCCATAACAAACCAGAAACCTCTACTTGATTTGGGGCAAGTCCTCAACTTGGTTATGGAGTTGGATTCTACAGTACCACATGTTCTAAGGGGACAACAATAAGGATTGTGGTACTTTTCACTAGACGCACAAGCGCAACAAAAGCCCGCTTCCAAAATAGAAATTTTGACGCAAGACATCAACCTATCTAAAGCCAAACAAACAAGGACCTAAAACACTCCTTGTGATTTCATCTAAATTATGGCAAGAATATACATCTAATGCAAGAAGGTTTTGTTTTTGCCTTAAAGTTTTAGCTTTTGTTATCATGTTTCCTATGCTACTCAAGGATGCCTAAAAACTAGAGATGCTATGATGGGGGCATGATTATTTTATTTTGTTTGCTACCTGTGGGTTTATCTTTAGTAATGTGAAGCCTTGTCTAACGACATGATCAACATAATGATCATCGAGGACATTAGAGGTCTAACATGAAACAGGTGTAATCCTTATCTGTTGATATGCAAGAAATACTCAGGTCATCTTGGTTCAATCCTACTTAGATGCTTGTATTAACTTGCTAAATCAAAATCCATGTAAGCAATACTCAGGTCATCATGGTTTAATTATACCTAGATGCTTGTATTATCCTACATTTAAAAACACAAAAAAAAATAAAAATGCCCAATGATGAAACAAGCACTTCAAAATACTTGCAATATCAAGGTGACAAATATCTGCATCCATACACATCCCATTACATTTCTTATACCATCCAAAAAATAATGATTTTGTTCAGAGTATCAATGTTTGCAAATTAAAAGCTTGTCATCCCTTCAAAGTGTTTCTTCTATCAATCAAATTTCTATCTATCATTGTATCTTTCATCAATTCTTCCATCAATTCATTTAAAACCTTATCCAGTCAATCCAAGCAGTGATCCAAATGCAAGTCCATCCTTAATCCATGCCAATCAAGTTAATCAATCTTGTGAAATTATCCAATTGCAATCAAGGGTCTTGATCCTAATCTTGTCATAAACCAAATCAGTCAATCATCATTGACAATGGGATATATCTTTCCCGCATCTTTGTGTTGATCTAGGGATATATCTTTCCCCGCAATGACAACACTATCGTCGTCAATCATTATCGATTTATCATCGGTTTATGGCTAGATAGGGGCAATACCTTGTTTGTTCTTGTATCATTTGTGCACACTTGCTTGCTTGCTTGTGTGTGTTATCAATTTATCTTGCATGATGTGTCATTCACCTCTTTCATCCATCCCTTATCTTGCATCCTCCATTTTTCTTAGCCATCCTTTATCATTCTTCTTAATTGTTAGATCGTCCGTCATCCTATTGGCACATTCTTCCCATCCAATCTCCCGAGGGGGCATCCTAGCGTCAATAAACCTATACCAAGGGCAAACTGGGACATGTATCATTATTAGAAATGTATACTTCTTTGAAGCAATGTGATAAAACACAATGCATCAAAGAGGGGCAAAATTTATACACCTAAAAATGACATGACTCTTCTAAATAAATATTTTAAATATTTATTTCATTCTAATTCCTCTATCAATAAATAAATAAATCAATTTATTTATTTGATTCACATCCCTCCACAAAATTAAATAAAATCATTTATTTAATTAAAGTCTCCCTAATTCTTCTAAAGTCATTCTAAATTAAATAATGTCCATTTATTTAATTAAATTCTTCTAAACTTAAGGTCATCCTCTATATTTAAATAAATCCAAATATTTATTTAAATTGTCTATTTCCTCTAAAATTGAATTAAATACCAAAAATAATTCAATTAGTCCATGTGCACATTTAATTAAATATTTGAATATTTAATTAATTGTTCCCTCACCCACATGTCCCTTTTTATCCTCCAATTCCAATTAGTTAACTCATAAATCAAATCAGTTAACTAGTCAATCAATTCTGTTAACTGAACAATCTAATAAGTTAACTCTTCAGTCTATTCTGTTAACACCTTTTGTTGCATGAAGGAATAGGACACTTGTCCTCTTCTTATTCATGTACACCCTCTCAAGTTTCCTCAACCGTTGATCTTCTCTCTCACAAATCTATAAGTACAACCCTTTTCCTCCATTTCAATCATCCAAGCTTTTAGTAAACTTACTCTGCAGGAATCACAGCGTGCCTTTGGCACCCAAATCCCTCCATAGCTTGCGATCACCATTTTTATTGTATTGAAGATCCTTTTCATTGCAAGAACTATCATAGCCATTCTCTATTTTCAACTTGAAGAAAAAAACAAGGAAGTGCACCTTCTGAGGGTTTCATTCACATGAAAGGTCAATTTGAGATTAGGTGACCAATGGAAGCCATGAAGTAATAAGGTTTGCAAGGTATTGACTTTTTGTGTTTGAATCTTGATTATTTCAATTTCTATTGAGTTATTAGGTTATTATTAATTATTGATATTATCTCCACATTTTATCGTAATAGAATGCATTGGTTAAATTCATACATACTATCATGCATGAAGACCTCAAAGAGCTAGCTTCTTTGTGATGGGTTAGGCTATCTATGCAGATAGCATAGGGAAGCTTTTGGCTTAGTGGTAGGGTGGAAGTTGCATCTATGATGCTCTCTCAGCTTCAGGATATGAAGAAGGAGCTAAGGGTGAGAAATTGCACCAAGATGCCACAAACACATTTAAAGAACTTGCTTCTTCCAAAGAAAGATATGTATTGGACTTTGTAATTAGTTATTATTAAACTTTAGCATATGTATACGTTGTATATTTCCAACATTGTGGACATATGTGATGCATGATTGCCCTATGAGTTGAATCATACTTATGATGGAAAAAAATGTTGATTTAAAGACCTAATTGAATTTAGTGTTGTATGACTCTAAATTAGTTTATATTGGGATTTGAAATTTCTGTAATTATCCTTAGATGACAAAATGATAGTTTGTTATAAGAAACACATGTATATCATTTTGTTTGATATTATATGTTCATTATTTATGGGATTTTAAGATGTGAAGGTGCCGTATGTTAATCTGTCATTTAATTTTAAATGTTAACATTACATGCTAAACTTACCTTAACATAGAGTTCAAATGGCATATTAAATGTTTATGATTATTAATGTAATATTAAGTTGATATATATGATATGGTTATTTTGGAGTGATGTTACATCTTCAAGGGAACATCATTGGTGGGGGATTATCTTTTCTTTGTCTAAATTGAAGAATTCTCATGTGGTTGTGCGTGTGCTGATGAAGATTGGATTGTAGGAGTGTGGTCAAGGTTTCCAGAAAGCACTAAGAATACATGGTGTAGAGTTGGGTAGCTTTATAGGTGGTAAGGCTTTGGTTGTATTTAAGTCTATTTAGTTCTTGTTGCGACATGTGTCAACCCGGCCCTCTCTAAGTGTCTCCAAAACCTACTACATCTTCTGTATCAAACACACCTCCTAGCTCCACATAACCAATGGAAGAGGAGGATGGTACCTTTGCCTTTGCTAGAAGTTCATAGTTGTTTTCTTGTTGAATGTTGACTTGGTTAATTTTTTAAATTAATTTTTTGTAGTGCAATAACTTTTTGCTCACAAAGCCAAAGCCTAAAGCTATATGCATAGTGTAATGTAAAGATTTGTTTGGTTTTAATATAATCTATAGGTGGTTTTCCCCTTTTATTGATCCAAATTTATGTTTAAAAAATTATATTATTCTATATAGTTAAGAGAAATTCATTGCTCAATACCACTAGATTGAATATTGTTTGTAATTTTTAAATTTTTTTAATTGATTTGCACTACTATGTTAAAAAATCAATACAATATTTATGGGGGAACCTAAGTTTCTATGTAAATAATTTGTTAATTAATATTTGTATAATTATATTTTGTTCATTAAATTTTAATTTGATTATAAAATAAAAAACTTTCCCCAATCCAAAGTATGATACTATTATTTTTGTTATTATTATGTTTAAAAGAACTTTCTAAACCTCCACAATCAACTGAGAGTTATTAGATTGGGTTAGAAGTTTAAACTTATAATGGTTGAGGTTTGAGAACCAATATCAAAATTTTAAGCATACTAAACTGGGAGAGAGATTAAAATACATAGAAGCTAGAATGTGTGTGTCCCTGTAACAGCTATCACATTAACATTTAATTATATCAAAATTTTAATTTTTAAACATACAAAAGTTTTCTCTCTAAAGTATTTATTCATGACTTTGTCCTCCAAAATCTTTTTGATCCCTATATTCCATGATGTTGAACAAATATTTCACTATAGTCCGTAAACAACCTATTAAAAAGCAATTTGTGCATGATAAATTCGACTATGGCCATCCACAATGTCAACAAATGAGTTCTCATAGAACTTTGCATTGTGTACAAGAAACCACTAGGTGTGGGTAACAATGAGGCTAACAAAGAAAAATTAAATTGATTTTTTGTATGTCACTATCAATAGCGTTACTATAAAAATTTCATGCGTCGATTCCAATTTCAAGTTTCCCATACACAAATTCATCTTTATGAAATTTGACCCACCAACCTTAGTAGTATGCATCATTTACAAAACTCAAAACTATCAATTTTTGACATAATACATTCAACTTGACAAGGGTTTGTATTTCTTCATTTTAAGAAGCCAAAAGAAATAACATTATGCATAGACATACACAAATAAGTTATCTATCATGCCGAGGAGTCGAGAGAAATAACATCCTGCATATTCATACTCAAATTTTAACAAAATTTTTGATAAGAAATTAAACTTTACTTAGTAACTTACTTTCTACACATAGTTGCCATGATGAAAGCCACCACTTTCAACTTTCGGAAATAAAAAATAGTAATATAAAGAAAAGAAAATGTATTACAACTAAAACAAGAAGTAATAATATAAAGAAATTTTTTGTACTTTTAGTACAAGTGTCAAGGAAATTGAATGATGCCATGCAACTTCATTAAATTGAATCCACTGGTGCCGCTAAATTTTAATTAAATATTTAATGGCCATTGGTTGAATTCAAAGGTTTCTATTCCTAGTATCTTTTAAAAGAATAAGGTACAACCATCAAACCTATAAAATATTCCTTCCCTACCCACCTTATACTCTAATGTCCATTGTCATTATAAATTCTCTCACCTCAAATCATGGATATCTCTTCAACATTCAAGATCAGAATTCAATGTGATTTCAAATTTGCCAACTAGAAGCTCTACAACTATTCTAGCAACTTTAAGTTCAAATTTGGACTCTCAAATAATACCAATGGGAGATGGCATTTAAACCACATTTCAAGCTTTTGAAGGAACACCTTACACATGAGAAGATAAGTTATAACCCTTTTGCATTCCACATAAGATGACCATAATGTCTAATAATTGGCTATAGCCACTTGTCAACTATAACTATCCACTCATTAAAAAAATTGTTGACACTTGTCTCTTAACGAGACTAATTCTACAAACTTTAAGTTCACATTTGGGTGTGTTAGAACTTTGGCCCATAATAGAACATTAGTCGTTGATTATCATACATTAGATGATGTAAAATATTTGAAATTTTTTATAGTTTTTTAAATTATTAATTTTTTTAATCAATATTTTTGTAAGCAATACAAGGACAAATGGACTAGATGAGATAAATAAATTCCAAATGGCATCTTTCAACATGTTGGTAGAATCTCTTAAATTGTTGAATGTTAATGTCACATCATAAAAAATTACCATTCACTTGTTGACACTTGTCTCTTAAGGAGACCTATTTTGAAAACTTTAAGTTCAAATTTGAGTGTGTCAAAACTTACGCCCAGAATAGAACTTAAGTTGTTGATCTATGTTCACCAAATGATGTAAAGTTTATCATTTAGTGTATAATATTTTCACTTATCATATTTAAAAAAAACATGATGGGCAAATTCACTAATTAATTAATTTTATATTTTGAATATTTTTATAACTTGCCATCTAACTTTAATTTTTTTAATGTATTTATAATTTGCCAACAATTTTAAAAAAAGAGTCTATAATTCACCAGCAAATTTTTGTAACCATATAATTTTAAAAATAGTTGTACTTTGCATGTTCGTAAGCATCAATTATGGTAAATTTTTGTGGACTACGTTCCAAACAATTATGACCTTGGACATGGTTTTTCATCAAGGGCATGATCAAGAACAAGTCAAACTTAAAGAAATGTTAACAAACATCAAGAATGCAACTACAACATAAAAGAACTAGAAAATCCTCATAGGTTGAACAAACTTCCTAGTGAGTGTTAAGGAACATACAATATTTGATGCATCTATGCATTTATATGCCACAAATAATATGGTCATGCTCCACAGTAAGAGAATATTAGTCATTAACCACACCAATTGCATGTAGTGCATTTACATATACTCGACATATAGAATCACATGATGTGGTTGATAGCTATTTGAATGGAGTTTTTTACTATGTGTCAACCAACAAATAATTATGGTGTGCAATTTGTGGGTGGATGTTGGCTTAGTTAACATGGCACTTGGTACTATAAAGAATATACTCTATCATCAAGGTACTCAACTGCTAGAGTTGCCAATGTGTGTGATCATGGAATTTCATAATTATGAGGGTGTGCAATGGGACATTAATAAATCAATGTTTGTTCCTATCCCATGTTACGAGAGGGAGTCATACACAAATCTCTACAAAATGGCATGAGCTCTAACCATACACAAATCACAAGGGCTAACATTGGAAAGAGACAATATAATATCACCACCATTCTCATTTAAATGATGCTCTGAGATTAAAAAATAAATAAATTATGTCAATAACAGGAAAAATGAAGAGCAATCATTATAGTCCTTGTCTTTAATTTAATAATTGAGGGAAACATTTGATACATGTTTGATTTGTTTTTGACTAGTTGTGATAAATCAACATGGTGTTGTTTTTTATATTAATAAGCTACAAACACGGGTGCAGATCCCGATAACAAAAACCCAAAGGGCAGTGAACCAGGCCAAAGGCCACAAACAACACAAAAATAGTTGACTAGCAGCAAGAGTTCATAACAGTATCAAAATAAAACAAGGTCCAAAAAATAAAACATAAATAAAAACTAATTAAACAGTTCTTTCTAGTCATCATTCAGAAACTTCAGCAGCTCTTCCTTGTTCTTAGTATTCGCATCCTTATCAACATTGTGATCTTCCTGTAGAATAGTAAAAGTAGTGGTCACTCGATGGATGACTTTCAGACAAGTGGCCTTTAACACTTTGACCCTAGCTTCCATAGCCGAGAGTCGAGACTTAACCTCCCTAAGTTCTTGCATGAGCTTCTTGTTAGATTCACCCTCCCTGGCACTTTTCACCTCCTCTAGAGTCTCCAAAATCTCAACATCATCATGTTTAGTATCATAATAAGAATTGTTCATAGAGTCAAAGTGGCTCACTCCCTCTTGATCTTGCATAGGGGTAGTCTTAACTTCCTTAATCACAATCTCATTTTCCAGGTCATCAGGGTTAGAAGTGGAGGAGTAATCAACAATTTTTTACACTGGGGGCTTCCCCCTACCAGCCTAGTCGACCTGCAAATGCTAGGTCTTCTCACTGAAGTCTCCTTTCCCACAACCTTCTCCTTAACATTAGGTATATCATCTTATTTCTACTCCTAGGGTTTGTCCTATCCTTTCTAAATCTCCGGTTCCACATTCCTCATACCCACTTCTCTTTTTTTGATTTTCTTTTTCCCTCCTTTGCTAGAATTGGGGTGGACTTGTAGGCCTTTGTGTTTCTTACCCCTAGAGTGTGAGGGGTAATTTTTTAGCCTATAAATACCTTCAACAACATCTTTACGAGCTTGACCTTGGGACTCGTCAACACTCCCAGAATTAGAAACCACAGGGGCTCAACCAGTATGATGGGCCCGAGGGGTATGGGTATCCTTCTTCTTGTGGGGTCTAGAAATAGGGATAACATGAGAGTTAGGGGGGGCCAACAGGATTTTGAGGGTCAACATCAACATGAGATGAGGCTTTGTTTTTGGTAGGGTTGCCATATTTAACACTTAGGGGGCCTTAAGAGGTTTTGCAGGGCAAAGGGCCAAATGAAAGTGATATAGGCAGAAAATCAAACCCTGGTGCAGGAGAACAACCACCACTGTCAGGTTACCCTCCCTGGTTTTTCTAGTCAACTTGACAAACAACTTGAGGGAAGAGCGCAGACATTCACTAGGATTTTATGTCTAAAATGGTTCAACATTGTGAAGTGGTAATGGTAGAAACATCTATAGTGACCCTCAAGAGTAATAAATTTCATATTAAGATAACAAACATGATCCTAGGGGTTTACCAGGCTCTCATGCTTAAATCCACCTTGCATTCTGACCGACTTCTCACCTTCACGGAAAAATTGTTTCAGCCCCTCTGGATCCTAGACCTTCATCTACTTATTCAATCTTTTGCCTTCACAATGCAAGCTCATGGATTTAGCTATGGACTCTTCAGAGACCTCAAACTACACCCCACCCACACGCACTTCTGGTCTCCATCCCATGACATAGAGAATTGAATAGACAAACTCTCATCGAATCCGTTTAAGCACTCCAGGAATGGAGTTATCCCTCCTTCATAAGTTATGCTCCAAACCTGAGAGTCAGCTTTAAACTCCACACACGATGTCATCTCCATTCTAACTTTGTTTCCTCCCATTGTTCCAACCTTATCAAACCAGCAAGGAGAAATGTAATTACAAGACCTAGTGAGTTGCAGAAAGCCTTTGAACAATCTGGAAGTGACTTGATACCCATAATGCTTATTGCAAACAACACTACTTGAACTCCCAAAAATGTCCTTCAAATTCCTAATCATGTCTAGGACATTATTTCCTTCATTATGTGGCTCGTGAAATCTCACAACATCTAGAGCAGCCAACAGAGTATGAAAAGACTTGGGATGCCAGCTAGGTGGTGGCTCTCGAGGATCACTGAGTTGGCAATTATCCACGTGGGACCCTTGGATCTAGTCTGATTAGGTGTAATGTATTGTCCTTAAGGTGATGTTATCCTTCTCATGCCACCTCATGTAATGAGGGTATGACATAAAGGCATGAACTAAAGAGATGAGATGGGAGATTTTGGCCATGAGGAATTAGGAAGAAGCCTCCTTCTGAATGTAATTTCTTATGTTTAAAGGAAGATTAGAAATATTCCTCCAACATTTGATAGTGTAAAAATTGATCCCTAGTTTAGCCATGAGGTCTACAGTCTGATTACCTTCCCTATAAATATGGACAACTTCAACACCTTCAAAGCTTAAAAGCAAGGTTTTAATATCCTAAATAATGTCCTTAATCTGCCAACCAACCCTAGTTTTGTCTTTAACGACTTCAATTATTGACTTGGAATCACCATCAACCACTAGGTAGTTGATACAAATGGCAAGTGCAACTTTACGGCCCCAGAGGAGGGCCATGGATTCAACAACATTGTTAGTGTTCTCACCAAGCCCCCCCGTAAACGCTACCATGAGGATACCCTTGTCAGATCTGAGAACTCCCCCCCAGTGGCCATCCCAAGGTTACCTTTAGCAGCTCCATCAAAGTTGAGCTTGGACCAACTAGTTAGGAGGGACCACTTAGTATTGGCTCTAGCTCTACACCTGGTATCATCCACCTTACATATACTGGCCGAAATGCTCCACTGATTTATGATATTAGTTTCAAATCTAGTGGGAGGGAATTCAATAGCTTTCAATGTGTTGTTAGAGAGGTTTTCTTGTAGGAGCTTGGAAATCATACAAAAAACCTCCTTGAGATCTTTGAATTTTTCCCTAAATAGCTTGTTATTCCTTTCTTTCCAAAGGCCCCATGTCAGGATGGGAGGGACCTGGGCCCAGATTTCTTTGCTTATGGGATGGATGAAAGGAGAATCCCAAGACCTTAAGAAAGTAGTGAGGTCACCATCCAAACACCATGAGGTTCCTAGATTTTGCATGGCCAAACTCCATACTTCCCAAGAAAAATCATAGTGTAGGAGGAGATGAGAGATTGTTTCTTCATCCTTTAAGCATAGAGCACACCTGTTGGGAATTTGAAATCCTCTTAGCCAAAGGTTGTCCATAGTTAAAATTTTGTTTTGCACCACCAACCACCAAAAATGGTTTATTTTGGGTATGAGATTATGGTTCCAAACTTTCCTCCATAGGTTGTCCCCATTTTGACATGTAAAGAGGTTATAGGTAGATTTTACTGTAAAAATCATAGTCTTATCCCTAGTCCACAATATTTTATCCTTCTCAGGGAAGATGGGGATTTTGTAATCTTTAAGGGAAAGTTGACCCTCATCTGCCTTCTATATTAGGTCCTCCTAGCCCTGACAACAGTCTGACAGTTGTTTCCACCCACTTCTACTATGATGGAGGTAGTCACAAGCCAACCTGCAAAAGAAAGAAACAACCTTATTGACCAAACCTTGGACATTTTATAGCCTATTTAATGGAGCAGCTTTAAACCAACTATCTTCCCAGAATCTTATAGTTCTTCCATCTACCAATCTCCACTTAATTCCCTACAGAAGAACAAATCTACTCTTTAACACATTGTTCCACACAACAGACCCTTTGGGAAGGCCAAAAGGATGCAGAAAATCCTTAGTATTTAGATTTCCCAAGTACTTGGCTCTCATTATACTACCCCATTCCTTATTTCCATTTAAGAGATTCCAACCAACCTTAGCAATAAAAGCCTTATTAGTTCAGTTGATCTTCCTTATTCCCAAACCCCCCTAGAGCTTTGGCCTACACACTTTATCTGAGCTAACCAGAGCTAGCCTTTTTTTTAATTTTCCATCCCTATCCATAGGAAATTCCTTTGGATTCTTTCAAACTTCTCAGCAATGTACTTGGGAATTTTAAAAAGGGATAGAAAGTACATAGGGATACCTTGTAAAGAGGCCTTTAGGAGTTGATATTTGCCATCTTGGCTTAAAAGCTTGCCTTTCCACCCTACCAATTTCTTTTGAATCCTTTCCAACATGGAGTTCCAATAGTCAAAAGTAACATCCTTAACCGCTAAGGGGAGGCCCAAGTAAGTGCTGGGAAGCTCACCACTATAAAAGTTGAGGATCCCCATAATCTTCTATTGAAGCTCCAAAGGCATATTGAAGAAATACACCTGGATTTTGTCATAGTTGATACACTAACCAGCTGAAACAACATAATCTTGCAACACTTGTTTCCATTTCCTTGCCTCAGCTATCGAAGCAGACCTGAATAGGATAGTGTCATCCATAAATTGTTGAATAAAGTAATGGTGTTGTCTCTATACTTGTAACAAATTTTCTCATTCAACTTGTCCATGTAGTCATAATTGTGTAAATAATATTATTAATATAATGCTATGTTCATGTAATTAACTATTTAATATGATTTATTTGTATGATCTCCTATAAAGTACAATCATGGCATTCATGCATTTTCTTGTTATTATAACATGCTTTGTTTGTTATTTGAATGCCTTGCTCAACCTTTGTGTATCTAGAGCTTATATTGTATGCAATACATTGCAATTATATAAAAGATGATCGTGATAAAAAGCAAGCATTAAACATTCCAATACATTCAATAAATGATGATGCATTTGGCAATGTGTATATCATAAAAATAAGACAAGACTATGATTTCTATTAATTTATAAGATTAATGTATTTTTAATGAGGCTTATTACAGAATGCATCTTGAAAAAACTATAATGTTTTTTATTAAGATAAACATAAAACAAGGGTGATGATCCCTTTACAAAACAACCCCCAAGGCAAAGCAAAACAAGCCCCAAACTAGCCAGCAACAGTGCACTAACACTATAACAATCCTTAAACATTAAAGAGTTCTCAACAATCTTAACCAAAAACCACAACCAACAGATAAAAAAATAGAACAAAACAAAAAATAGGAGAACAACTGTCCCCAAATCATCTATAAGAAACTTATACATTTCTTCATAATTGAGCATATTATTCGTTCCAATACCATGCTTCTTGAGCTCTAGGTCTTACAAAATAGAAAGTGTAGTGGCATATTTGTGCATAATTCTTGTACTAAATCTAGTCATCACTTTCATGTTCTCTTCCAACTCAACAACTTTGACTTTAAGAGCAGTAACTTCAGTGGCAGTTTGATCACATATTAAACAACCCTTTTGAATAGACTTGGTCTCTAGAGAAGGATCAACAACTTTAGTATTTGAGTAGGGGGTGTTCATTTTCAACAAATAGACTATTACCTTCCCCTCCCTAGTTAGAGACCTCAGGTGTAACATCCATATTCTCTTCCTCCAAATCATTATCTTCTACTTGTTGTGAGTCACTAGACACATCAATGTCCTTGAAATTAGGCGTCTGAAGCCCAACAATCCTATAAGACCTCCTAATACTCGGCACCTTCTTCTCCTGCTCACCAGTATTCACCATCACCACCTTATCATCCATTACAACCTCCTTCTCATATTTATTCTTATCCTTAGGAATGAACAAACCTACCTCAACAAACTTACTTTCTCCCTCATACAAAACCAAACTACCTTTAGATTTTTTGCCCTTATTGCTTAAGTCATTTGCCAAGTTCCTCTTAGCAGGCACCTTAACAACATTTTTCTTCTCAGAGGGGCTAATCTTGAGGGAGAAGAGGCCAACAACAACCTCCTTTTGGGATTTAGGTTTAGAACTAGGGGACTTAGGGGTATATTTATTTTTGACAAGGGGTTTGGGCTTTGACATAGAGTTTTTGGGATGGAAAATTTTATCAACAATATCAAAGGGTTTCTCTAGAGTCTCCTCCTAAAGAGACACCAACTTCTTCAATTTACCTTTAGATAGAGAAGAGGGCGACATGACCACAACATGGGGTACAATATTCTTAACTTCCTAATTGCCAGGCGAGGAATTTTCAATAAGGAAAACTTTTTGATGGGTTTTGATAGACACAAGGCTAAATGAAAATGATATAAGCACAAAATCAAGCCTTGGTGAAGTGAGATGGAGGGCTTATCAAGGTTTTTTGCATGCACCTCTTTAGCTTCCCTAATAGAAGACTCAAGGGAGGAAAGCAAATAGAAAGGTAAGCTTAACATGATTTTGTGCTTGAAGTGATTTAAAAGAGCAAAGTAGCAGTGGTAATAACACTTAAAATGACCCTCCAAAGTGAAGTACTTCATAAGAACGAAGCATACCTTATCCCAAGGGTCAAGTAGTTTTTCCCGCTCGAACCCACCTTGTAGCTTAACTAGTTCCTCACCTTCCTCAAAGAAAATGGCCATACTATTAGTGTCAGGCACCTTGCTCTACCTCCTCAACTTATTCCCTTTACAAGTCATTCCCATAGCTTGACCAATGACTTCTTCACTGACCTCAAAGCCAACCCCCCCATTTGCACATGCCGCTAGTTCCAATAATCAACAAACTGTATGGAGAGGTTCTCATCATGGTCATTAGGGCACTGAGGAACAATGCCACACCACCTTCATAACAAATGTACAAAAGCATTCCGTCTTTCTTAACTTCATCGCAAGACACCAATTTAATTCAAAGCCTATCTGCTCCCATAATAGTTACCATGTTATAGATAGAACAAAGCGGGGGATGAAAGAAGAGTAGCTGAAAGTTGGTTCTATGAGGGATGCTCCAAAATACACCTCTAATCCTTTGCAGAAAATAATGGTGATGCCTTCTCCCAATTCTTCTCATACCATTATAGCAATTACCAGAACTTTTGAAATTTCCTTCTTGGAGGATGAAGTTATGATGATCTAACTTCATATCACAATCTTAAATGATAGTACGTGTCCGGGTGGTGATCATCACTCAGAAGCACCACCAAGCAATTGAAATATCCCTTCTGCCTTAGCTACATAGTCATCTACACATGCTTAACATGTTGACTCATTCTCTTAACAACCTCATCAGTCCTAGTCACCACACCACCGTGGTCAACTTGGATGATGTGAGAAAACATCATATCAATCATATACTGAAAGAGGAAGGTAATCAAAAGTTTTAACTCCATTAGGAAGAAATATGTTTTTGTAAATCCTTTTGGAGAATGGAATTAATGGTGCTAGGGAGATTCCCTAGATTCTTCTGGAACATCTCCATGAATTGAAGTTTATATTTAAGTTGGCTATAGCATCAATCGGACAACTCCCTTGCCCTATATATATGGGATATTTCATACCCCTCAAAACCGTGAGAGAGGCCTTTGATATCATTTATAATATCAGCAAGATGCCAACCCAAGTCTACTTTGCCAAGGGTAGAGTCAATTATGAGTTTGGAGTCCCCTATAATAAAACTATAATGTTATTGGAAAGATATGTGCTTTAAAAAGAAAATTATAAATTTGTCCTTCTTATAGTTAACACTTATTATGGTACTCTTGCATATCTTTGGAAATGCTCATAATGTTAATAAATGAAAATACCTTCAAATTTATTTTTTCTTATAAAATTATCAAAAATCTCTTATATTATCACACCCATTAAATTCTTAAAAAATAGTAACAATACCTAAAGGTGCTATTAAAAGGCAAACAAACACAAATATTTATAGCCACATTGGCCAAGTACTACACATAGTGACTAAGAAAATATAAATATGCTTCACTAATATAACAATGAATATTTGTACCTATCAACTATTTAATAACATTTTTAAATCACATTACTAATATGTCCTAACATGGTGGAGGAGGAGTGCTTAGGAATTGGAAGGGTGAGTTGATAGCTGTTTTTTCTAAAAATTGGGTATCCAATCCAATAACAAGGCAAAAGCCTCTACAACCCTTTTGGGCATTACTCTAGCCAAGAATCTCAATATCTCTGACATAGTAGTAGGAGATTCCAATAACATTATTGAAATGTTGAAATCAAGAGCTTCAAATAATTGGTCATTCAAGAACATCATTCTTGATACCAAGGACCTTTTTAAATCTTTTAGGAATTTCAAAATTCTTCATACCTATAGAGAGGGCAACTAAGTGGCTGACTTGTTAGCTAATTTGGGGTGTTTGGTTGGCAACTACTCATATTGGTATGAGGTAGATTCTCCACCCTCAAGAGTTAGAGAAAAACTCAAAAATGAGATTAATAACATTTCATAATTTCAAGTCATCATTTTTCTTGATGGAAGGTTGGTTTGACATGAGCCATTTAAATGCCATGTACCTTGGATATCATTTGGACTCAGAGATTCTCATGGATTAGGTTGTGATAGTCATTTATAAATTGTTTTTTTGCTTCTCTAGCAAGAATTTTTCCTCTTCTATTCTAATTATGTGTTATGGGGTTGTAAAAATAGAAATAGGGCATACATAAAAGTCAAAGATATGGGGAGTGATAGGCTTAGGATTGAGTCTTCATCATATGAACAAGTAAAAAAGAACCATACTATTTGGAATATCTTTAGATGGGGGGATCACTTGTTTTCTAGAAGCCATTAATGGATACGACCCTATCCTATCAAATGAATTTACCTAGTTTTGGAAAATTAGGGTGGTGTATGTGAGAGACATTTCTTTGACCATCTCCGAGGAGCTCATTGCTCAAGCCACATGCTTGGAGATGGAAGGTTTAAAATTACAGAAATCAACCTAATCTAGAAACTATGATAAAGCAAAAAGGTCATTCTAGAAGGCCCTTCTTCTAGTTCCCTTTGTTAGGTCTCAAAAACACAGGTTATAAACCTTAAGAGGATGCCAAGCTCTTTGGTAACATTTTTGGCTAATGAAACGGGGTTAATGGATATGGTTGAGAACCCCCTACACTTTAGGCTCTGTTGGACCTAGGCGGGTGAACCTTGATAAAGAATGCAAATGTAAATGTTGTGTGACTTAGTTGAACTTAGGGATCTATCCACAGTGGCATGCAAATGTGAGATAGATGTAAACTTAATAACTACTTCTACTCCTAATATATGAATAGGGTTTTTTATAAGGTATTGTGGTGAAATTATTGTGGCTAGTGCCTAATCCTATTGGGTAAATGGAGTCGAGATGTGTAAGATTTGTGGATCCTTTTTCTTGGCTTAAATCTAACTGTTTGACACTTTTGAATGTCTATAGTTTGTTTAAACGTGCAAGTTTGTCAGTTACTTGTGCTCTTCTTACAAAGTGATATCTTCCCAAGTTATTGTGATGTTTGAAAGGACTTTTAATTCTGGTGTGAAGGAAACTAATTAAGATAATCAATTCAAAAAGGACTTTAATTCTGGGTAGAAACCTATTTAAATTTGATTCCTTAAAAGGATTTTAATTCTCTCCTCACAGAAACTAATCAAGGGAATCATACAAGTGCAACATATGTGTCTTGACAAGTTAAATATATTTTTGATATACTTAATTTGAATAATAGAGGAAGACCACTCCGGAGACAACCAAGTAACATATAAGAATTAATATTAACAGAACAGTTGAACACTAGAAATTGGGCCACCGATTCAAAATTTTCTCCTCCGAGTAAGTGCAAAAAGATGGGGGGCCAAAAAGTGGCCAAATGGTTTTTAAAAAAATAATACATAATGCGAGCATGTTATGAACCACTATAAATAAAAAAAGGGTTGTCATTTCATTTCATTTCTATTTTTCTCCTCTATCCCCACGGCTTGCAAACCCTAGAAAGCGCGCTCGCATTTTGGAAAAGCCAATTCAACAACAAAATCTCGTTGATTCATTGCCAAAATGCCGCCACGATGTCGAACACGCCAAAGGAGTGAATTTTATTTATTTTTTTGTTTGAATTTGCTTCTAAATAGGTAGGTTTGAGTTGTTTTTTGATGTATATTTCTTTAATTGTCAGGAAATGTTAATGCACCTCCTCCTCCTCAAAATCCACAAAATCCACAAAATCCTGAGGAGGAAATACCTGCAGAACAACAACCTCCTCCGTCCATTCCTCAACATGCCCCTGGAACACAAGAAAATATAATGGGACAAATTGAAAACAACAAAAAAGAAATTGAAGATATAATTGCAAGGTTGAAAGATCCTTCCACTTCAACCTTGCATAGGTCCATGTTTGCTGAATCTCTTGAATCTATGTTATCAAATGTAGATTCAATTAGCAAGCAAATAACTAGTTGGACGGATAAGAGGAGAGAGTTTAGAGACTATTATGTAGACAAGCTATCATACCATGATGTGAAAAAATTACAAATTACAAAATTAGACTTGTGTTCAATTTTCACAAACCCACAAACAAATCAACCTCCACCCATTACATGCAAGAGGTTCCCTATCCATTAGTGCAACAACCAAGCAATAAGGGACAATTTTGGGCAGAGGTGGTGGATGGTTTTTGACCATCTTCCATGCAATAATAATGAGGTTCCGCAATACTTTTTGAGGAAACTCTATTGCGAGTTTGTCCTCAATAAAGTGCCAAACTATTTTGATATGGGGGACTTCCAGGGTAGAGGTGGGGGGTCAGCACAAGATAGACCAGGGGCACGTGTTGACCCACAGCGGGTAGTGAGATGAGTAATTAGCAGACTAGCCCACGAGTATATTTCTATCCCTTCCATTGTGAAAGAGAGTGTCGAGGTTGATACACTTCAGTCCATTAGTGCCTTGACCCAGAGCATCATAGCGCATGCCAGTCCTACAGCACAGAGTGGGTTAGGAGATAGTACGAGGAATAGGGTCCCACCCCATACTTGTTAGACTTGTGGGTTAGCCTGTGGTTATGACCCCATGGATAGTCAGGATGCAGGTGCACAGGCTACATCTGCAACTGAGCAGATGGTGATGATAGATACCCTCCTGAGTGAGACTTTCAGCCTTGATACTCAGGTAAATATTAGCAAGTTTATTGAATTTAATTTATTAAATTTCATTTTTGAAATGCAAGATTAACTAATTTAAATTGATGATTGTAATGAAATTTTAGGGTCATAGCATCGATGCAGTTTTCAGTGGTTCGCCACCTTCATTTTACACTAGATCATCTACTGGCGGGGTATGTAACTAGTAAACAATTATAAAAATTACATGTGAATAGCATCGTTATATGAATGGTATTCTAATATCTGATTTTGGATGTTGAATAGGTTAATATTGTCGATTTCACGGCAACACCTGCCAGCGGTGGTGGACTTCAAAGTTTTACGGAGGTAATAAAATAAATAGTCTAATGAATGAATTGTACTTACTAGATTTTTGTATGTGACTTGTGTGCTTTATTGTGTGTACTTCCATGTTTAGATGAACATGCGTGTATGTTAGGAGCCATGATTTGCATCACTATTATAGTTTTCATAATTGAATAATGTTGTTTTATTTGTAGATGATGCAGGTTGCAGAGACACCTCCCCATGTTCAGAGGGCAATGGAGCATGGTGTGGCCTTTGCAATTCATAGCTCCATGGCATTGACAGGGGTATGAGGCATACTAGTAAATTTCAATTTACATTCATTGTTATAGTTGTCTATTTTTGAAAAATCAAAAGATTATTGATTTGGAGTTTAATTTCTATCTGGATGGTTTCTATAGACTTGACATCACCAGGGCCTATTCTTGCTACTGAGGCAAGTGAGGAGACAGATTATATGTTAGCGGTAAGTGATTATTTTGTTAAATGTTTCATTTTTTATAACATGTAATTTCTATATATTAATGTCTATACTTTTTATTGTAACAGCTAAAGATGCAAGAAGAACTAAATAGGAGGAGTAGCCCTCAGGTTCATAGTAGACCACCCACATGTGCGTCTCCATCCCCTAGAAGATCAAAGGCTGGCCGTGATTTATTCTCTTCACCAGCCAAAGGGGAATGACTTTTTATTGTGTTCCTTTGTTGTATGCCTATATGGCATTTGTGGACATATATTTTGTATTGTACATAGTTGACATTGTATGCCTATATGGCATTCTTGTAAGCCTATATAGCTATTTTGTATATATGTTATACTTATATCAACAGATATTGATGTATGCTTATATGGATATTTGGTTAATACAAAGCTTTTTTATTGATGGCATCCATACTTGCATTATAAATCCATGTTTGAATGGATATTTGTAGATGGCTACTTCAACTATTTAAAGTCCAATTGTATTACATAGGATGTTTGTTGATCCAATAAGCTAGCTATTGTTATTCAAGTATCGCCTAAACCTCATTTTGGAACTAAAAGATAAAAGTTGTATTTAAAAAAAAAATGAATCATCATGTTGATCATAAAATATTAATATTCTTTATGAGTAGCATAGAATGTCAACTATATGCAATACAAAAAAATGAATCATCATGTTATTCTTTATGTTTGAGATCTTGAAAATGACTAAGTCTGGTAGCCTAATATCCTGAAACACTAGGATGAATATCCAAGTCATTAGGATGATTGTGCCTTGAGAAAAAGTCATTAAGATGAGCGCCTAAAGGAGACTTTCTTAAACATTCAAACATTGAGCAACAAGCATGAAGGGTTAAGGCACAATTTGCAACTCATAAAGCCTCAAAAGGGCGCCCAACTTAGAGAGAGCATTCATTTAAGACAAGGCGCCCATTGACACCTGTTCCACCATAAAAGTGCACCTAAGGTGGAAGGAGAACAAGCCTCTAGCAAGTGAAGTGCACCTATTGTCTAAACCACTTCATTATGGCACCCTAGCATGAGGAGGAGTATATAAGTCAATAGGAAATGGTGCCTAGAATGCAAATGAAGGACTAAGTGGCATTTTCAACAAGCATCAATTCACCTTGAGCTTTCAATAAATACATCAAATTGAGCCCCATAAGCCTAGGCACCCTTTGCCTTCAAAAGAACCTTGTATCGACGTCAAGAGTTGGATTGTTGATGACTTCCCAAGCTAGAGATAATAGTGAAAACAATCCTTCCACCATCAGGATATTGAAAAATAATCATAATGTAATGATATATGGGATAACTGACATACCCCTTGTGAAAAGTGATGATCATAACAAGAAAGGTCGCCTCAACTTAATGCCCAATAATTTTAATACTATCAAGCATCCACATAATAGTAGATAATCTTATCAAAAGTCACAGAGAAATTTCTAAGGACCATAGTGTTATCCCTATGACTTGACACATACTGCTTGTTTCATAAAGCAAAGGGACATGATATAAATATTGTTGTTATATGGAGCCTAATCAGACTCAGAGGTTAAATTTACCCAACTTTTATTAGCGTGGTTTCCCCCCAAATATTTTCCTACTAGTTTTGGCGCCTTGAAGTCTAAGTGCATGAAAATCATGAGGATGAGTGCTTAGGGATGAGATAGTCTTCATAAGAGTTTAAATAAGAACATCATCAAAATGCGCCTTGGTAGAGAGACTTGAGACCATCATCAAATAAGCCAAAATATCTATCTCCAATGACTTGACATGGATCCCAAAACCACCTATTAGACCAATAGGATCCTAGGCACTCACTTCATGCATTATGATTTCTAGGCGCCAGTTTGATGCTCCATCACAAGGAAAGTGCACCCACACTTGCAAGTGCTTTTTTTTAGGATCTAGGTGCCTATTGAAGGTTGTAGTTGCCAAGAAGAGCGCCTAGCAAGAGGAAGTCTTTTGGAGTCTCCAAAACACATCAAACACTTGACTAACAACAAGATAACTTTTTCCCAAGTTAGGCACTTCAAGAGGGAAGTTAAAACATGAATAAGTGCCAACTTGTTTAGGCGCCAACTCAAGCTTGTTGAGGATACACATGGCGCCCAACATTCCTTGGTGATTTTACGAACTTCAAACGCTCAGAACTGTTCAAGGAATGCCCAATGCCCCTTCTTGATGATAGGCCACCAAAGTGAGGGTGGAATTGCACCTTGATGGCATTAAGCGCTATCTAGAGTATGCTACTCCATGGAAATGCGCCTTCTTGCTTAGAGTCTTAATGAAAAGTCCTGGAGGTTAAGATGCGCCTTGTCTTAATGAGGTGCAACTCTTGGGTAAGAAAGCTTGTAAAGTGTGCCTAACTTAGTGAAGAGGTTGATAACTTTAAACCCTTCTTGGAACTTAGATTGCTTCAACTGAAGATCATCTTGCACTAATACATCACCAAACTTTCAATCATAAGATCAATTCAAACTTAGGCGCTCATTAAGAGTCTTTCCAATGTTGGCGCATCTAAGAGGTTGAACTGGCAAGAGATGGCGCCTAGCTTCCTAGACCTTGTTTCAATATGTTTGAGTTCGAAAGTTGACTCAATGGTATCAAGATGGCGCCATAGAGTCTTTGGACTAGTTCCTTAGAGTTTCAAAAACATTCTAGCTCCTTGAAAATTCCTCCTACATGCTTGGGCGCCATTTCAAAGTCCTAGAACCATGATGTAGAACCTTATTGCTCTAGGCTCCCATTCATGATTGTGCAACTTGAGATTGGCACCTAGAGTGAATAGGCTTTCATCCTGACTTAAATTCACTAAGGCAACCTCATCTTAAAGGCCAAACAACTTTTCCTGCCAGAGCACCTTGATTGAAGACTCCACATCCTTGGGTGATCATTTGGACAATTTGATGTGAAATTGGTGCCTAGACTCCAAGAGTCAACTTTTTGCTTTCCAGACTTAGCCAAATTTTGAGTTTCTGACTTTGTTCCTGCAAAACAATGAGATTGAGTTAGTCAAAAACCAAATCATTCCCTCATCATTCTGAATTAGCCTCCGGGAATGAGCAATAGGCTAATCCATTCTTCACTTGATGATCAAGCTGGAAACGGGGACATGACAGGGTAAGTTGTATCTAATGACATCACCTAATTGAGTGCCTAGGAGGTATAAAGCTTAACGTTGACATGAGGACAAGCGCTTAGTAAAGGAGAGTTTCTCAAACATTTAAACATGTGAATGAAGTCATAGAAATGTACTAAGTCGTCTAGGCACCATTTTCCCCTTGTGTACCCTTACATTTGTGCCTAAGAAGAAGTTGCAATTTTACACTGCCTCCTTCTGATGATTTTTGGGGTAGCAGAAAACCTTTCACCACGAGCAAATGTCTCAGAGATATAAAAAACCGAGAGAGGTTATTGTAGAGGCACTCTACATGATTGCGTTGCCTTAGACGGAATGTTTCTAAGTGACATAATTTTTGAGTAACATCTCGTCAAAGATTGCTATTTTTTGCACTTTGGACTCTTCAGGGATATCATCGATACAATGTAGCTCTGACTGTTTCGACATGTTTGGGTGAAAAATAGGACCATGCCTAGCATAAATGTACCCATCCTGACGCGTTCGAATAGTCAGTTTGGTCACATCAGGAGTAGGATGAAAGTTACACCCCTTTGCAACTTTACACTGCCTCCTTCTAACGATTTTTGGGGCAGCAGAAAACCTTTCACCACGGGCAAATGCCTCAGAGATATAAAAAACTGAGAGAGGTTATTGTAGAAGCACTCTATGTGATCGTGTTGCCTTAGACGGAATGTTTCTAAGTGACACAGTTTTCGAGTAACATCTCGTCAAAGATTGCTACCTTTTTGCACTTTAGACTCTTCAGGGATATCGTCGATACAATGTAGCTCGAACTATGGTGAAAAACAGGACCATGCCTAGTGTAAATTTACCCATCTGGACGCGTAGGAATAGTCAATTTGGTCACATCAGGAGCAGGACGAAAGTTACACCCCTTTGCAACTTTACATTGCCTCTTGACAATTTTTGGGGCAGCAGAAAACCTTTCACCACGGGCAAATGCCTCAGAGATATAAAAAATCGAGAGAGGTTATTGTAGAAGCACTCTATGTGATCGCGTTGCCTTAGACAGAATGTTTCTAAGTGACATAGTTTTCGAGTAACATCTCGTCAAAAATTGTTGCCTTTTTGCACTTTGGACTTTTTAGGGATATCGTCGGTACAATGTAGCTCGGACTGTTTCGACATGTTTGGGTGAAAAAAAGGACCATGCCTAGTGTAAATGTACCCATCCGGACACATTGGAATAGTCAGTTTGGTCACATCAGGAGCAGGATGAAAGTTACACCCCTTTGCAACTTTACACTACCTCCTTCCGATGATTTTTGGGGCAACAGAAAATCTTTCACCACGGGCAAATGCCTCAGAAATATAAAAAACCAAGAGAGGTTATTGTAGAAGCACTCTACGTGATCACGCTGCCTTAGATAGAATATTTCTAAGTGACATGATTTTTGAGTAACATCTCGTCAAAGATTGTTGCCTTTTTGCACTTTGGACTCTTCAGGGATATCGTCGGTACAATGTAGCTCAGACTGTTTCAACATGTTTGGGTGAAAAATAGGACCATGCATAGCGTAAATGTACCCATCCAAACGCGTTGGAATAGTCAGTTTGGTTGCATCAGGAGCAAGATGAAAGTTACACCCCTTTGCAACTTTACACTGCCTCCTTCTGACAATTTTTGGGGCAGCAGAAAACCTTTCACCACGGGCAAATGCCTCAGAGATATAAAAAACTGAGAGAGGTTATTGTAGAAGCACTCTATGTGATCATGTTGACTTAGATGGAATGTTTCTAAGTGACATGATTTTTGAGTAACATCTCGTCAAAGATTGCTACCTTTTTGCACTTTGGACTCTTCAAGGATATTTTCAGTACAATGTAGCTCGGACTGTTTTGACATGTTTGGGTGAAAAAAAGGACCATGCCTAGTGTAAATGTACCCATCCCAATGCGTTGGAATAGTCAGTTTGGTCGCATCAAGAGCAGAAAACTAAAAATGCATAACATGATGTAAAAATGTGTATATGTGCAAAAATGTAGGAGGAAATAAAAAAAGACAAACCTTACAAATTAATATGCATACTTACAACTCAATGTAACATGACTTTACAAAATCAATGTGAATACTTACAAATTAATCCAATGAACCATCTGGGTCTATTCTACTCTTTATTGTGTCAAGTATTGCTTCATGGTCAGACTCACGCACCTTCCACAAGATTTTGTTCAAAGGTCTACCTCGATACTTTAGCAAATGAACATTGGATGCCATGACAAGGTTTGAGTAATAAAGAATCTTCCGATGCATGTCAAAGTCCTAAAACAACCAAATATTAACACTCTTATGTGGGTACCTTCTAAGCCATGTTCTAGTAATAACCACTGAGCCTGTAGGGTATTTGATGTTTCCTCCATCTGTAACAAGGGCCTCCAATTTCTTTTTGGCCTCAACACAACGACATAAGTAATAATCTGTTCCCTCTTCATTATCTTCATCTACAATAACTGCATATATGTGCCCTACATTGATATGTGTAGCAAATGAGATGAAATTAGTCAACATTACAAAAACACTACAAAGTAAGATGACATTACCTAGTTGAACTAGATGAAATTAGATGCATATATGTGCCCTATATTACCTGGTTGAACTAAATCTGATATGTGGTCAAAGTCAATTGATGATTCCATCTGTGTTAGTTCTAGTGTCGTCGAGGGTCGATATGTGTCAAGTGGGCTAAGATAACTTAACTGCCATTCGTCAACCCACTCCTTTGAATCACACTCATCCCAGACTTGAATTGTACAGGAAGAACAAAAGCATGACATCTTTCGCGTATAGATACTCCATGAACCTGTAATTGAGCTTCTGAAAGAGTGCATCTCATTTGATCATGTCAGTGTACAACAGTCCTCATATGGTGCAATGTTAGTATCATCTATCAACCAAAAAAATCTACGAACTGAAGACTTACCTTCATTACCTGGACCCATGGAAGCATTACACCACTCGACAATCAATTTTGCATCTGTCAACTTTGCATTGTCTTTATACTTTAACTCTTCTCGTGCTATGGCTCTTTTGATACATGCTCCTGCACCATCATGCTCCCCCTTTCCATGCCCGGCCTCACAAAAGTTCCACATATGCTGAATACCTATAAAATTATGTCTCCTACTCAGCCAATAAAAATTCCACGAGTTCTTGAATTATGATGCACAGTTATCCAACCATATGATATGCTGACTGAACGATATGCCCCTTCTAGCCAAATCATTGTAGAGCACCTAAAAGCAACCTTGCATGAACTTTGTAGAATGCATATGATCATCACTGATATAGAAATGATACTCCCTTATGATCTTTCTGTCATCCTCTGTACTATCATTCGCATGAATGAATGTGATGTGCACAAATATAGAAACTTGTGTGGAGTTGTAATATTGTGATTGCACCTCACGCTGTGGCTGTAGACTGTAGTTCTCTGCAAAGTTGACGACTGAAACAATGCTACCAACTAGAAATGTGTCTTTGCATAACTTGAATTGCAAGTCCAACCATCGAGCTCTATGGGCATGTCTTGCATATTCATACACTATGCTATCACAAAATATAGGCATAAACTGATACACTAGAATCTTTTCAATAACCAATTCACACCTCTTTGCTTCTTTAACATCTTTTCTAATGTATGCCACTATTTTATACTTGCCAAACTCTACTAGTTCATTTCCAACCGCATGTGTTCTTTCCATATGTTCACATATTGGCAAATGTTGCAAGCCACCGCAACGATGACATGTGCCATCCAAGCATAATTTCTTGTAGAACATTTGACCTTCCTCTCTTTCACATAAAATTCTTGATATGAAGTCTCTTGAAGATGTTGGTGGGGCACGTATGGCACAACCCTGCAAAACATTGTTAGTATGCATATCTAAACATATAGACCTATAAACATCAAAATAGTTAGAAAATTCAATATGTAATCTACAACAAGTAGTGCGTGTGTGATTTATCTTGACATAGAAAGGTTTTAGCATTTCAAAATACCTTTGACAAATTTTAATTTAAGGATACTTCTCTAGAAATTTACCATAAAACTGTGTTTAAGTCTCATCCAAAAAATGCTTTGGATGTGGCTCACGGTTCTAACTACCAACTCTCCTTCTTACCACATCCCTTTGATTCAGAGATACCCTTGTGTAATTCTTCCAAAAGTCTTCAATTAGTGATCTCAATGCTTCAACAATTGGTTTATCTTTTCGTGGTAGTCTCCCCGAGAATGCCCATAATTCATTAGCGTTACTATCCTCAATTCTTTGGCGTCTTCCAATGGCTCTTGATAAAGTTTTCCTATTAATTCTCAATTCTTGACTCATCTTTCTAATGAGACGAGCTTTCCTCATTTGACTACTTACTATAGTCGATGTAATCACATGCCATGTTGCATTACTATCTTTTGTGCGTGAGGTGTTACCCACTCTCTCATACGCACTCATTAGATTCTTGATAATAGATTTTTCACTTGAAGCCTCTGATGCTCTCAACCCAAGAATCTTCATGATGGACCTATACTTTATACTTCACATCATTTCAATGAATAGTTGACATCTTGCAGTTTCATTTAACTTTTCAAAGAACAATCTCCAAATCTTATGAGCATATCTTCTACAAGTGCATTTTGGAATCTTACCTTCCATTGGCTACAAAATATTCTCATCAATTTCAATCAAATACTTTGGCTTTCTATGCAAAATTCTAGGTGGTGTTAAGTTAGGTAAATTCATCTCAACATTAGGAATTTCATCAATATTTAAATGAGATGGGCTAGATGGCATACCTTTGATCGAAGATGGAATAGATGATAGGTTGAGGTGGGAACAATGGCGTACCTCCTTCATCACATGTGAGTGATGATGTACTCTCAACTTGAGATGTGGTAGATGGTGTCCATACATGTTGACTTGCGGTAGAGGACGTGTCTCCAACTATGGTATTCAAATCTCTCGTAGCACAAAATTTTTGCATTCGTTCTCTTTGTGCTGCCAATACCATATCTCTTTGTGATGGTTGTGGTTCCTCTTCAATTGGTATGTCTTCATTTATCATGTCCAGTTTCCTCTTCTCATGAAGTTCCCTCATAGCCACTGCTTTCTTTGCATTCTTAACTTCTATCTCTTCCTATGTTGGTTTAATTCTTGATCGTTTCCTCGGCATGACGGAGAATTTGTCTATAGCATGATAAACAGACCAATATTACTTCCTAAGAAATGAATACAAGATAATAGTGGGATTGTATTTTTTATGTTGTAAGGATTTATTCTTGTATAGTTTGACATCATGGTATGTTAAGGTCTGTTTATTACAAATAATTATTAAAGAGCCCAAGTGTAGAAAATATATGTGAGATTGTAGGCTGCTTTCTTGGTTGGGAATGTATCTATTTTAAACATTTATGATAAAGCATGATAAAGTAATTCAATCCAAATTAAGGAAAATGTAAAGAACATGCATGTAAAGGCTTGACATACCTAAAAAACGAAGATTCGAATGGAGAGAGTAGCCAATTATGTAGTGTTTTTTTCTTCTTGCATCAAACTCCTCAACAATTTGAGTTTTTCACCACTTGCTTCCTTTTCAATGTTAAATTGAATAACACTCAAATATAATTACTAACAACAATACTATTAACCAATCTATAATGTTAAATTCCTAAAATTGAATCACAATTAACATTGCAACACTACAAAAATTGAAACTTGAATAGATATATATCAAACTTGGTGTGAAAACTATGTTATTTCCTCCTTCTCAAGTTGGCAATGCAGAAAAGGTGGTGGAAAGATCATGCAAAGGTGGTACAATGTGTCAAATGTGCATGTGAACTTCCCAACAGCATGAAAACACTTCTTTTTTTTCGGAGCACGCGCATAATCAATATGAAAACAGAGCACGTGGGCCTGGATCATGGGGGTCAACAATTTTTTACCATTTCTATAGCAAGACAAAATGCGAGCGCGTTATAATGCGCTCGCGTTTTGTCTTGCTATAGATTGATCACATCTTGTGCATTTCTCTTTCCAAACCTTCCCCTTCAGACTTGAATTACCACAAGGTTTTTGAGGGAGAACTTTTCCTATTTCCTGCAAGAGCTTGCCAGATGCTCCACCATATGATAGGCATAACAATGAGGGGGCAAGCCCTCATAATCAAGTTCTTGATAGAAAATGCCCATCGAGGAAGAAAGACAGATCTTCTTTGGAAGCAGAAGTTCTATTTTGTGACAAATCCTTATCCAAGCATAAATAGCAGGGGTTCTATCAAGCGATTGTCAATCCACTTCCACAAAGTCTTTTGAAGACTTCTTGATTGATTCCAAAACATCCACACCCCAAAACTGGAGAGGCAATCAATATAATTGAACCCATAAATCTACATTTGACAACAGAAACCCTCAACACTATACCTGAAACCCTAATCCCTCAACCCTCAACCCTAAACCTTATCCCTAAACCCTAATCCCTCAACCCTTAACCCTAATCCATCATCCCTCAACTCTAATCCCTCATCCCTAAACCCTAAATGCTATCCCTATTCCTAAACCCTCAACCGACTCGATACTATACCTTAAACCCTAATCCTTTATCCCTAAACCCTCCAACCCTATCCCTAATACTTATAACCTCCACACTCTACTTTAACCCTAATCCCTCGACCCTCAACCCTATCCCTAAACCCTTGACCCTTGAACTTCAACCCTCAACGTCAAACCCTAATCCCTCAACCCTTAACTCTGATCCCTTGACCCTCAACCCTATCCCTAAACCCTAAAGCCTCAACCCTCAACCCTCAACGTCAAATCCTAATCCCTCAACCCTTCACTCTAATCCCTCAACCCTAAACCATATCCCTAAACCCTTAACACTATACCTTAAACCATAATCCCTCAACCCTCAACCCTAAACCTTATCCCTAAACCCTAATCCCTCAACCCTCAACCCTAATCCGTCATCCCTCAACTCTAATCCCTCATCCCTAAACCCTAAATGCTATCCCTATTCCTAAACCCTCAACTGACTCGATACTATACCTTAAACCATAATCCCTTATCCCTAAACCCTCCAACCCTATCCCTAATCCTTATACCCTCCACACTCTACTTTAACCCTAATCCCTCAACCCTCAACCCTATCCCTAAACCCTTGACCCTCGAACCTCAACCCTTAACCCTCAACGTCAAACCCTAATCCCTCAACCCTTAACTCTGATCCCTCGACCCTCAACCCTATCCCTAAACCCTAAAGCCTCAACCCTCAACCCTCAACGTCAAATCCTAATCCCTCAACCCTTCACTTTAATCCCTCAACCCTAAACCATATCCCTAAAACCTCAACACTATACCTTAAACCCTAATCCCTCAACCCTCAACCCTCAACCCTAATCCGTCAAACCTCAACTCTAATCCTTCATCCCTAAACCCTAAATGCTATCCCTATTCCTAAACCCTCAACCGACTCAATACTATACCTTAAACCCTAATCCCTTGTCCCTAAACCCTCCAACCCTATCCCTAATCCTTATACCCTCCACACTCTACTTTAACCCTAATCCCTTGACCCTCAACCCTATCCCTAAACCCTTGACCCTCGAACCTCAACCCTCAACCCTCAACATCAAACCCTAATCCCTCAACCCTTAACTCTGATCCCTCGACCCTCAACCCTATCCCTAAACCCTAAAGCCTCAACCCTCAACCCTCAACGTCAAATCCTAATCCCTCAACCCTTCATTATAATCCCTCAACCCTAAACCATATCCCTAAACCCTCAACACTATACCTTAAACTCTAATCCCTCAACCCTCAACCCTAAACCTTATCCCTAAACCCTAATCCCTCAACCCTCAACCCTAATCCGTCATCCCTCAACTCTAATCCCTCGTCCCTAAACCCTAAATGCTATCCCTATTCCTAAACCCTCAACCAACTCGATACTATACCTTAAACCCTAATCCCTTATCCCTAAACCCTCCAACCCTATCCCTAATCCTTATACCCTCCACACTCTACTTTAACCCTAATCCCTCGACCCTCAACCCTATCCCTAAACCCTTGACCCTCGAGCCTCAACCCTCAACCCTCAATGTCAAACCCTAATCCCTCAACCCTTAACTCTGATCCCTCGACCCTCAACCCTATCCCTTAAGCCTCGACCCTCAACGTCAAATCCTAATCCCTCAACCCTTCACTCTAATCCCTCAACCCTAAAACATATCCCTAAACCCTCAACACTATACCTTAAACCCTAATCCCTCAACCCTCAACCCTAAACCTTATCCCTAAACCCTAATCCCTCAACCCTCAACCCTAATCCGTCATCCCTCAACTCTAATCCCTCATCCCTAAACCCTAAATGCTATCCCTATTCCTAAACCCTAAATTCTATCCCTATTCCTAGACCCTCAATGGGCTCGATACTATACCTTAAACCCTAATCCCTTATCCCTAAACCCTCCAACCCTATCCCTTAACCCTCAACCCTATCTTGAAACTCTTAACCCTTGAACCTTAATGTACTCAACCTTCAACGTCAAACCCTAATCCCTCAACCCTTAACTTTGATCCCTCGACCCTTAACCCTTAAAAATTAAACCCTAAAACCTATCCCTACGCGCTCGACACTCGACACTATATATTAAACCCTCATCCCTAAAGCCTCAACCCTAAATCATTAAACCTTCAACCCTAAACCCTATCCCTAATCCCTCTACCCTCAACACTCTTATTTAACCCTAATCCCTTGACCATTAACCCTATCCCTCAACCTCAACCCTCAACCCTCAACTCTCAACATTAAACCCTAATTCATCAACCCTAAATCCTAATCCCTCAAACCTAAACCCTATCCCTAAACCATCAAACCTCAACACTATACCTTAAACCCTAATCCCTATCCCTCAACCCTCAACCCTTAAAACTTAAACCCTATCCGTACACCCTCAACACTTGACACTATATCTTAAGCCTTAAACCCTCATCCCTAAAGCCTCAACCCTCAATCCTTAAACCTTCAACCCTAAACCCTATACCTAATCCCTCTACCCTCGACACTCTAACCCTAACCTCGACATTAAATGCTAATCCGTCAACCCTAAACCCTAATCCGTCAACACTAAACCCTATCCCTAAACTCTCAACCCTCAACACTATACCTTATACCCTAATCCATCAACCCTAAAACCTAATCCCTCAACCCTCAACCCTAAACACTATCAATAAACCCTAAACAGTTGAAATCAGAAGGATGATCATTATGAGAAAAGATTTGCATTGGGGTACATCTATGTTTCTTGCTGTCCACCCCGCACTTAGGGAAGGTATATTGTTATGAAACAGGCAAATAATCTCCCATTGTTTATTGGCTCTATCCACAAGAACTACTAAACTATACCTTAAACCCTAATCCCTCAACCCTAAACTTTCAACCCTAAACCCTATCCCTAATCCCTCTACCCTCAACAATCTACCTTAAACCTAATCCCTCGACCCTTAACCCTAAACGCTATCCCTAAAGCCTCAACCCTAAACCCTAATCCCTCAAGGTTCTAAACTCTAATCGCTTATCCCTAAACTCTAAATCCTATCCCTAAATGCTCAACCCTCAACCTTAAACCTTAATCACTCAATCCTTATCCACCCCTCACCTACCCTATCTAGCTCACTCCCATCTCTACCCTCCTCTGCACTCGACACTATACATACATAAATATAGGCATACATAGATACATACATACATATAGGCATACATACATATATGATTAATAGACTTGAATAGAAAAAAATTTAAGGGGAACATAACGCGAGCGCGTTATAACGCGCTCGCGTTATGTCAAACATGACAAACAACAGACTTGCGGAAAAGGAAAAATGCAAAGCAAGACATAACGCGAGCGTGTTATAACGTGCTCGTGTTATGTCTTGCTTTGGGAATCCCAAGCCTTGGGCTTGGGATTTGCTTTGGATTTCTAACCCAAAGGCTTGGAGTGCCTTTTGAATAGTCACAGACGTGTTTTTCCATATTCTTCAAGATTTCACATAATTTCGTTCGTGCTAACCCTTAGATTTGCACGTGTTTCAAGGTCAAACAAATCGAGCACCTGGGTAATGTTAGGCTTTCTCTTAGCTATTTGACGATGTGATTTTTTTCACATTTTAACAATGTTAATCCTTTCATCTTTAATTTCTTTTGTTTGTGTATCCGTTTTTGGGCAAAAACCACTGTTTGGTCTTTTTTTCATTGTAAATTGACTATTTATTCAAATTTTAAAAAAATTACATATTTAGAAACTAGACTCCATTCTACAAATATTAAAAAAAGAAAAAAATGATTTTCAATTAGTTTTCAAAATTTATAGAGGTAGCACGACCAAAATTCTATTTTTTAGGATGTGTCCACTTTGAAAATTAGTAAAAAATCAAATATTCATCAAAAAATTATCAGAAAAATCGGGCATAAAATACATGCTATTAGCTAATTTATGACCGAAGAGATTTTAAAAATACCAAAAAAAATTGACCTTTTGAGGGAGCCACAAAACATGCTATGTTATGTTTTTTTGATAGAAACAACACCAATTTCTGTGGCTCCCTCTTTTGAACCCCTTAATCTATGCCATTTAAAAAAAAAATAGTAGTTTAGAAAGTAGACTCGGAGCACTACGAATATTGTTTTGGTTGCATCTCCAAATTTTGAGTGTAACTATGCTCAATTTCTCATCCAAGGCCAGTATTTCCTGATTTCAGAAAAAAATTGGCCACTTAAGACCCCTTTTTGGCCCCCCATCTTCTTGCACTTACCCCTCCATTATATTGCTTCAAATGATAATACAATTCATACTGGAAGTCTTTTATATTCTGGTATATCTATTACCTAATATCTAATTCCCACTCTTGATGAGTATTCCTTGCTCCTTTGATTTTTATCTCCCATAAATACTTTGTATTTTCTAGGGTTATGACCCTTTACATATTCATCCAATGCAACTCTTCATTTAATTAATTATCTTCTGTAGATAAACTAATTAATTTAACTGCTTTTGACACTCCTGTGAAAAATAAAGTATTTCGTAATACCTTAATCTTACTTCATTTGTTGGCAAATTTCTCGTTTTTATTTACCCCTTGCTGGAAATGTTTCACCCTTAATTGTATGCACTTTAGAAAAAATACCCTCGGGGTAAAATAATCACTCATTCTATAACTCCCTTTAAATGTATCTAGGCCTTTGGGTGAAAATATTTTACTTCTCAATAAAATATTTATAATTGCACATTACATTATTTTATCTCCCAAAATAATGTCACGCTCCGCCTTGATTATTATTTTGAATAAATCTTTATCTGGCATTTTACACTGCATCCAAATAATTCCCTTTTCCATTGTTTTCATAGGAAAATAATTTTGATATCGCAGAAGATTAATACATCTTTTTCTAAACATAAAGTGCCCGCTACATTCTTATGCAAGTGAAATTTTCTTCATGAATTATTATGGATCGAAGGGACTCGTATTTTTGTTCCACCGATGGTCCTCTCTCTCCTTGATAAATTCTTGACACCCTTTTTGCATATTGAAGGGACTTGAAAACTCATCATTCTGATGCTAATGAGCCTCCTCGATATAATTTTTAATATTCACTTTTCAACCCATTGAAGGGATTGTGTAAATCCTCTTGCCGATAGGCTATAGTCTCTTTGATGATTGTTTATATCATTTTATCGAAGGGACTTAAAAATGTATTCTCTCGATATGCTATATTCTACCCGATAAAGGTTATTTCACATTAGGGTTTCTCCTTGAGGCATTTTGTCAAACAGTTCGTTCACCTTTCTTTATGCTATCCATGGTTTGCAGGCAGAGCATTGGCAACTATAATATCTACAAAAATCTTTACATTACCATGCATTAATGAACACTTGAAATGAGTCATTCAAACTTCATTGTCTTTATACTGTAGTGATCAATACTTCAAGTATATATTTCTCTCCTTATTAATACTCATGCATGCTTCACTCTTTTTGATATAATTCTTGTAGGGTTTCATAAGGTCACACAAGGATTGGCAAGATTGACACACTTCTAGGGTTACAGTGCAAAGTTTATATAATTGGCAGAATCCACTTCTTCATGTGCTCTTAGCTAGGGTTTATACAAGATTTGAGACTTATTTTTATGCAAACCCTGGTGGCCATTACATGTACCCTTTAATGCATCTATTATTGCCTCTTTCAAATGGGCATTACACACTACCACTCATTGAGATGTAATACTGAAGTCACCTCCAGATGGGTCAAAGACACAACTACCATCTTCTTGAACTATTAGAACACTCGTAGCCACATCCCACTATGAGAAATTAGTTTTGTAAATTGATCACCCTGATTTTCAACTTCTAGTTTGAAAACCTGTGGTTTCCCCCATAATAGCTTTTAACCTCAAGCCTTTGATAACAGACTTGTTGGACAAATTTTTTGCTGCCTTCTTAGCCCCTTCCCTGGTAGTGTATGCCACAGATGTACATGCTCGTTGAAAAACTAGTCTGATGGATTCAATTTCACTATACCCATAGAAGTTATCCTTCAGATCATCTTCAATAATTCTTTGATCAAGCCCACCTATGAGTTCCTTGTTTATATGTTGCTCCCCACCACTATTTGCTTCAGGGCTAACTTTGGGCAAAGATTTTGGTGTATTTAACTTTTCCTTTTTACTTGCCTGCAACGGTGTTAAATTCAATGTTCCAAGAGACTTATGGAGGATCCTAAAAAGATGTCCAGGCTTAATGGTTTGCCTAGATGGAGTGGGGCTCCCAATTCTACCCCATCATCTTCAGAATCCCTAGCCTTTGCCTCCAAGAGCTCAAGCTCCCATCCACTTTTTTGATAGTTGTCTTTAGGAAGCAGTGCCCAAGCCTCCAAGCAATCTTCAAGCCAATGATGATTTATGAGCTTTAGTCCCATTTGTTTAGCAAGCTTATATTTATCACCTTCAAACTTGTAACATATAAAATGAGCTAATTCTTTCACAATCAATGACTCTGTAACTTGTGCTCCCGTCATGTCCACCATTAGCATAATGTCTGATCGATCTTGACTTTGATATCCTGTTAGGCAAAGGCAAAGGGACTTGCTACCTAGAATGCCTCCGAAATTCTTTACCAGTATGTACAAGATCCTTGTAGGGTCAGCTGGCAATCCAATATTTCTACAAGAACCCTAGTCAAAATCAAGTGCCCCTCCATCACAAAGTGCATTTGTTATTATATTATATGTAACAAGATCAGGTTTACAATTTAAACACTTCATTGCCTTAATGAATTCACATGCTTTATCAATCTTCCTAATCTTGCACATGTGATGGATTAGAAAATTGAAAGTGGTCATATCTGGCGTAACAACATTAGCAACCATTTCCTCAAATATATCTTGTGTAGTATCATCTTTGCCAGTATTACAAAATGATCTAATTAGCAAGTCAGGTGTGACATTATCAGGTGCACAACTATTTGCTATCATTTGTTCCAATATCTCTTGAACCTGACCCAAATTTCCAGGTGTGCTGGATTCACTTAGCAAGATATTGAAAGTTATAGCATTTGGCAAGAATTTACTTTTCTGTATCATGTGATTGAGGAAACTTAGTGCCTCCTCAACTTTCTTTGCCTCTTCCCAATGCATAGAAACAAGAGCCTCAATTGTGCACACCTTGCACATTTGACACCAATGCAAAACCCTAATGTTTCAATCTGCTCTACAACTTGAATTGCTATCTCCCACAACAATTGTGTGACACTTGTCGGGTCCCATTATGGGCCTGACTAATTTTTTTTTTGTTTTGAAACAAGTTTTTTGTCTTGAATTGTCCTGACACTGCCTCAATATGCATTTGGCATGAAAAAATGAAATGGGTAACAATCAGACTCTTCTTCCTGGCACTTTACACAGTGACCCAAAACAAGCTAGGTGGTCTCCAAAATTACCCTGTGAAACTAGTCAAACCATCTCCTGGAGCCATGAAAATGCACAGACATGTAGACATTTAAACCAACAATTTAATGGAACAAACAATTTAGCGAAGCTAATCCCGAGGTATAAGATATTCAACGCCAAAGTATCCCACTTAGCCTTTTCTGAAATTGCATTTGTCAAAAAATAACTGAAACTCACCAACTTGCCATTTTTAAAACATATCAAATCTCTTCTTGGGGGGCTACCACTTGGGGAATTAGTTCATTTAGCTCGCATGAGCATGCGTGGAAAAGGGTTTTTCACCAATCCATTATCTTCATGAAATATTAAAGACCAAAGCTCACCCCCTGAAGCTTTCTGGAAATGCAGTCATCAAAACTATATAAAACCCATTTGCTTTTGATTTTGAAAAAATACCAAACGAGATGTCGGGGCCTTGAAAATGGACATGGAAGTAGATTATTATAGGGCAAATCCAAGACACCAATTAGTTTGCCATGAAAATCATCTAGTTGCTAGATATTGGCTTCCAAAGTTGACTTCCCTAGCAGTTTTAACAGTGTACAAACAACAAACCTTTCCAGAGCCCTCCAACCTGATGCTTCAAAACCCTATCAAATTTGATCATGGGAGGCTGAAATCGGACAGGCACACTCACATATGATAGATGAGTATGCCTACCAAGTGGTTTGGCATGAAAGTGAACATGCTTCAAGTTATAGTCCTCTAAAGTAGGTCACTGGGGCAAATTTTTCAGGTACGTCTCTGAGTGCTGAAATTAATTTTTTCATCATGGGACTGTCAAATTTTGCCAAAATTTGAAGGTTCCAACACCCTTGTTCCTCCTATTGTGTTTACTGACCAACATTTCACTAAAAAACCATGAATCCCACTAGTGGTAGTTACTCTCATAAGCTTCAGTCTGAAGGTCATGTCCCCATTGATAACTACAACTTTGCCCATGCTCCTACCTAGCAAAGCTATGTTAGATTAAGAGGTAGAATTAATATGCTTGGGGATAATCTAGACCTACAAAACAATATACTCAAATGGTCCATGTGGCAACATCAAAACCTTTAGAGCATAGTATAGGGTACAAAGAAGGAGACACTCAAGGATGATAATGAAGGTGCCAAAGGTAATGTGCTATTTGATGAGGAACTCTGGGATGAGGTTAGAAAATTTTCTGCCATGTTCTAGAATTGGGAAAACTTGGATCAAAGAATGTCAATGCTACAGAAGAAACATGAGGACTTAAATGAGAATATTTCTAAAATAGTGAATTTTAATAAAAATACTATCAAGAATTTTGCCACTAGTCTTTTTGTCCTTCAAATTGAATTACAAAAGAGAAAAAGGATTACCACCAAATCTTTTGCACTTCATTGGTGGTAATCCCTTTTCTCTTTTGCCCACAATCCTAACATTATTGATCTAGATAAAGAAACTTTGGAGAGTACTTTCAAAGATCAAGTTAACTTTCTTGCTAAGGAGTGACAAGCAATCGCTGGACTTCAGAAATTGGTTGATCTTAGTTAGGAGTGTTTTCTTTTTTGGTTATCTCCTCTCTTCCCTGTTTCTATGTTGAGCTTGTGCTATTCTATTGTTTAGTTTCTGTCCTTGCTGGTCTTTTTGCTTCTTTTTAGATATTCCACTCCTCATGGAACTCATCTTTCTCGCGGGTTGATTGATCTGATGTAAAAAGTTTGAGCCGTTTTAAAAACCTATTTTTACCAATATAAAAAAAAAAAAAGAGTCGTAACATTAACATTGAGAACAAACTTTCTAACAAACAAGCCACTCTCGAGCAAATTACCTAGGTAGTCTTAGACTGAAAGAAAAATGTGCCATCCCCCAAGAAAATATGAAGTGCCCTCCCTTAAACGGGACCATTGTATAATAACAATCGCAGACACTCAACGGTAATCAAGATGGCAAGCATTGCAAATTTGCAACATGATATTTAAAACAGCCTTACCACGTACAAACCCTAACCCTAATATCCAACCCTAGCCATCCAAATCTTTACCCTAAAATGATAGCGGATGATCCCCTTGTCTGTTTTAAATGTGGACAAGGGTCTCATCGTTTCTCGCAGCCTCTGCAACCTTCCGGCTTTTATATGTTGAAATAGTTGTAAGTTCTATTATTATTTGGGTTTTTATTTTATGTTTTTAGTGTTAAAGAGACTGCAATGATGATTGGTGATCCCAGCTCACTTTGAGGCCTAAATTGGTCTAGGAAATTTCATATCACCCTACGTCTGAGCAACTCTTTTATATAGATTTCCAGTGATGTTGAAATTTATGTTACCATGCTAATTCTGATCTCATGACGAGCTAATTATAAATAAGCTGAGGAAATCTGCAAGGTCTTTATTTTATGTTTTGCATGTTTTAGGGACTTTATTCTCAATATTGAACTTGTTTTAGAAAAAGTTTGTTTTCAAAATTTGCCCATGTTTATACCCAATCTTTAGTTCATGTAAGGTGATCAGCCGCTTCTAGTGACTTGACCTGTGTATTTTGTTTACATCCTTAAGATTTGTAAACATTGGTTTTCCATTAATGGGTTATGATTGGGATTTGTAAATATGGTTCAACTGTTAATGGGTTATGACTGAAATTTGCAAATATGGGTCAACTGTTAATGGGTTATGATTAAATGCAACAATAGTTCTCAACTAACAACCTCTTAGTTTGGTGAACAAGGGAATCCGTCTCTGATAAGCTTGTGGTCAGAAGATAGGAAGCCATTTTTTTTAAGGAAAGCTTAGGTAACCTTTATATATTTTTTTGCATTCGGTCACGTTGCACTCATTTTACCCGGTGCTCCATGTTTAATGTCTAGACTCTAGATATATTCAAGACGTCATGAGTCACATTCAAATGGATTTTGTGGTTTTTTACATTTAAATGTCTTCTGTATTTCACTGTTTATTATACACTTAGTCATTTGCTATTCTTTTTGGATAGCAGCTTTGCCATTATCAGCTTTTTGATAGATTAAAACACATTTTCTCTGGATTTTTCTCACCAAATTAGGATAATTCTTTATATTCTTTTGAAAACAGATTAAACCCATTTGCTTTGGATTCTCCTCTTTAGGTTAGGTTAGCTGTCGGTATTATTTTCAAAGGGGGAGAAGTGACAAATACTTTACACTTGAAATGGATGCTTCTTTAAGCCACGGAAAGAAATTGGAAACCGACAGTGAAAGATTTTGCCATACAAATACACAGTTAAAGTTAAAAAAATTCCTTAGATTACAAATTACAAATACAGCCCAAATTAAAGAGTTTGCTTAAGACCTCAAATACAAACACGCTTAAAGTTACAGAACTCAAACATGATTAAAGTTAAAAGAGTTTGCGTAAATCCCAATTAACGTTAAGCTAAGAGCTTGCATGAGTTACAAATACAGCTTAAATTACAGAACCCAACGGTTAAATAGTGCCATGGAAATACAGTTTTTAAGTAGAATTCGGCAAAATTACAAGTTTGTCTTAATGATGCAACTTAAATTAAAGATATTGCAGGAATTACAAATACAGTATAAGTTGAAGGATACCTAAATGAGAGTCTGCTTAAAGACCTGCTTAAGCAAAAGAGTGAGTTTACTTAAGTTACAAATACATCTTAAAGATGTTCCCTAAAATACAATACTGCTCGAGTCAAAAGAGTTTGCTTAAATTATAGATAGAACTTAAGTTCCAAAACCCACTAGTTTTCTTGGGGTACTTAAAGAGTAATTGGTAGCCTTGTTTCTATAGCCTTGCCACTTCGGTAATTAAGGGCCTTATTGCAATAGCCTTGGTCCCCCTATGGTAAATTAAGGGCGTTGCCACAATAGCCTTTGGGCCTTTGAGTGGTTCAGCCATAGAACCTAGAACAAATAAGGGCCTTGGTAGCTTTGCGCTGAGGACCTCATTGGAGTAGCCCTATCTCGTGGAATAGTCAAGGGCCTCATTGAGACAGCCTTGTCCTTGTTAAAGTAGCTGAGGGCTTTGTTGTAGTAGCCTTGTCCTTGTAGAAGTAGCTGAGAGCTTTGTTGTGTCAGCCTTGTCCTTGTTGAAAGTAGCTGAGGGCTTTGTGGTAGCCTTACGCTTGTGGAATTAATTGAGGCCCTCATTTTGGGAAACCTTGATCTTGTGGAGGTAGTCCATTGTGATAGTCTTGCCCTTGTGGAAGCAGGGGCTTTGTCATGGTAGCCTTGTTTGTGGAGGGGTTGTGAGCTGGTCACGTCAGTCTCCCGAAGGAGGTAGTCGAGGGCCTTGTTGTGGTAGCCTTACCTTGTGGATTCAATCAAAGTCCTCATTGTGCAAATTGCTTGCCATGCCCAGTTGAGGGCCTCATCATGTTAACCTTGGTTTTGGCCTTGTAGCCTTGTGGTGGCAGCCTTACCTTGTGGATCCAATCAAAGGCCTCATTGTGCTAACCCTTGCCATGCCTAGTTGAATACTTGTAGGGGTGGTCAAAGTGGTTGACTCTGGCTGCACTTGGGAGGGCTTCAAAGAGGCTGATCTTGTCTTTCAGGGCCTCTAAGCGAGTAACCCTTGCTCAGCGGGGGCAGTCAATGCTTCAACGTAGATGGGTTGAAGTCATCATTCGAGCTTGTTCAAAGGCAGAATTAGTTGTTCGCTATGGCAGCTGTTGAGGGGCTCAAAGCAGCTGAACCCCATGGGGGTTGTTGAGGGCATCAAAGTTTGGTCTTAAGGCTCATGACTGCTTGTCTCCTCTGTTGACTGCTTTTTTCTGGTGGTGGACTGCAAATCGTGGATTGTAACTTACTTGAGAGGAGTAAGGTAAGGAATATTGAGGAGTAAGGTAAGGAATATTTATTTCAAAATTTA
The DNA here is from genome assembly GCA_027924645.1 of Cunninghamia lanceolata. Classification (NCBI taxonomy): domain Eukaryota; kingdom Viridiplantae; phylum Streptophyta; class Pinopsida; order Cupressales; family Cupressaceae; genus Cunninghamia; species Cunninghamia lanceolata. The sequence goes on along the minus strand of BSBN01001405.1, from coordinate 1,455,929 downwards.
TTTGGACAGGGTAATGTGAAGCTGCTTTTCAAAGTTGGAAGAGCTGTTCACATCTGCTTGAATCCTCCTAAATTTATATCCAAATAGTTATTTCACTGTTTGGACTGATGTTGTTTTGAAAGAATTTGGAGGGATTTTGATCCAAGATGGTCATGCTGTGTTTTTAAGTCATGGAAATTCGAAGACCATGAAGAGAAAAATGCAACACATGATTTAGAGTTGGCTGTCACTATGCATGCTCTAAAGTTTTTGAGGCATTTTTTTTGAGCTGAAATCACTCTGAAGTGATTTTGTTTTTGGTATGTCAACGGCAAGGAAGATAGAGTGGCTGATGCACTTGGCAGATATAGATCTGTGGCTTGGTGGATGTTTTCAGCCAAGAAAATTTTAACGCTCACCAAAGAAAGTGATGCAGTCAGGACCTGGGTACCCTTTGAAGGGTAGCCAAGGCCTGCAGCTTGAATAACCAGAATGCTTGTGAGGACAACCATTTTTCATAAATATCAATATGTCATAACCCATTACAAAAACTGCAAGTATACAGCCCAAAAGATCCTAACACAATACACAATCTTCAATTGAGTTGAGGTTGACATTATTTTTGTATTGTGTAAGGATCTTTTGGTACCCCTTGAAGGGCAGCCAAGGCTTGCAGCTTGAATAACCAGAATGCTTGTGAGGACAACCATTTTTCATAAATATCAACATGTTATAACCCATTACAAAAACTGCAAGTATACAGCCCAAAAGATCCTAACACAATACAAAAATAATGTCGACCTTAACTCAATTGAAGATTTATTCTAAGCATCTATAACACTAGCTCAACCACAACCTTCACAGCCAACAGTCCCATGAGATCTCTTAACAGCAGACAATTATTTTATAATTATCAACTACCCACCCCTTACATATGCAGACTTCACCACTTAGATACTACCTCTCAGACATAAAAAGTGGTACAGTCTTTACTTAGACTTCCTAATTACATGGATATTGTGATGCAGAGTGACACATAGCGGAAATATAATCACAATGTTACTTTCTACAATACCAGCAAGAGATCTCAAATGTCTCACCGAAACTCTTGCACTCTTTCCTTGTCGGCCTCACTATCTACTGTCTCCCCGATGGTTTCCTTCACACCGATACTTTCCTATGCATCGGCCAAATATTATATCATCGGCCTCCCTTTGAAATGTTACTCCGAAACTTCTTGTCTCTCCGAACTCCTCATCGGCAACACACGACCTTATCGGCAGCCGCTTACAGACTCCGACCGATACACTGCCGTTACACCGATCAACTATTCATCGGTGACACTTTCCGTTGTCACCACGATCGGCATGAACACATACTATCGGCTCCACATAGTTTTGTCCACCCGATGACTCTTCTCACACCGATGACTTCGGCTTGTATATACACTATCTAACCTTCTATTGCCGGTAACCCATTGTATCTTCACCCACTTTGACCGCTACAATTGGTTACCACTTGCACCTCACGAAATGCACATTAACAATGTACATTCCAATATACAATCTGTGATATACAATTGCAGTATACTCACAAATTGTCCACGACATACAATGAACGTATACACAGAAAATGTATCTCCTCAGACACTTTCGACAGGCACAAGAATTCACACAGATATGCTTTGGCGATATACACAGGCGACGGACCTTTACATGCAGTTGCAGGATACACACAGAATATGCTCAGGTACATTAGCGATATACACACTGTTTGTATATTCGACTAGCAATCATAAACTTAACTCGAAAAGACTTTTATACAGACCATTCTTCACAGTGTATACACGGGAGGTTGCTTGCATGCAAATGCGATATATTCACAGACCGTCCTTGACATACAATTGAGGAATATACATAAAATGTATATTTGCATTTTCCACCGATAATTTCCTCTATAACGGATTCCGCGATTCCTATCCTGCCATGCCCATTGAACAAAAAAGAAAAGAAAACAAAAAACTAATATACACAATCCATTCCATTGATTTCACAGAAATCCACCGGTGGAATGGATTTAATCGCACATCTGGACCACAGGAGAACTAAATTAAATGCAAAGCAATTCTATACAAATAATATACAAAACGACTTGCTATACAGGGAATTTACACAAAATCCAGAATTGGTAGGACACAATTCACAGAATTTCTATTTCTTCATTCCAACTTTATCGAACACAGGTTGATTACAGAGATTCAATTATTTGGTAATTCTGAAGGTCCAAGACTAACTTTCTTCGACCACCTTCCTTGTTTTGTTACCGACTCCTCTCTCCTCTATTTTCGAGATGTTGCATAAACCAAGATTATAACAAAAAGCCCTAATTAATCACACGGCACCTGTTTTGCATAAGACAGCAAAACATCAGATAATACGACACATTAGATTTAATCCTGCACATGACCCAACTGTTTGCTGTTATCCATGATGCTAAATACTGGCCTCGGGAAGAGAGATATTGAAACATGAAATGTCAACACAAAATGCTACATCTGACAATGACATACAAATGTTACATGGTAACATGAAATATCTAAAACATATTAGAGCCTTATTCTTCCCCCTCTTGTGCATATTTATCTTGTTGAAGGGGTGCTCCTGCACCATACTCCCTGGGAGAAGAGATCTCAAGCCTCTGTGAGATCAGAGTTTGAAAATCTACACCATATTTTGTAATCTGATCTTTAGTCATCCAAACTACCTCTGAAATAGGTTGCCCATGCCAAGCTACCAAGTACTCCATGTACTCTTTGTCCCTTGTTTTCTTTGTCACCCTTGAGTCTAATATCTTCTTCAATTTTGGTGGATCATGCTTAGGAATATCATCCTCTGTTGCATCCTGCAATGGTTCTTGTTCTACATCTGTATGTTGCTTGTATGGAGTTAAATAACATACATTGAAAATGGGTGACAATCCAAGATCAAGAGGAAGTTGGATCTCATAAGCATTCTGCCCACACTTCTTCAAAATCTGACATGGTCCAATTTTCCTGTGCATGAGCTTGGTATATTTACCTTTTGGGAGTCTCTCCTTCTTCAGATTAACCCACACCAAATCTCCAACATCAAATTGTACATCTCTCTTTTTCTTGTCAGCATATGCTTTGTACTTCAATGTAATCTGTTGGAGGTGTGTCTTGACTTGATCATGCACCTCCTTGATAGCTGATGCAAAAGCTTCTCCATCTGCACTAATAGACTCTCCTATAGGCAGATCTCTCAGCTCCAAAATAACTCTTGGATGAATACTATATACTACATGAAAAGGTGACTTTCCTGTGCTCCTATTAATGGTGTCGTTATAGGAAAATTTTGCTTGTGACAGAATGTTATCCCATTTCTCTCCATGCTGCTTTGTCAAACACCTTAATAGATTCCCCAGTGAACGGTTAACAACTTCAGTCTGCCCATCCGTTTGAGGATGGTAGGTTGATGAGAAGGATAAATTGGTTCCAAGCTTCTTCCAAAGAGTCCTCCAAAAGTGGCCAATAAATCTCACATCTCTATCTGATACTATGCTCAATGGCAATCCATGTATCCTCACTATCTCTTTGAAAAACAGATCAGCAACATATGAAGCATCACAAGTGGTTTTGCATGGCAAAAAATGCGCCATTTTACTGAATCTGTCTACTACAACAAAAACACTATCATATCCCTTCCTTGTTCTAGGCAAATCCAATACAAAGTCCATGTTTATGCTCTCCCACGGCCTAGAAGGAATGGGTAGTGGCTGATACAAACCTGCATTAGTGGATCTCTCTTTTGCCTTCTGACATATCACACATGCCTCCACAAATTTTCTCACATCTGACTGTAACTTGGGCCAATAGTAATGTCTCTTCACAGGACCAAAAGTCTTATCCAGACCAAAATGTCCTGCCATGGCCCCACAATGTTTCTCTCTAATGATAGTTAGTCTCATAGAACATCTTGGAATACACAACTGTCCACCCTTGAAAAGTAATCCATCTTGGATCAAAAATTCAGAGAACTCAACATGATATTTATCACCAAAGGAAGTACATACTTGGTTTATCTCTCCAAAATCTTCATCAGCATCATACATGGCCTTCAAAGAGTCAATGCCAACACTCTCCAACTGGATCTAATTGATGGTTAGAGCCCTCCTGCTCAAAGCATCTGCTACTTTATTCTTTACTCCTTTCTTGTGCTTGAGTGTGAAGGTGAAAGCTTGTAAAGTCTCCACCCACTTCATATGCCTATGGTTCAGCTTCTCTTGACTGTTTATAAAACTAAGGGCCTGATTATCTGTGAATACGATGAATTCTTTTGGCATCAAGTAATGCCTCCATTTTTTGAGTGATTGTACTAGAGCATACATCTCCAAATCATATGATGAGTATCTCTTCTTTGCATCATTTAGTTTTTTACTGAAAAATGCAATAGGCCTACCTTCTTGATTGAGTACTGCTCCAATTGCCATGTGGCTTGCATCACATTCTACCTGGAAAATCTTATTGAAGTTAGGAAGTGCAAGGACTGGCTGCTTTGCCACCTTCTTCTTCAATGTTTCAAATGAATCATCTGCCTCCTTTGTCCAAGTGAATCTGCACTTCTGTTCTTTTATGGTGTCAAGCATGGGTGCACAAACATGACTAAACCCCTTTATAAACTTCTTATAAAAGGTTGCTAACCCATGGAAACTTCTAACATCATTCAAGGTTTTGGGAGTTGGCCAAGACAATATGGCACTTACCTTTTTTTGATCCATTTTCAGTTTGTTATGTGAGATAACAAATCCCAAATAAATGATCTCTTTCTGCATAAATAAACACTTGCCTAAGTTGATCATTAGCTGCTCTCCATGTAACTTTTTGAGGACCAAGTCTATATGGTTGAGGTGCTCTTCCCTAGCATTACTGAAAATCAGGATGTCATCTAAATATACTATGACAAATTTTCCCATGAATTCCCTTAAGACCTCATTCATCAACCTCATAAAGGTATTAGGGGCGTTGGACAAACCAAAAGGCATGACCTTCCACTCATATAGCCCCTCATTGGTCTTGAATGCAGTTTTCCATTCATCTCCTGGCCTAATCCTAATCTGATGATAGCCACTCTTTAAATCTATTTTTGAGAAATATTTAGCCCCCGCAAGCAATCAAGCAAATCTTCTATCCTAGGGATTGGGAACCTATACCTGATTGTTATCTTGTTGATAGCTCTTGAATCAGTACAAAGTCTCCAAGTGCCTTCCTTCTTTGGTGCTAGTACAGCTGGTACTGCACATGGACTTAAACTCTTGCCAATTAGACCTGTCTCCAACAACTTCTCAATCTGCATTGCTACCTCTGTATTCTGCTCTGGGGTAAGCTTGTATGCTGCTTTGTTTGGAAGAGTAGATCCTGGGATCAGATCTATGCAATGGCCGATGTCCCTCATGGGTGGTAGGGACCTTGGCATTCCATCAGAGATGATGTCTTTGTGTTTGTCCAATAGCTCTTGGACAGCCGGATCTATGAACTTTTGCCTCTTCTCCCCCTTGACTTCTTGCTGCTGCTCCCTATTCACTTTTAGGCATGGAATTATAGCATATGCCACTGCTCCTTCTTCTACTATCTCTTTCACGAAATGTTTGCCTTCTACCATCATCGCCTTGACTTCTTTCCCTTTCGGTTCCACCTCATTCTCCATCAATGGTAGTAACTCTATCACCTTACCATCCTTGGTGATTGAATATGTGTTTCTCACTCCATCATGGTGTGCTTTCAAGTCATACTGCCATGGTCTTCCAAATAGGAGATGACAAGCATCCATCTTGGCAATGTCAAACAATAACCTATCCTTGTATGGTCCAATTTGAAACTCCACCCAAGTCTGTTCCTCCACAACTGTTTGTTGACCTTGGGTGAGCCACGAGATTTTGTATGCGCAAGGATGTGGCAGTCTTCTAAGCTTAAGCTTTTCTACCATTTCAAATGACACAAAATTTTCAGTGGATCCGGAGTCAATCATAACTTTACATACCTTTCCTCCTGCCTTGCAAATAGTTCTGAAGAGAGACTTCCTTTGTGGGGGTTCTTTGTCAGGGACCTTCATGGTAGTCATTGCTCTCCTCATCATCAAAGATTCTCCTTTCTCAGGGTATCCATAACTATTAGGAGCAGTCACACTTTGAAAAGTGCTGGAGCTTGCCACACTTTGACAATCAGATTCTTGGTTCAGATTTATCTTTCTTTCTCCCATTGAACTTGTTGTCTTTCCTGGACATATGTTGGCTATATGGCCTTCTTGATTGCAATTGTAACACATGATAGGTCCTCTGCTCTGAGATCTCTCTCTGAATGATAGTCTTCTGCCCCTAAAGTTTCCTCTTTGATTGTAACTTCGGCTTGTATATACACTATCTAACCTTCTATTGCCGGTAACCCATTGTATCTTCACCCACTTTGACCGCTACAACCGGTTACCAGTTGCACCTCACGAAATGCACATTAACAATGTACATTCCAATATACAATCTGCGATATACAATTGCAGTATACTCAAACTGTCCACGACATACAATGAACGTATACACAAAAAATGTATCTCCTCAGACACTTTCGACAGACACGAGAATTCACACAGAATATGCTTTGGCGATATACACGGGGACGGACCTTTACATGCAGTTGCAGGTACACAGAATATGCTCAGGTACATTAGCGATATACACACTATTTGTATATTCGATTAGCAATCATAAACTTAACCCGAAAAGACTTTTATACAGACCATTCTTCACAGCGTATACACGGGAGGTTGCTCGCATGCAAATGCGATATATTCACAGACCGTCCCTGACATACAATTGACGGATATACATAAAATGTATATTTGCATTTTCCACTGATAATTTCCTCTATAACAGATTCCGCGATTCCTATCCTGCCATGCCCATTGAACAAAAAGGAAAACAAAACAGAAAACTAATATACACAATCCATTCCACTGATTTCATAGAAATCCACCAGTGGAATGGATTTAATCACACATCTCAACCATAGGAGAACTAAATTAAATGCAAAGCAATTCTATACAAATAATATACAAAACGATTTGCTATACAGGAAATTTACACAAAATCCAGAATTGGTAGGACACAATTCACAGAATTTCTATTTCTTCATTCCAACTTTTATCGAACATAGGCTGATTACAGAGATTCAATTATTTGATAATTCTGAAGGTCCAAGACTAACTTTCCTCGACCACCTTCCTTGTTTTGTTACCAACTCCTCTCTCCTCTATTTTCGGGATGTTGCATAAACCAAGATTATAACAAAAAGCCCTAATTAATCACACGGCACTTGTTTTGCATAAGACAGCAAAACATCAGATAATACGACACATTAGATTTAATCCTGCACATGACCCAACTGTCTGCTGTTATCCATGATGCTAAATACTGGCCTCGGGAAGAGAGATATTGAAACATGAAATGTCAACACAAAATGCTACATCTGACAATGACATACAAATGCTACATGGTAACATGAAATATCTAAAACATATTAGAGCCTTATTCTTCCCCCTCTTGTGCATATTTATCTTGTTGAAGGGGTGCTCCTGCACCATATTGGTGAACTTAACGTACTACTAAGACAAGAATTTAAAGATGATAGTTTTGTTCAAAACAGCAGACCTTCAATGGACCTTACACTTATTCATCCTTTTCCCTACCTACTGATCTTCTAGTGCTACAACTCTCCCCCTCATGTCCTTCACAGTTTTCCTTTATATTATTCTGAATTGCCTTTATGAATAATCTCCACCAACTCTTCGTAACTTCCTTCTATTTTTAAATTGCTGACCTCTGCTGGCCCAATCACTGTCACACAGCCTCAATGCTCCAAAATTAAAAAGGATAACTGCCAACAGCATTCTATGCTATAGCCACCAGCCCAGATGGATATGCAACCGCCACCAATAAATTCAAGGAATAAATAATAAAGCGAAATGCCTGTTAGGGACAGGTCAAAGGCAAATCTCCGCCCAGGAATTTTCAGATTTTAATAAGTCGCCACAACTTGAAATAAGTCACCTCTGCTGCTGCTAGGAATGAATATAGAAAATGCCAGTGCTGCTGCCAAGGAAGTTATGTCAAAAGTTTTTTATTCAATACCAGCCGCCTTATTCAATAGAATCATCTTTGCTATTAAAAATCCATCGTGGAAATAAAACACCTATCTGAAATCTCCACAAGCCGCCAGTCCTACAATAGTCTCCATTATGTATTAATGTATCGGTCATCCTTACACTGCAGATTATATTTGCCCAATTTTGATCAGCTACAGCGCCATGAAAGAAGAACACTTATACTGTGGTTATATATGCCCAGCTCAAGAGGGGTTCCAAGAATGGGTGTTGGATGCTTCTGCATCAGAAAGTGGCTTTAACCTTAAGTGATTTTGATTTGGAAATATGTGAAAAACTAAGTGGCTGATACACTTAGTAGACTTAGATTTTTTGTTGTAAATTTATTTCTGCAATAAGAAATCAAAATTAAAATCTTGCAATAACAGCACAAAGACTCTGTACATTGAAATGTCTGCTAAAACAGCCAAAAACTTGAAAGCATTTTATATTTCATTTGACATTGGACTTGCGGGTTGTTACTGCAGGTTCATGAATAGTTTCCCATGACTTCCTTGTAAAGAAAGGGGAAGAAGTTTATTTGGACAGGAGGGATTGTGAGGCTGTTTTCTGTAAGTTGAAAGAATTGCCGCCAATCCTCATAATTTCAAATCTGTATGGTCATTTTACAGTGTGGACTGATGCCTCTTTTAATGAATTGGGAAGGTTTTGATGCAGAAATATGATGGAGGTGCAGTCTCACCAGTGGTTGCTGTGAAGTTGAAGATGATTTTTATGGCCCCAAAACCCATCTAGGTTGAGCTTGAAAGTTTGGAAGCAGGATTCAGCAGTGGAAATGATTGTGTTCAGTGAATAAAACATGGTACTGATGATTCCAAATGCTCCATAATTTGCTTGGCAGCTCCGTCCACGATTCTACTTTCTAGCAGGAGCAAAACCATGCATTTCAGTCCTTTAATTCTTCAGAAGCACAAGAATCTCTTCTGCTGGAATGGTGGACGAATCCTCAGAGGCTTTGGTCAGGGGCCTAGTGTAGTGTTGATTTCAGTTCAGTATCTTGTGATCATCTCTGTGCATTGGTTCTAGGTTTTTTGGTGTTTTTACTGTATACTCCAGTCAAGCTTAGGTACTATTCGTTTGGATATTTTTGATGCCAGGTTCTAATGGCTTGGCTCTGCTGAATAGTTTGGGTAAAGATAGTTTGTGTATTGTACTCTGTTTTTTTGTCAAATATATTGTACTCTGTTTTTTTTCAAATATATTGTCTCTGTTTATGGTTTACACAAATTTATATCCAATGAATGGCGGGGAACTCACAAAACCCCCATCTTGCATTGCAGCAAGAATTTAAAACATTTACAGTTCATTTATGTGATTTGTTGTATTTCTTTTAATTCGATCTTCCATTATAACTCAAACTTTTGATTTTGATTTTACATTTAACTAATTCATTTCAGTTTTTTTGGTTATTCTAATCTTTATTTTAAAAAAACTAAGTCGTCATTAGTGATATATGTGTATAAATATATGTACCCAGGGCTGTTATTCTTGGAAGGTAGAGATTTAGGTAATATATAATAATATAGACGTGTTTTCATGTGGATTAATTATGCATTTTGCTAATAACAAGGCCCCGTAGACTGGAGGGGTCTACGCTGCTTTACCTATGGAATAGGTGGTCTGATGGTTGCTTTTCAGGAGTAGATGCAGCTAGAGGCCTGGGGCTCAAAGTTTGCAGGTACCCTCCTATGTTCAAATAACAACATATTTGTAGTCCTTAATTTATATTAAAAAATATGAAGATGACATTTCACTTTCAAAACTTGAAAGCCTGTAGCTGTTGGGGAAAAGCATTTTTCATAGGGACCGTTTTTAGCACCCAAAATTTTATCCAAATTTTTTGAGCGATTGCTTTTGATGAATTTCTTGATTCTCCACTCTATCAGACCACCAGGTAAGAAGTTTGGGATAAATCATAAATATTGTAGGCACCATTGAATTGTTTTTGTAACACCAATATTATACACATCAATAATTACATTAATTATTGTTGCTTACATAATTACAATAAACTAATTCAACCCCATTTTAATATGCATGGTTAGCTTGCTTTGCATGCTTTGGCTTATCAAGGATTGCTATAAAAACTCCCATGTTCTCTATTATCCGAGTCTTTCATTTAATAAATTTATCACTAGCAACTCAGTTTTGTGCTATTAGATTGATAAAAGAAGAGCATGTTATATGTACTTTTTAATTTTTAGCATAAAAGTACACAACCGATACCCTTTATCTTTGGCTCAACTTTTATTATCTAAGAATTCTAGTGGTATTTCTCATATTCTTCTAATAATGACCCAAATAAGTAAAAAGCCAACTAATGCTGTGTTTAAATTTCTTGTGGAATGAGGTCCCCCAGTTGCCTCCCCAGTTTTGATCGATACAAAAAAATTTGCTTTATGCACACACAAATGTTTTGATTGCCCCAATATAACGTGATGCTTGAAATCATGAAATTATGCGGCAGTGTGTACAATCATGTGCTACGATCAATTGCAGTGAGGAAGCAAGGTTAAAAAAATTTAGCTATTTTTATCTTAGGTTTTATTCTCTTTGAGGTGCAGTTCTATACATCCGGATTCATGGCAACCTGCAGTAACTTCAGTTTCTAGCTCACCGTACACTTAAGGTCAATTCTTTATGTTCATGGAAGTATGATGAAGATTGAGAGATGATCAGTGTTATTGAATATAATGGCATTTTGCATGATAATAAGCGTCAAATTATAGACCATCTCTTTATCATGAAATACTTCAGCTTTCAGTTAACACACTGTTGTAAGACATTTGATAAACAAGGATAACACATTGATAGAATAAAGCTGGAAGGCGATTTTTAATCAAGACACAATTCTGATCTTAGCTGACCATATGCTTTTACTCTTTGCTCTAAAACACTTCACATCCCATCTTTCTGTAAGGCTAGGGCATGGAGAATTTAAAAGATTACTGAATAAAACTGCTGCATGTAATAGAACTTCCAGAAATGTGTTTACTGGTGTAATTGATTATTACCTCTCCTATGAGGGAGGACTGTTTGTGTGTCAGACAATGTCATGCAATATTTCAAACAATCGGCTTTGCCATGTTAGGAATTATTCGTAGTAAAATGACAGAAAGGATAAATTTTGTACTCCCTTTATTTGATTTTTTTTTTAGAAATAGATATTTTATGCAGTAACAAATCATTCGACATTCATTGTTATTGGCTTGTTCTTGAATAAATTGAATTTTGAGCAAAAAGATTGATTGTTTGTCCATCTTGGATGCTAGCATGCCGTTCTCCAATGAACTTTCCACCTCCCAAACACTTGCACGACTTGCCTCCAAAGGTTAGAAACATGCATAATTAGTTTATAGAGAGGAGGTCTTAATGGAACAAACATCTTGAAGTGCAGTGAAGAATCTAGGAGCAACTAAGAGACCTTCAGTGGAAACCCCATCTTTCCAGGCCCCTAGGGTTTCACACACCAAGCACGTCAACTTTTACCAATAACTCAACACCAATCTAGGTAAGGCATATCCCTTAAACTGCCAATAGGCACCTCTTTTAGGCTTTCAACCCCATAAGTTGTAGAGGTCATTGTTGCATAGAACAAGAATCTAATGCACAGTTTTGACACCACGCTGACCATAGCAGGCACTTGAGCACAACTTTGGATAGAACCATAGACGTAGAAATGATGGAACACGGTTGCACATGCTAGCATCTGTAACCATATTTGCACTATATCACCACTCATAATTTGAGCTTGAATACAAAACTTCCTCTTGTTTGCCATTCATTTCTTTTCCAATAATCAAATCAGACATGGCCTCTTTCCCTTATTCTTAATGCTTTATATCTAAAATGGACAATTTCATCCTTTTAACATGCAGTTTTTTATTGTTTAATATCTGAAATATATTATTAAATATTGCTTTATTGTTTTAAACTTGAAATGAGAAAGGAAACTATATAGTAATTAAAAATTAAAAAAAAACATAACTACATTTAGTGGAAGCTCTATTTTTTACAATATGTTTTGTGAACTTGACATTCTAACACAAACAAGCCTTCTTTCTTACAAAGCAATAAAAAATACTTGCTACCTTACCTCTTAGTAAACCAGTACAAAACCAACCAACCACTACCTCATTTCCTATTCTTTCTTGTACCACAAAATTTAAAACTAGTGTTTTACTCTTTTATTTACTGCATTTTTTCTTTTCTTAACATGCATGCAACCTCTTCTTACTTGTGCTTTAGTTAGAAATCCACCACCTGGTTTGATTCTTTTTATGACTTTTCCCTACATCCAATATCGTACTCTTTTCTTTCTTTTCCTTAGGGTTTAGATCCACTTTCCTACAGTCAACATTTCACTTTGGAAACCACCTTAATCCTTCTCACAAGCCCCATGTTTCTTCTCCACTTTCCCAATGGTTTTTTCCATTCGTGTGACCTTTCGTAACAAAAAAAAATCAACTGAAGCCCACTTTTGTTAACCTTTCTACACTTGCCATCGCATCCTTCGCCATAACGTGTGAATTTTTGAAGTAAAAGATGAACCATATAAGCACAACACACTAATTTAAAGGAATTCGATTTATTGAAAAATAAATTAAATTTAGTAATTTAAAGGAATTCGATTTGTTGAAAAATAAATTAAATTTAATGACACATTATAATATCTAGAACATGAAACTCATCATTGAAATAATAGCTCTATATTCATTATTAACAGCTCTCAAATGTTTTTGATAAAGGTAAGCAAGGATTTTGAAGGGCCCTGACCCTTGTATAAGAACAATGTTACTTTCTTATAACCCAGCGACAGATTAATTGCACAATAAATTCACCAAATAGAATCTCTATCTGATTTATAACAATCAATACTTTGGGTTAATTAACAACAAATAACATCGGAAGCAAAAAAATAACAATAAGCCAATCACAAATAGACAATAACACAAATATACCCAGGAAACCTCAATGTGGGGAACCTCAATGTGGGGAAAAACCTGCAAATGTTGGATCTTTTATTCAGCCTAACAACAAACTTTCTCTTCGAAAATACAATATGAGTTTGCTACAACAATCTTACATATATAGAGCCTAGTTGCTTTACTTAATGTGCAAGAAAAAAAAACTTTTCTTGCTTTATTTAGCTTTAAATCACACATAAAATCGCTCTTGATTTTATTTCAATCTCACAAACTCAAAAATATTTTATTAATGATTAAAAAATCTGATATTGCTGAAAAATTAACTCAAGTTGCTTTAAAGCAACTCCACTCCACCTTTCGAGCTAGAAAATCAACACTCCCTCTTAGCGAGGAAGGTGTTCTGCACAACACCCAACTTATCCCTGAAGAATTCAAACTTACTCTTCATCAAGGCCTTGGTTGGGATGTCTGTTATTTGCTCGTCCGTAGAAATGTATTGGAGCTTCACTGTCCCCTTCTCCACACAATCTTTGATGAAGTGGTACTCGATCTCAATGTGCTTTGACTTGTCATGAAACACTGGATTCTCAGAGAGTTTGATACAACTCTGATTATCACAGTAAATGACTGTCGGATCTAGCTCCTGATCAAAGAGCCCATCTAGAAGTTTTCGAAGCCAGATAGCCTCACATGTAGCCATACTGGCTGCCATATACTCGGCCTCTATAGAACTCAGTGCAACTGACTTTTGTTTCCTGCTATACCAAGAGACCGCTCCTGATCCCAAACTGAAACTGCACCCTGAAGTGCTCTTCCAGTTAGCTGTACTGCCTGCCCAATTTGCATTGGTGAACCCCTCAAGCTTCACTCCATCCTACTGAACATACTTTAGCCCATAATCAACTCTGCCTCGGAGTTACCTCAAAACATGTTTCGCAGCTATCCAGTGCACAGGTTTAGGTTCCACCATAAATTGACTAAGTGAGTTCACTGCAAAACAAATGTCTGGCCTGGTGTTGACCAGATACATAAGAGAGCCTATCAACTGTCTATATAAAGTTGGGTCCACTGCCTCTGATGTGGAAGAATCAATCTTCTTCCAGTTGGTCACAAGTGGCATGGACACAGGCTTACAATCCTCCATCCTGAATCGCTTCAGGATATCAATTATGTACTTTCCTTGTCCAAGGAAGATCTCTCCCTCTTTCTGCCACAACACCAATCCCAGAAAGTAGTGCATCAACCCCAAGTATTTCATCTCAAACTCTCCTGCAAGATCTTGCTTGCAGTGGGCTACAAGCTCCTTTGACCCTGTGAGAAATAGGTCATCAACATACAACAGCAATATGAGAAGTTCATCCTTCACCTGAACATAGTACAGGTTTGGATCTGCCTCACTCTTGATGAAGCCCACGCTCTGCAAGTAACTGTCAATACGTGAATACCACGCCCTGGAAGCCTGCTTGAGCCCATACAGTGCTCTCCTCAACCTGCATACATGAGAATCCCTCCCATGTGCTTCAAATCCTTCTGGTTGTTCTATGTAAATTTCTTCCTCAATCTCTCCATTGAGGAAGGTCGTCTTTACATCCATTTGGTGAATCCTCCAACCCATATGTGCTGCTATAGAAATGATAGCTCTTATGGATGAGTACCTGGCTACTGGAGCAAAAGTCTCGTCATAGTCGACTCCTTCCTTCTGAGAAAACCCCTTAGCCACAAACCAGGTTTTGAATTTTTCCACACTACCATCTGCAGCATGCTTAATCTTATACAACCATCTCCAGCCCACCACAGACTTACCTTCTGGCCATGGTACTACCTCCCACATGCTATTCTTCACGATGGAAGAATACTCTTCCATCATGGCATCCCTCCATACTTGGTGCATGGATGCCTCCTGAAAGCTAGAAGCCTCCTCTTCAATTAATTCACTCATAAGTACCACATAATCAGAATAACGTTTGGGAGCTTTTATCTGTCTGACTAAATCCTATGGGTCACCAACATATCCCTAGGCCTCTCTCAGGGTCTGCTCAGCCGCCCTGTTTCTCTTCTTCTTAGTAATAGGAATCTAAGGCTGAGGAATTATTTATTCCTCCTTCTGATAAACTTTCTCGGCCTGCTTGCTCTACTCTCTAGCTTGCGGGATTGAAGTTTGAGGGATTTGTTCTTCCTCAACCATGGGTGATTGCTTCTCCTCATTCATCAAGCTGCTAGACTTCTGAAGAGCCCTCTCTTCCTCAAACTTCACATCTTTGTGAACAACTATTTTCCTGAGGTTAGCAATGTAAACTTGATAGGCCTTAGAGGTTTCATTGTACCCAACAAGGATACCCTTTTCTGTAGTTGGTTCCAACTTGGTTCTCTTCTCCATAGGAATGTGACAATACACAAGGCATCCAAAGATGCGAATGTGCCCCAAATCTGGGTTCTTACCAGTGAACACCTCTTCTGGAGTCAATTTGCTCAACACTTTGTGAGGGCTCCTATTCTACAAATACACAGCTGTATTGCAAGCTTCTGCCCATAAGAACCAAGGTAGATCCTAATCATGAAGCATGGCCTTAGCTACTCCAACTATAGCCCTATTTTTATGTTCAACAACCCCATTCTGCCAAGGGTTGTACAGAATTGTCAACACTTTCTTGATACCTTCTCAAGTACATAAATCTTTGAAGGCATTCGAGGTATACTCACCTCCATTATCAAACCTCAGTATCTTGATCTTCCTCCCATTTGGTTCTCCACAAGAGCCTTAAACTCTTTGAACCTACTGAAGACCTCATCTTTGTTCTTCAAAAAATATATCCACGTCTTCCTGGAGAAGTCATCAATGAAAGTAACATAATACTCATACCCATTCAAGGATACTGTTGACATGGGCCCACACACATATGAGTGTACAAGATCCAAAATCCCTATGGATCTAGTGTCACTGCTTGGAAAACTGGTCTTGGCATATTTCCCAAGAGCACAACCCTTGCATACCTCATGGTTTTCTGTCTTCATCTCTGGCAGCCCCGTCACTATTTCCTTGAGCACATTAAGTGCTCCATGGTGAAGATGAGCCATCCTCCTATGCCACAATTCTCCTAGCCCTCTACAACTGCTTACCAACGCATGTACTGGCTCAAACTGTAACCGAAACAAGCTTCCATGCCTGACTTTAATCACTTTTGCAACCCTAGAATCTTTGGGACGAATATAGACTTTATCCCTTTCAAAGGTTATGATGTAACCCTTGTCCTCTAAAGTAGAAACCAAGATTAAATTCTTCGTTATGCCAGGGACATACAACACATCCTCCACCAAAAAGGGTTTGCCAGACTCCCTCTAAAACTTGACGGTGCCAATACCAGTTGCATGGTACTTGGCATTGTCTCTAAGCTCAATATAGAAATCCAGTTTCTTCTCCTCCAACTTGGTGAAGCATTCTCTAAATCCCGTCATGTGGCAAGAAGCTCCACTGTCAATATACCATACCCTATTGGTAATTGAACTTGAGAGACAGGTAATGAGTGAAAACTCATTCTCAAATCGTGATGCAAACTCGTCCACCTCTGCTATGGCAACAACTTGCTTCTTCTACTTGTCCTTATTTTTCTTATTCGGGCATTGACTGGCATAGTGACCCATTTGATGGCAGCAAAAACATTTTATCTTGCTCAGATATTTCTTCTTCCCACTCTTGGAAGAACCTTCCGATTGCTCTTTATTGGACTTTTGCTTGCCCTTGCTTGCAAGAGCAAGATTTTCTTCATCTTGACCCTTCTTTGTCTGATCTTCTCGATGAGCACCTTCACGGATCTCCTCCTGAACGAAATCATCTCATAGCCTTGACCAATCAGGGAGCCGATCTCTACCAACAACACACTTGACAAACACTTCCTAGTGCTTCAAAAAATTGTTCAAGGCTATACGCATCAACTCATCTTCATCAATCGTCTCTCCAACAGTAGCTAGCTCATCCCTGACCTGTGTCAGCTTGGACAAGTAAGAGGTCACACTCTCTCCTTTAGACATCTTGGTGTAATGCAATTTATCCTTCAGCATCATCTTACGACTCTAATAGTCACTCTGATAAAGTTTTGTAAGTGTATCCCACATCTCCTTGGTAGTGTCTTTCCCCGATAGATGAGGAATTAGATGATCTCTTACCCCATCCAGGATAATCCTCTGAGCCTTGGCCTCCTTGACTTCATGTGAATCTAGGGCAACATGTCATTTGTTGTGGTGTCACCTTTGTACTAGCATAGATCCACAACCTGTTCTCCTTGAGAATAGATGTAATCCGAACCTTCGACTGTAAGAAGTTAGACGCACCCTCAAGCCTATCCTCATATCGAACACTGATTGCCATAGCCACAGAAGAAACTAGAGACAAAAACTGATATTTTTTCTTGAAATTTGCGTCACAAATCTTGGCTTCGTATTAAGAGTTTAGAGCTTTGATACCATGTTACTTTATTATAACCTAGCTATAGATTAATTGCACACAGAATAGAACCTCTATCTGATTTATAACAATCAATACTCTGGATTAATTAACAACAAATAACAATGGAAGCAAATAAATAACAATAAGCCAATCACAAATAGACAATAACACAGATATACCCAGGAAACCCCTATGTGGGGAAAAGCCTACAAATGTTGGATCTTCTATTCAGCCTAACAACAAACTTTCTCTTCGAAAATACAATATGAGTTTGCTACAACAATCTTACATATATAGAGCCCAGCTGCTTTGCTTAATGTGCAAGAAAAGAAACTTTCCTTGCTTTATTCAGCTTTAAATCACACATAAAATTGCTCTTGGTTTTATCCCAATCTCACAAACTCAAAAACATTCTATTAATGAATAAAAAATCTGCTGTTGTTGAAAATCCAACTCAAGTTGCTTTAAAGCAACTCCACTCCACCTTTCGAGCTAGAAAATCAACAAACAACTCTCAAATGTTATATTTCTTTTTATTCCTTTACCATTTTTTACAATTATTTACGAGGGACTTCTAATGAATTAGACATAGCCTAATGAATGGGGAAGAAGTCTCATATTGACCACATGATTGTTTTAAAACCTAAATGAATCCTTTTTTTTCACTTGACATTATCATGGACCATCTTACTCATGACCACATATTCGTAGTCTTTCTTAGCACTTAATATTATATTGCATCTTAGATCAAGTTTATTTAGGTAATAAATGTTATTTGTTTTGGTAAAATTAAAAATAAGAGCATATATTATCTTTTTTCAACATTATATTGCATCTTAGATCAAGTTTATTTAGGTAATAAATGTTATTTGTTTTGGTAAAATTAAAAGTAAGAGCATATATTATCTTTTTTCAACTCCTTTGACTAATTGGGTTTTTTTTTGTCACATTGCCTCATGCATTACCTTGATTGATGGTAGTTAGGTGCCATATTTTTCTTATTATGCCTAGATTTTATACTAGCACTTGCACCCATAGGAGGTTCAAGGAATACACCGATACGAACAACCGGAGAGTTTAAGAAAATTTCCGACATGAATTTTTTTACGGCGTGAGACAATTCCAAGCACTATAATGCTCACATATAAAAGCCTATTGGCTAATAAGAGCATATATTATCTTTTTCAACTCCTTTGATTGATGGGATTTTTTCTCACATCACCTCATGCATTTCCTTGATTGATGGCAGTTAGGCACACATTTTTCTTATAAAGATGATTTCACTTGACACCTTTACCCTTACAATTGAGTTAGTTTTATTCTAGGACACTTGTTACTTCGACTTGTATATGCCTAGATTTTGTATATTATAGTTTATTTTTTTAATTATATACTCTTGAATACATATGTTGAGTGTTGTTATTCTTATATTGTTTTGCATATTGAAATTGTTATCTAGATGTTTTGATCTTAAGGTGATTTAATGTTAAATAATTTCTATTAAATTTAACATAGTATCAAAGTAAAGTAGGAGGGTTTAATTGTTAATTAATTTCATATGGGATATTGTTCTAGTTTCGTATATTCTTATAAATTGAGTTTTTTAGATCACTCTTTATATAGTGCTTTTGGAGAAGCAATTGATTGTTCCTTTGCATTCAAAAGGATCAAATTAGTTAGGGTGGGCTTTCACTTTATATCCATCGAATACCATGAAGTCAATATAGTGTAATTTATCTGTAGGATTTGATTTGAATTTTTGTAGACAACTTGGTTTTTGGAGTGCTTTGATGTAAAAAGGACTTCACTATTGCATTTGGAATGGCCAAAAATTTATGGATTTTTATGGATTGATATAAAATTGGTTTGATTTGGAGCAGTTTGTTGAAAATAATTTATTTTGCCTAGGGACGTTGTATGGCCTCTTTGTGTAGTATTTTTAGGTGCAATTTTTTTAAAAAAGTATTTCTTTATTTATTTTTAAATAAATAAACAAGAAAAAACATTGCAAAAATTATCAAATAAAATTAAAAAAATGATGCATTTTTGTTATAACACATAACACAAGGTGTAGGGAATGGGGTACCATGGGTGGTGGCAAGGTGGGTAGCTTTGCCTCGACCCCCTAATACACAACATCTATGGTAATTTTTTAGTGCACCCCACTCATAGGTCATGTTGCCCAACCCTCTATCATCTCGTTGCTTAGCCTCAGTGGTGCTAATCGTTGGGCCACCTCTTTGTAGCTCATTTATTGCTCGAGTGGTGCTACCTAGAACTCCACCTTTACACTTCCAGAGAGTCATTTGACCACCACTTCTGTAGGTACCATTGTCGGTTTGTGGCTTGCTAGCCAACAAGGTGCCACTAGGGGCAAAGATAATATCTCAACCATAAAAAGGTATTTTTTGGTGCAATTTTGTTGCTTTGTGCCACTCCTAGTATTGATTCCATTCTATTAGCCATACTCATGAACAAATGGCTAGGGGGTGAAGAACCCTTCCACTTCCTAAAACATTGCCTACCATTAGTCCTATCCGCCTACCCCACCAAGTGAGACTTCTAAGCCCACCAAAGAATATGACATCATTAATCAATCCAAGTCACTTAGGCCAAGATTTCTCTTTGGGACTTGATATGAACTTTTGAAACATATATCTAGAGATCTTACAACATTTTTTATAAAACTATCTATCCAATCTAATACAATGTCAACTAAGATTGCTGCTATGTTAGAATTAATCCAACATAGTGACAAAATCATCACCTTTGATTCTTTTGAGCTTCCTCCTTTCTCAATTACCCAACATAACCTTCTTGTACTGATTGTTGTGGGGTACAATAAAACCATTATTAAATGCACATTGGTAGAAAATGATTTTGGCCTTAACATATGCAACACTAACTTCTTGTACAAAATCAAAATTGACACATCCAACTTGTATAAGTTTGAGGTCAATTACCCAAGATAACCTTCCTCTTCTAATTATTTGATGGAATTATGGCACTATGACTTCATATTTCTCTTGGCCTAGTTTCACTACAAAAACTATAACATGTGATGCCAAGGCATTTATCATAGAATATACTTCTAGGGAATCCATGGTTTCATTCAACAAGGGTCATTCCTCCTACTCTACATTGATCGTTAAAATCCATATGCTAATAAATCCTACATGATGCAAGTGAATGAAGATCCTTTCAAATGTTGTCAAGTGACAGAATCCTAGGTTACCATTGCGCCATAAGTTTAGCCTACTTCTCACCCACCTTCATCTCCCGATGAAATTTCTTCTCTACCCTCTTCTCTTGAGGAACCTTTTATCGCCCCTTCTCACAAGAACTCTTCTTTTCCTTCTTTGGAGTAAAAGAAAGTAAGGTATGCATAAATAATTCCAACACTAATGCTTCGAGAGGAGGTATGAGCAAGTTTATGATCTTTATAATTATAAGAAAGAGAAACACAAAAAACATATAAAGATTTTACTACAACATGAGGATTTTTGTAGGGATTTCAAGAAAAAAAATCCACTCAAAAAGTAGAACCACTCATATTAATAAGCAACAACCATGATTACTATACAATCAGTAGGCTATGCCTCTTATAGGAGTATGACCAACATGTAAATTTGGAGTAGTTTTGACAACATAATAATACCTAGAAATAAATTTAAAAGACCATACACTACTCCATCCCAAGCACCATTATATAGGAGAAGAACAAACTAGAAACCACTAGATGGTTTTGGAAAACCATGAGCAAGGCCAAAGGTAGTATGGTGGCCAAATGGTCAAGGCACAAATTCTAACACCCCCTTGGTCTTGGTCTTCCAAGCTATTTTTAGCTTATTCCTTATAACATGTCATATGTCATAAATATCATACTTGACCACTTGAATTTGAACACCCTAATTTGTCTTAATTCTTAATGCATAAAGATGCTCCATGACAAGTGTCCAAACTTGTCATAATGCTAGTCAAGAGTCTAATGTAACTCCCCTATAATCATGTTCTTATACATCATATAATCCATCATAAATCCCTTCTTATAAGGTCATAATGACCCAAGATGCTCTTACAACTTTCTACACACTTCACAAGATGCTAACACATGGCAAAAGAGTGCCACCTCAAATGGGATGCCCCACTCCTTATGTGGAGACAATAATAAATAAAATACAATAAAATACAAATAATTAATGAATACAAACATTGGGAATGCAAGGTTGGGACACCTTTTTCAAACATTTTTCCACATGTCGAACACATTGCAAGAGAAAGGGAAATTGTCAACATTGAAATCTAATTGTTAGGGGCCAAGAGGCCCATAGACTCACTGCACCACTTGAACTTCTCTATGCTCATAATTTTCATAAAAGAATTTGTGACATTTGTAAAAGAATTTGTGACATTTGTCAAAGTACCAACATTCTCCAACATCATTCTCCCATCATCTACCATGTCACGAGCAAAATGGTATTGGACATTAATGTGCTTCATCCTTGCATGAAAGGTTGAGTTCTTTGCTAGACATATGGAACTCTGATTGTCACATAGAATCGTAATAGCTCTTGGACTTAGCCTTTCAAATGTTGTCAAGTGATAGAATCCTAAGTTACCATTGCGCCATAAGTCTAGCCTGTTTCTCACCCACCTTCCTCTCTCGAGGAAATATCTTCTCTACCCTCTTCTCTTGAGGAACCTTTTATCGCCCCTTCTCACAAGAACTCTTCTTTTACTTCTTTGGAGTGAAAGGAAGTAAGGTATGCAAAAATGCTTCCTACATTAATGCTTTGAGAGGAGGTATGTGCAAATTTATGATCTTTATAATTATAAGAAAGAGAAACACAAAAAACATATAAAGATTTTACAACACGGAGATTTTTGTAGGGAAAATCTTTTCAAGAGAAAAAATCCACTTGAAAAGTAGAACCACTCATATTAATAATCAACAACCATGATTACAATACAATTAGTAGGCTATGCCTCTTACAGAAGTATGATGAACATGTAAATTTGGAGTAGTTTTGATAACATAACAACACCTACAAATAAATTTAAAAAACCATACACTACTCCATCCCAAGCACCAATATTTAGGAGAATAACAAACTAGAAACAACTAGATGGTTTTGGAAAACCATGAGCAAGGCCAAAGGCAGTATGGTGGCCAAATGGTCAAGGCACAAATTCTAACACCCCCTTGGTCTTGGTCTTCCAAGCTATTTTTAGCTTATTCCTTATAACATGTCATATGTCATAAATATCATACTTGACCACCCGAATTTGAACACCCTATTTTTTGTTAATTCTGAATGCATAAAGATGTTGCATGACAAGTGTCCAAACTTGTCATAATGCTAGTCAAGAGTCCAATGTAACTCCCCTATAATCATTTTCTTATACATCATATAATCCATCATAAATCCCTTCTTATAAGGTCATAATGACCCAAGATGCTCTTACAACTTTCTACACACTTCACAAGATGCCGACACATGGAAAAAGAGTGCCACCTCAAATGGGATGCCCCACTCCTCATGTGGAGACAATAATAAATAAAGTACAATTAAATACAAATAATTAATGAATACAAACATTGGGAATGCAAGGATGGGATACCTTTTTTGAACATTCTTCCACATGTTGAACACATTGCAAGAGAGAAAGGGAAATTGTCAACATTGAAATCTAACTACTAGGGGCCAAGAGGCCCATAGACTCACTGGACCACTTGAACTTCTCTGTGCTCATGATTTTCATAAAAGAATATGTGAAATTTGTCAAAGTACCAACCTTTACCAACATCACCCTCCCATCATCTACCATGTCATGGGAAAAATGGTATTGGACATTAATGTGCTTCATCCTTGCATGGAAGGTTGAGTTCTTTGCTAGAAATATGGAACTCTGACTATCACATAGAATCATAATAGCTCTTGGACTTAGCCCCACATTTGAACACAATTGATTAAGCCATATGGCTTCTTTATAGACATAAGTAGCTACCATGTACTTTGTTTCTATAGTGGAAAAGCAGACACAACCTACCACTTACTCATCTAACTGGTAGCACCACCAAACTTAGTGAAAATATATCTATTGGTGGATCTTTTGCTATCAACATTCTCTGCCCAATCTTTGAATCCACGAATAGACATTGATTGCTAGTCCCTTGTAGAATTATCATGATAACAAATGGAGTACTTGGAGGTACTCCACAAATATCTAAAGACCCTCTTCACTAGACCCAATGTACTTGTCTAGGATTAGCCATGGATCGGCTAAGGATTCCCACTGCTTAGGCAATGTTTGGTCTAGTACAAACCATAGCATACATTAAGATTATGATATTTATATCAAGATTCAACTACGTAGTTTTTGAGTCAAACTCATTGATCCCTATTTCATGAGTAGTGGTTCACATGAACCCATCTCTCATGAGAATGAATGGTCCACTTAGCACTCATTGCATTTAGGTGATGCTCACAGGGATGAAGCATCAAAACTTTTCAGGAGGTCACCCATCCTAGTACTACTCTAACTCAAGCATGCTTAACCATGGAGTTTTCCCCAAGAGCAACCCACTTAGCTTACTACTTCATTTGTAAAACCTTCATCAAGTGTTGTGCCTTATGAGCCATTCATTATAGAATCCCTTTATCTCATCAATTGATAAGTAGGAGGTTTTTTTTGTAGCATGGTAAATTATGATATTTATATTAGGCTTCAACTACATAGTTTTTAAGTCAAACTCATTGACCATATTTTACGAGTAGTGGTTCACATGAAGCCATATCTCATGAGAATGAATGGTCGAGTTAGCACTCATTCCATCTAGGTGATGCTCACATGGGTGAAGCATTGGGACTTTTGGGAAGTCACCCGTCCCAGTACTCCTATAACTCTATCACACTTAACCATGGAGTTTTCCCCAAGGTCAAGCCCACTTAGCTTGCTACCCCATTTGCAAAACCTTCAGCAAGTGTTGTGCCTTATGAACCATTCATTATAGAGTAACCTCACGAGAAGTATTGATGCTTCACCCCTGTGAGCATCACCTAGATGCAATGAGTGTTAAGTGGACCATTCATTCTCATGAGAGATGGGTTTGTGTGAACTACTATTCATGAAATATAGGTCAATGAGTTTGACTCAAAAACTACATAGTTGAATCTTGATATAATTATCATAATTTTCCACACTATAGAAAATACCTCCTACTTATACATTAAGATTCCAACAACATTAGGATAAGATACTCTAGCCATATCCTCCATCTCACTAGGAGAAGTCAGACACTGCTCTACTAATATCTTAGTCCTCACTGAAATAGGAACACACAGTGGTTTGCAAGTTGTTATTCTGAATCTCTCCAACACCAAGTTCACATACTTGCTCTAGCCTAACCAATATTTTTTGTTAACTCTCTTTTAATCTCCATCCCCAAGATGAACTTGGTATCTCCTAAGTCTTTCATCTGAAACTATATTGAAAGTTGAGACTTCAATTCACAAATTATATCCTTACCATTACTAGAACACAACATATCATCAACATATAATGTGATAACAAGGAAACAATCATTGCCCATATTATAATAAATGCAATGATCTGATTTGGACCTTAGAAATCTCAATTCCAACACAAAAAAAATCAAACTTTTGATACCACATCTTAGGAGATTGTTTAAGACCATATGAAGATTTTTCAACTTATAAACCAAAATTTCTTTACCTTTTTCAATCTAGTGCTCTAGCTATGTCATGTAAATTTTATCCAGTTCACTATGAAGGAAAGTTGTCTTCACATCCATTTTCTCAACCTCAAGATCAAAAGTTGTAATAGATAGTAAAACTGAATGGATGTAAGCTTAGAAATTGGAGAGAAAATCTCACCATAATCAATTCTCCCAACCTAGGAATATCCCTTTGCAACCAATCTTGCCTTGTACTTTTCAACATTACCATATGAACTAATCTTTCTTTTGAACACCCATTTGCATCTGATAGGTTTCCATCCATTAGGTAAATGTCCTAAGTCCCATGTGTCATTATGCTTTAATGCATCCATCTTCTCATCCATAGCCACTTTTCATGACTTTGCATCATCCATATCCATAGCCTCCTTTACAGTTCTAGGATTATTAGTTTTAGTAATCAAAGCAAAAATACATTTCTAATGAGGAGGAACATACTTATTTAGTTGTTGTCTTTTCTAAGTGGACCTCCTTAATGATCGAGGTGAAGGATCTATCTCTTATTTTGAACTCTTTGAATTATTTGAGTTCTCTTCAGATCCTTTGTGAGATTTTGGTTTAAATTTCTCAGTCTTGGGGGTAGCTGAACCACATATTTCTTTACATCTTGCTTTGGCTACAATATTGTGGAAGAAGATTTAACTTCTCTAAAGATAACACTTCTGTTATACATAACTCTCTTGGTTAGAAGATTCCATAGCTTGTACCCTTTTGACACCAACACTTTAGCTAATTAAGATACATTTATAACCTTATTCTCTAATTTAGACCATTTCTCCCTAGGCACATGTGTATATGCCTTGCAACCAAGTACTTCAAGATCTCTTAGTGAAGGATTTTTTCCCAATCACACTTCCATAGGTTTCTTCTCAACAAGAGTTGATGTAGGAGACCTTTTGAATAGGTAACATTTCATGGCAACTACTTCTATGCAAAAAATTGTTCCAATCTAACCCCATTAAGAATACTCCTAACCCTCTCCATCAACATCTTATTCATTTTTTATGCAACTCCATTATGCTGAGCGCTGTATGTAGTTTTCTTATGTCATTTAATTCCATGTTCTTATCAAAATTTGTTGAACAAAACTCAATGCCATTATCACTCAAAATCTTAATCTTCTTACCAGTCTAATTTTCTACAAGAGCCTTAAACTCTTTAAAACAATTGAAGAATTCATATTTACTTCCAAAGAAATATACTCATGTCCTTCTACTATAATCATCAATGAAAGAAACATAATGTAGAGATTTTGAAATCAAAGGAACATTAACAGGACAAAAAACATCAGAACGTGTTAAGTCTAATATCTCAGAAGATTTATGAGAACTAGAGTAAAATTGAATGTGGTTCTATTTTTCATAGACATAATGCTTACATAAATCAAATTCAAGGTTACAATTATTTAACCCCTCAACAAGGTTTTTATTTTTCAATGACTTTAGACCCTTCTCACCTATGTGACCCATCCTCTGGTGCCATAACATTATCTTCTTTGTTGGTAGCTTAGCCTCCAAAGCATGAGAATCCTCAAGGACATAGAAAACACAACCATCAAAAGTGGATGCAACACTCATTTTTGCTATTGGTTCTAATGGTGAAGTTGGAGATTCTACATATTTCTTTACTACATGGATAAAATAACTATTACATTGAATTGTACATGCATCTAGCTAAAAAAGAGTGCCTATGCGAACACCCTTAGCAAGCACCACAACTCCTCTCACCATCTTGTACCCTCCACTTGAGAAAACAATATGCACACCCAAATCATTAAGTTTACTTACAAGAAGTAGGTTTCGTGCCAACTAGGGATATATAATACACCATTGATCTTCTTCACTCATCCATTAGGGAATAAAATTAGGACTCCTCCATGGATAACAATTTTTGATGATAATAATCTCCAAAGTACACTTTCCAACTACCATATTCTTTATATTTTGTAAACCAACCTTGATGTGAGGTCATGTGGAAAGAGGCACTAGAGTCTATCAACCATGCACCTTTTGATGTATGTGTATCCAAGGTCACACAATAAAGGCATCACTATCACCCTAGAAGGACTTCTTAGACTCATCTTTAGAATCTCTCATTTTTCTTCTTTTTCTCCTCCTTGTAGTCTATTTTGAAATAGTCAGGCTTGTCGTAGTTCCAACATTTAGCCTTGGACTTACTAGAAGATTTGGATTTTTGAAGAGATTTGGATCTAGACTTGTCTTGCTTCTTGTCCTTCTTCTTGCCATTATCTTTTGGTCTTCTAAGAAGAATTAGGGCCTCCTTATTAGATTCATAAGTCTTTCTTTGCATCTCTTCAGAAAGTAATGATGTTATCACCTCATCCATTATCAACTTGGTGGTAGTGCTCCCAATAGCCATAATAAGATGGTCTCATGAATCTAGAAAAAAATAAATCAAAGTGATACAACTATCCTCCTCCTCCATATTTACTCCAATGGATTTCAGTTGGGTAACAATCATGTTAAAGGAATTCATATGGTCAGTTACAAAATCACCATCCTCCATCTTAAGGGTATACAATTTTTTTCTCAGGAATAGTTTATTTACTAGGGATTTAGCCTAATAAATCTCTCCCAAATTTTTCCAAAAGTTTATTATGGTGGTCTCTTCATGAATATTCAATAGCATTTAATCTACCAAATAGAGTCTAACAAAACCCTTCCCATTTCTATCCAACAAGTCCAAGTCTTCTAATTTCATTGATGCAGGTTTGGATCCCAATATTCCAACCCATAGATCTCAGTCTATGAGCATATCCTCTATAAGTACTCCAAACTGTAGTCCAAGAAATGAGTGTTTTTCCATGTGATTAAGGTACTAGAAGTAACCATCCAACAT
The DNA here is from genome assembly GCA_027924645.1 of Cunninghamia lanceolata. NCBI lineage: Eukaryota > Viridiplantae > Streptophyta > Pinopsida > Cupressales > Cupressaceae > Cunninghamia > Cunninghamia lanceolata. Next base: position 1,427,735 of record BSBN01001405.1, on the reverse strand, counting down.
AAATACCCTTTCACTGCACATGACCACAAGGTAAAGGAATACAACCACCAAACAAGAGAATATACACATATTGTCAAAATGGAGCTCCAAATCACTATCGCAAGATCAACTCCATAAAGATCTATAACCTTGAGCCTCAAGAGCCCAACAAAGATTCTTTTGGCAATATCCATCTGAGAGTTAAATACCATGGCTTCCAAACTCATAGATCTGCAAAACAATGTTAACACATAGAACTTCCCCTGCAACCAAAATTCCTTCAATACTTCAGAAAAAAGCATCCCTCTCTCACTGCAACCAATGGCTACCACATGTCAGAAAAAGGGAGAGAGAACAAGGTAAAGTTGCAACTATGTAGCTTAAAATGTTTTCAAATATGAAATTAATAGCATGTGTAAATCTAAAAATTACTTTCAATTTAAATGTTATAGTATTTCTCTAATTTAATCAATGTAGTAGAAGAAAATAGCTTGCAAGAAGACAAGTATTTATGTGGAGAAACTCCTAAGGGAAAAAACTCCACACCAAAGGTGTTTATACTTGTATTAAATCTCTTGTGAAAGATTACATTCAATATTGAAATCTTTTGATTCCTTGATGCACTTCAAAAGATTCTTCAATCTTCAAACATGTAAAAAACTTCAAAAGCTTCTTTCTTTTTTCTTCAAAAAAAGCTTCTTGTTTTTTCTTCAAAAAAGCTTCTTTCTTCAAAAAAAGCTTCTTTCTTTTTTCTTCAAAATATTTTACAAAAAACTTTTTGCTTTTTTCTTCTAAGTCTTTTTCACAATTCAACTCAATGTATGGGCCTCTTAATTAATTAAAATGAAGCTTCATAATTCAAGAGCTTCTTAATTCAAAAGCTTGAAACTCAAAATACAATAAATTGTAGTTGATAACATAGCTTCCAATGCTCATGTAAAAACCAAGCACTCTAAATTGAGAAGACTAAACTAAAACAATGTCCAAGCTTTCAGTTAAATGCCTCTTCATGATGTGTACACCCAAGTATGCTACAATTAGCTTTGCCAACATCGAACATATTTCCAAATAAAAGCAACAACAAAAGTCCTCAAATTGGGTGTCCAAGTTTGCCCAATCTCTTTCTGTTAACTGAAGTGATCAACACACACCAATCTCATGCAAACAACATGCAAGATTGATGTCCCCAAAGTTATTCTGAATTACCTTGTTCTGTACATACAAGTGACATGCAAACACTGGATTCAACATGCAACTGATACCTATTTCCTGAAACACTGAGAAGTACCATCCTGGAACTTTTTGTAGTTGGAGTGTTTTACAAGTAATATCTTAAAACTGACATGCAATTGACATGCAAGCATTGCAACACTGGGATGTACCATCCTGCAAGTTTCTAGAGTTGAAGTGTTCTGCAAGCAATCTCACAAAACTGACATGCATCAACATGGAAGGTCATATAACTGACATGCAACAACATGCAAGGTCATACAAGTCCATAGGAGTGACCATTAGGGGAAATTTGTATGTAAAATGAGCCTCCTAAGAAACTCTTAAAAAACAAAACATATCTCAAATAATATAAATTACTTAATTATAAATAAATAAAAATTAGTTAACTACATGAGTTAAGGGAGTCACATATTTCTATTATAAATGCTTTAAGAATTCAAGTTCACTTTTCTTTTTATATTATATTTCTTTTTTTTGTTTTATTTTCTTATTAAAAAATCTTTTATCTTAAACTTATGTTTCTAAAAGCAAAACTTTCTAAATTTTAAAAAAATCACTTCATGCTTTAATTACAATAGATTTTTTATTTTTCTTTTAAAATATAAATATAAATGTTTTTCTTTTTAGTATTTCTTACCTTTTTTTTCACAAAATAACTTTTAAATATTTTTCTCTTTAGTATTTCTTAGCTTTTTATTTTTCTTTCACAAAACAATTTTTTTATGAGTATTTGTTAGTTTTTATTTTTTTCACAAAATAACTTTTAAATATTTCTCTCTCTAGTATTTCTTAACTTTTTATTTTTCTTTCACAAAATAACCTTTTTAATGAGTATTTGTTAGTTTTAACTTTTTTTTTCAAAAAATAACTTTTAAATATTTCTCTTTAGGATTTTTTATCTCTTTTATTTCTCTTTCACAAAATCACTTTTTTTACGAGTATTTGTTAGTTTTTTATTTTTCTTTCTCAAAATAATATTTGTTCTTTTTCTTATTTTAAGAATAATTTTGGAGGGAAAAGTAAGAAGAAATTAAAATATTTATTTAGTAATTAGATCTATCATTTTACAAATTTAATTATTAATTTATATATATTTAAAACATTGTATATATATATATATATAATTTTACTTCAGAAGGTGCTTTGATTGCTCATGAGGTAATTCATTCAATTCATCAACACAAACTTCCTGCAATGATGATTAAACTGGATATGCTAAACGCTTATGATAAAGTATCCTGGGATTTTTTATTCAAAGTACTCCTCAAGTTTGGTTTTTCTTCTAAATGGTGTAAATGGATCCAATCTTGTATTACTGGTGTCAGTTTTTCAGTATTGATTAATGGCACGCAATCTGAATTTTTTAAATCTTCTCAAGGCATACGATAGGGAGATCCTCTTTCCCCTTTTCTTTTTATTTTAATGGCTAAAGGTTTGAGTAGACTAATTCTGAGTCAGAATACATTGGGTCATTGGAGAGGGATTAATATTCCTAGAATTCCTTTTTCTATCACGCATGCTTTGTTTGCAGATGATACTTTGTTGTTTGGGCAACCTATGATGGAAGACGCTAGAGTTCTGAAGGAAGTCATTTCTAAATATTGTTTGGTATCTGGTCAAAAAGTGAACAATAGTAAATCTAAAATTTTCTTTTTCTTCTCTTCTGATTTGGTGCAAAGTAGGATAGCTAAGTATCTTGGTTTTCAAATTGACACTTTACCCTCAAGGTATCTAGGAATCCCTCTTTTCTCGGGTTCAATTAAAACCATGTTCTGGGATAAGCTTCTATCAAGTATAAAAACTAAAATATCTTCCTGGAAAGGCAAATGGCTTACTTTAGCAGGTAAACTTTTGATGATTAAAACAGTTTTATCAACGATCCCAGTTTACTTGCTATCAGTTTTAAAAGTTCCAAAAACTATACTTACTTTTATTGTGAATATGTTACGGAAATTCGTTTGGAATGGCACTAATTTACAGGGGAGAAAGATTCCACTCCTTTCTTGGGATAAAATATGCATCCCAAAATAATTTGGTGGAGCTGGCATTCATGATATTGCAGCTCAAAATAAAGCTCTCGGAGCTAAACTTGTTTGGAATTTGTATGAAAAATCAACTTCTAAATGGGGTAGAATAATGTATGCCAAGTATCTAGATTCTTTTAATCCTGAAATATTATTTACTCTTCAAAATCCAAAGGCAGGTTCTCACATGTGGAATTTTTTGATACATTGTCGAGAAGTTATTTCTTCTTATTTATCTTGGGTTATTCACGATGGAAGTTCTACCCTTTTCTGGGATGATTCTTGGAATAATCATCCCCCTTTAATTAACACGGAAGGTCTTCACGAGATTAAATCTTTGTTATGTCAAGTGTGGGGACCAAAAGTTAAAGATTATTATGAAATTGATCCTAACTCAGCATTTAATTCAGTAAAATGGAAAAATTTTGATGAGTTCATGGTTCCTGAAGAACAAAAGACTCTTCTTAAGAATATTTTGAAGGATCGCAGACTATTTATCTCAGGTGAAAAGGATAAGTTAGTCTGGGCTCCTTCGAAATCAGGTCGTTATACAGTTAAACAAGGTTATCTAAGTATCACTAGTAAGGATACTAATACACATCTTTCTTGGCCTTATAAGCTTTGCTGGAGTGATTCATGTCTACCCAAAGCAGGAGCTTTTTCATGGTTAGCATTGCATTCTCGAATCCTTACTAGCGATAGATTAGTTAAGCTTGGGGTTGCAAATCCCTTCTTATGTCCCTTTTGTCAGGAAGTGGAGGAATCTGTAGATCATCTTTTATTGAATTGTGATTTCTATTCACAGGTTTGGTTTTGGCTTATTTCTAGACTGAACTGGTCGGGTCCTCTTCCTTGTTCTTTACTACAAGTCTTTCAAAGTTGGCCTATCCTATTCTCAAAGTCTACTTTTTCTGCTCTGTGGATTGTTTCGCCAAGCATTGTCATTTGGTCTCTTTGGTTAGAAAGAAATAGTAGAATATTTAAAAAAGTAAGTAACCCACTTCATATTGTGTTGGGCAAAGTTGAAACAACTATTTCAGAAGTAATTTTAGTATCTTTGTTATCAAAGAAGGCGGGTTCTCTTATTTTAACAAGTTGGGATGATTTGATTTTGCAAAATTGGAAGCAGTTAAAAGTGCCTGATAATTCTTGCTTTAAGTCTGAAGCTTTGATTGATCATTCTGTTATCAAATAGATCCCTCCCACTGAATCCTTTGTCAAGCTTAATTTTGACGGTGCGAGCAGAGGTAATCCAGGAAACTCCAGTGCTGGTTGTGTTATTCGAAATCATCATGGAACAATTCTTAGAGCTTTGTCAATTAAACTTGGTACATTAACAAATAATGAGGCTGAGGCTTTGGCTCTAATTGCAGGCTTGAATTTAGCATTAAAATATGGTTTTACTAACATCATTGTGGAAGGGGATTCATTGAATATTGTTTCAGCCTTCTCCAAGAACTCTTCTCCGAGTTGGAAAATAGAATATATTCTTAAGTCGGGCAAAGATCTATTAAATAGGTTTCATTCATTTCAAATTAGGCAGCCCTATCGAGAAGGTAATCTTTTAGCTGATTTTCTAGCTAATATTGCTTTTAATTTTGATGAAAGTGCTATCGAATGGACTTCCGACTCTCTTCTTCAGATCCCTGGTATAAGTTATATTTTGTCCAAGGATTCAATTGATTAAGTCATGATATTTTGGTTCATTTTTTAGATTTTACATTTAATCATTAGCATTATTTTATGGTTTACATGATGCTTAGCTGACGTTGTTTTAAGTATTGTGAATTGTTTCGAACGACGGATTGTACCCTGTTGATTACTCCTTAAGACGGCTGGCAGAACTCGCACAAGGGAATTGGCATTTCACCATTTTCTCTCATTTATGAGATATGCGAAGCATCTTTTGCATTTATTTGGTTTCATTTTTGTTCTCTGCTACCGTAGTTGTTTTGTTTCCTGTTCTCTAACCTTCTCAGTAAAAGGTTCTACTCTTTGCTTTGTTAGCTGTGATAGTATCTTGTCTTCTGTTTTACAGCAGAATTTTACAGACTTCTATGGCTTCCATTCGCCGGAATACTAGAATCTCTTGGCCAATTCGGAATTGGGAACGTCCCCTTCTAGGCTGTTTTACTTCTAATGCATTGCAGGAAGTCTTCCAGGTTTATGAGGCATCGGTGGGTAATGCTATTCTCCAGGTCTGTAATTTACCAGCTCTTTACACTCCAGTTGCTATTTATCCCTCTCAGGTTGCTTCCCACTTTTTGTCCAATGCAATGGATCTTTTGTAGTCTGGTGACAGGGTAAGGGATTTGGGGCTAAATTTTATACAAAATGTGCATTTTTCTGTTGACATTTTTAATTCTGCTTTAGTTGATTACGATGTGCATGAAGGGTCTGCTCCCGTTGGAGGGTTATTTGACTGCAGATGTTTATTTCGAATGCCTGGTTTACACTGCCTGTACAATGCTTTTTTGCATGGTCTTCGCAACAACTATATCATCTCCTTCCGGAATTCCATTCACTGTCATAGGCAGGAATTGGGCCCTCAATTGGCAGACACGGCTTTGGAAGTGTTTAATGCACTGCTATTTCTGTTAAATTATGTGGCTCCTCCTCCGCCACCTCCTTCTCAACTTGCAGAGGCTGATGAACACATCGAAGATCAAGATTTGCAGGTTATTGAGATAGCAGATTAATGGGGATCTCTTTCAAGTTTTTTGCCTTCAGTGGTTACCTCTTTTTTTTGGATTTTGTATCTACCAGATGTTCTATAATTCCTTTTTAAAAATTGTATATTCTCTGGCATGATTCCAGTCATTTTTGGATCAAACTATGTTTTTGAGTCGATTATGTATAATCTGGCTACAACCGGAGGTTTTCTTTGCCGATTCTTTCCTGCCAGTATGCCGTTTCTGAATCTGGCATTTTGTAACTACTTTTTATTAATAAATTTTAGTGGTTTCACCACTTTTTTGTTAGAAAAAAATAATAATAATTTTATATATGTTTATAAAATTGAGGTTTTAAATAAAAAATGTTATAGCATGTCTTTAAAATATAATTTTTTTAATAAACTCATTAATAAATTGAGATTTATTATTTTTAAATTTTTTTTTTTATCTTTAAAGGTTTGTTCTATTTTATTTAGTCTTTTATCTCATCTTTATCCTTTCTTTTTTTAGTTTCTATTTTAGTTTTTTAGTTTCTATTTTAGTTAATTGTCTTCAAATTATGGACAACTTGCTATATAGTAAATATATTTTATTGTTACTATTTAGAATTTTAATTCTTAACAACTTTCATAACTACATATTTTTTATTATGATTCAATAATGTTTTAAATTTATTTAGTTTTTATGATTTTTAATGTTATTAAAGAATAAGAAACAATTTTTAAGAAAAGATTTGTTGAAGTATTTTTGAAATGTTTTTTATATATTCTTTGCTTTAAGAATGAATTTAAAAAAAAAACATAATAATTTCTATAATATAACTTGAGAATATAAATCTAAAAAACAAAATGAATATTTTATATTTTATATTTAGAAAGATGAATGAGATAGAATAGAAAATGCAATAATTTCTATAATAGAACTTAAAAATATAAATCTAAAAAACAAAAAGAATATTTTATATTTAGAAAGATGAATTAGATAGAATAGGAAATGTAATAATTTCTATAATAGAACTTAAGAATATAAATCTATAAAACAAAAAGAATATTTTATATTTTATATTTAGAAAGATAAATGAGATAGAATAGGAAATGTAATAATTTCTATAATAGAACTTAAGAATATAAATCTAAAAATCAAAAAGAATATTTTATATTTAGAAAGATGAATGAGATAGAATAGGATATGTAGAGTTAAATTAACCATCATGAGTTAATTCATAGGATTTTAGAAAGTTTTATTTTATAAAATAAATAATTTTATTTTTATTTTGGATGATGTCACCGTAACGGTTGATGTCATCTTTTAGTTGATTTTTTATAACACAAAAAGCTAATGATGTCATCCTTAGGAGGCCCATTTTTTATGTAAATTTCCCCTAATGATGCAACAACATGCAAGATCATGCACGTCCATAAGAGCAACATGCAAGATCATGCATGTCCATAAGAGCAACATGCAACAAAATGCAAGCACATGCAAGTCCATAGGAGCAACATGCAACAACATGCAAGCACATGCAAGTCCATAGGAGCAACATGCAAGCACATGCAACAACATGCAACAATATACAAGTACATGCAAGCAACATGCAACAACATGCAACAATATTCAAGTACATGCAAGTAACATGCAAAAAACATGCAAGTCCATGCAAGATTTTCTGATCTCATGCGTGCAATATCCAATTCATGCATCTCTAACACTTTAGTTAACTCCAAAATTATATCCATGCAAGGTGTCTCAACATTATCTACTCATGTATATAAAAAAACACAACTCCGAGTCTAAATATAAGTCCCCATCAAAAGGAGATGCCTAAGTTTAACTCCCACTTACTAGAAGTTATCAAACTCTCAAAATAGACTTAGGAGAAGTCAACAAAGTCTTCATGGCCCCCACTCTAAAAATGGATACCTAAGTTTGACCTTATCAATTAGGAATTGATTGCAAAAGTCAAAATGATATAATTAATCTCTCAAAGTTCTTATGTGTTGGGGAACACATTCGAAGAACTTTGGAGACACACGAATTGGTTAGGATTGCAAGTTAATGGCAACTTATGGCAACAATTGGTACTAAGCTTTCATTAGATATGTGCCAAAAGAATGAGGATGATTTAGAGGATATGTCTAATGTACCATATGCTAGTGCCGTAGGGAGTTTGATGTATGCAATGGTTTGGACTAGACCAGATATTGCCTAAGCAGTGGGAGTTTTGAGCAGATTTATGTCTAACCATGGTAGACAACATTAGAATTATGTGAAGAGGGTGTTTAGATATCTAGTAGGTACTCCTGATTATTGTTTGGTTTATTCTGGAATGACAGTGCTGACAAAACTTTGGACATACAGGGATTTGTTGATGTAGATTGGGCAAGTGACTTGGATAGCTGAAGGTCCCCCAGTGGCTATGTGTTTGTTTTTTTAGCGGATTAGTGAGTTGGATGAGTAAAATTCACCCCACAATTCACCCCATAGTTGCTTTGTCCACCACCGAAGTAGAGTATATGGCTGCTACCCATGTCTCTAAGAAGGCAGTTTGGTTGAGAAGATTGTGTATAGGTATTGGTTTTAATTGCAAGATCATTCAAATTGGTTGTGATAGCCAGAGTGCTATTTGTTTGGCCAAGAATCCTATGTATCATACTCGGACTAAGCATGTTGATGTACAATATCACTTTTCTTGATAAATGGTTGCAAATGGACAGATTGAGTTGAAGAAGGTAGACACTCAGGAGAATGTTGCAGATTCTTTGACCAAGCCTATGAGCATAAAGAAATTTGTTTGATGTAGAGAGGCCATGGGCCTTGCTTCTAGTGCCTGATTATTTTATGGTTTTCCTATGGGCATTTATAATGTATGATGTCAAGTGGGAGAATGTTAGGATTAAGGTGCCATCAACCTTGTAAATCCTATGCAACTTATTCCTATTATTGTTTGTAAAACACCTATAAGGGATGAAAGATTTTACCAGCAAAGATCTTGTTTCAGTGGCATGTTTATATCTAGTCCCTAACGCTAATTCGTTCAAAAACCCCCAGTGGGGGCTCGAGGGTAGCACCCTTGGAGCCAAATTTTATTTATATTTTATCATTGTAAATATGGACCTTTTGTTATTAGGTCAGAGATCTGATGATCGATATTATGTCGGTTTTCTTGCCCTAGAAGGTGACCCCCTTTTATAAGGATATTTGTTTTACATTTTTAGTAGAGCTGAGAGTAACAAGTGCCGCTAGATTGAAGGCTAAAGAAGAAGAGGAAGTGCATGTATTGTAATCTCATATTTGAAGATAATACAACTTGGAGCCTCTTTTCTTGGTGGAGTTTTTTACCCAAAAAGGTTTTCTTCACATTATATACTATGTTATGTGTTTAGTTCTTAATGCATGTTATTTCTATGTAGTGGGTTTACTTCTGTTGCAATCTCCATTGGTTCTACATTATTTAGAGGACATTAATAAGGTTTGAATTAGGTTTTTGTTGTGTGGTTTGCACCTTTACTTCTAACAATATCATGAAAGGCTCTTAGAATCTTCTCCTTGATCTTGGATTATGGTACCAAAAAAAATATGTTCTTGTAATAAATTGGCCCATCCATCACTGCATACCTATCATCCTCCACCAACTCATCCAAAATATTAGTAGCAAATGAGTTCTTAGCATACTCAGAGATGATAGAGATTTTCCAATCAGCTGAAATAATAGACAAGGAACATAAAGTAGGTTTTCTAGAAAGTGCATTTGCTACTACATTACTCCTGCCCTTCATATATTCAATCTGAAAATCATAAGCAATTTTCTTACCCACTTCTGTTGGCAGTCATTCAAATTCTTTTGTTTCATGCAAAACTTAAGACTATTATGGTTAGTCTTCACTATAAACTTCCCATAGACTAGATATTGTCTAAACTTTTTTAGTGCATGCATAATTGCCAACATTTCTTTGTCATAAATGGAATACCCTCTTTCTAACTTAATTTTCTGCTCTCAAATGCTATGGGATGTTTCTTTTAAGTTAGGACAGCCCCTACACCTTCTCTAGAAGCATCACATTCCACTACAAAGGGTAGAGAAAAATCTAGAATTGCAAGTACAAGGCATGAGCTCATTACCTCTTTGAACTTGTCAAAAGTTTTTTGTGCTTCCTCTGTCCAAGAAAAGGATCCCTTCTTTGTCAAATTAGTTAATTGAATAAAAAGATGAGAAAAATCTTTTACAAATCTTCTGTAGTAGCAACATAGTCCAAAGAACCCCTTTAGTCGTGTTAGATTGGTGGGTGGTGGCTAGTCTAGGATTGCTTGAATCTTCTGTTGATCTACTTGAACCCCTTTGGAACTTATGACATATCCCAAATATAAAATTTGACTCAATCCAAACTCACATTTGGACAACTTAGCATAGAATGATTGTTGCTCCAAAATGCCCAAAACATAATCTAGATGCTCCAAGTGTTCTTTCCATGTATTGTTGTAGATCAAGATGTCATAAAAAAAACCAAGACAAATCTTCTTAATTGTTTGCTGAATACCTAGTTCATGCAAGATTGGAAAGTGGCTGGAGCATTGGTGAAGCCAAAGGGCATGACCAAGAAATCAAAGTGCCCATATTGACATCAGAAAGCTGTCTTTTCCACATCTTTCTCCCTCATGCAAATCTGGTGATATCTTGATCTCAAATCAATTTTGGAGAAGTACACTACTCTATGTAATTCATCTATGAGTTTGTCTATCATTTGGAATGGGGTACCTGTTCTTAATTGTTTTCTTATTTAGTGCTCTATAATCTATGCACATCTTTAAAGTGCCATCCTTCTTCACAAGCACAATTGATGAGGCAAATGGGCTAGAACTCGGTCTGATGAAGCCAATATCCAAGAGCTCTCTAATAGTCTTTTCTATCTCCTCTTTGTAGCCTCTTGGATGTGGGTAGCGAGTGGTTATAATAGGTTTGACATCCTATTCTAACTCAACTACATGCTAAAATCCTCTAGCCGGAGGTAATCTTGGAGGTGGATCATTGAAAACAATACTATGCTTATCTAATTTTTTTTGAATTTCAAAAGGAAATTTACCTTTTTCCTTTGTAGAATTTGAAGGACGAATCAAGCAAGTTTCTACCCATGCTACTTGTCCTCTCCAAAAGGTCCTCTCCATCTTCTTTGCAGTTACCACTCTTGGAGCTACACTTGAAAGGCCCCTTAGAACAACTTCTTTCCCATCTAAATGGAACTTGAACTCCATAGTCTGGTAGTTTTGGCAATAACCTCCAATGGAATGCAGCCATTGAACCCCCAACACCACATCATTTTTACCAATACCTACCACATAAAAATCATCACATAGCTTATAATCACCCATGGTAATGCTAAGTTGTCGAATCACTCTCTTACAAGGCATAGTAAAACCATCAGCAATTGTGACATTGAAGCCTTCAAATTCTTCTATTTTCAATGCCCTCTTCATCACATATCCTTCATCAATAAAGTTGTGGGTAGGGGCCCACTATCAATCATCACAGTCATCCTCTATCCTGCTAGGACTCCCCAAACCTTGAAAGGATGGTGTAGACACCTAAAACTAACTTGCCCCGAAGCCAATTTCCTATATCTCTACACTACCAATTATCCCTCCTATTAATTAAATAAATCTAATTTATTTAATTTATTTATTCCTAATCATCTACCCTTAGCCATTTATCCATCCTTTGTGATCAATTAATTCATTTAATTTATCACTATACCTTACAACACTATCCCTCATTAATTAAATAAATATTTTCAATATTTATTTAGTTAATTAGTCCATCTCCCTAATCATGATTAATTAGATAAATCACACTTATTTAATTAATCTACTCTATTAACCAACCTAAACCTAGCCTAGTTGATAACAATTATTTAATTAGTTACCCTAGCCTACATGACCCCTAGACCTAAATTAATTAATTAAATAATTATTTAATTAATTTTAATCCTCCATTAGCCCACTAACTAATTTAATCCAGCCACATTAATTAAGTTAATCCCTTGATTAACTTGGTCAAACCTTGCTTAACCCATCCTCCCACACACTTTGAATAAAAGATCACATGACCCTTCCAACTCATCTTTCTATTTTCATGTTAAAACATTCTCCACGAAATTAGCTTACAAATGTAAGGCCCCAAAAATGTGCATGTGTCAAATGTCCTTACACTCCTCAATAAAACTTAATTTTTTATTCAAACAGTCCATAAAAGTAAATTTTTAATTCATTGACAAGTCCACATCATCCTCACACTCTCCCATGGAAATGAATTTTTTATTCATTCCTCATCCTTTCCAATGTGAATTTAAAATTCACAAATAATGGCAGCCATCCAATCTTATTGATCAAATCTTAGCCTTTGATATCTCTTATTCAACCCTCTTCAAACCCTAATCCTCAAGCATCCCTAGCCATTGATCTAAACTTTCAATCCTCACCCTCAATCCTTTTACCAAAAATCTATAAATAGAGCACTCATCTAAGCCATTTTCATCACTTCTTTATAACATAGTTATGCTGTCCAAATTTCTCTCATCTCCTCTCATCATACCCTTACCATGCCAAAATCATCCCTCATCTCATAGCCAAATCATCTCTCAATCTTAATCTATAGCCAATCCCTTACTAAATCCCTTATCCATATTGTGTTGAGAAAACAAGAGCAATCCACTTCTATACTTCATCTACTTGGGTAAAGCTAGGAGGGTCTTGGTGCACAACTCTCCTCAACCTTATCAAGGAGTGAGGGAGACATTCAAAGGTATATCATTTGTGTTTTTTGCATTTGGTTGTGTTATTTCCTTTGAATCTTTCTTTCATCTTTAGATGGTATCTAGGAGTTCTAGATAGAGCTGCCAAAGAACCCTCCTTGCTGATTTTAACTTCTTTTTCCTCAAGAGTAGGGTCTAATGTGTCATGACATTCCTCATTCTCCTCAGATTCAAGATTTGAAACCACCTCAATAAAATTTACTTTTCCTTTACCAAGGCACCTATGGTTGGGATCCCATGGTTCTCTACAGGAAAAATAGAGCTTCTTCCTCCTAAGCTCTTTCCTATCATCAATATCTTTCTTCTTAGGGCCTATAGGTGGTGTAGGTGGTGTACTCTTCTGTACATTCTTCTGAAAGCCACTCCTTTGCTGCCATGGAGTAAAACTCTTAGATTGAGGTGTCAAATTTTTCTTGGAAAAAGAGGGTTCAAGATGTAAACTCCTAATGGCCTCTTGTAAAGTGGGAGGTGTAAAGGCTTTGATGAAACCTCTCAAAGCATCTTTGAGTCCCTCAAGGAAAAGATAGATAATTATTTTCTCTGATATGTTTGGTACCATTAAAAAAATCTTCTGAAACTCATCCACATACTCACTAACTGTAGTCTTTTGCTTGATCTTGGATATCTCTTTGAAATACTCCTCTTTATCTCTAAGCTCAAATATGTCAAGTATCTTCTGGATAAAGTCTTCAAAAATGTTTAACTGATCATGATCTTGAGTAATTGTTCCATGATACAACCATTCATAAGCATTGCCTTCAAGGTGTAAAGTTGCAAATTGAATGGCATCCTTCTCCTTCATAGGATTGAGGGTGAGATATGTTTGTAATTTCTATAACCATGCTCTGGCTAAAATCTTAGTACTACTATTAAAGGTAGGTGTTGATAATTTACTGAGTTTACTTCTAAGCTCTCTTCCTCCTTGATCTTGTTCTCTCCTCTTTTGATCCCTCTCATGTATTTCTATGAATTTCTCAAATAGAACAGCTAATTTGAAAGCTTCAAATTGCTTGACATAGTCTTCATACCATATTGCAGCTACCTCAATGAATGATGTTTTGGCATTTACAACAGGTATAACTCCTTCTTCATTATCAGGTAAGAAAATAAGCTTTGTTGGCATTGAATTAGATATTGTTTTCTTCCCTCCAGAAGTGCTTCCTTCACCTACAATATCTTCCACATTCTTCTTGCTTTGTTGTGACCACATTTGCTCCACAATGTTAGCCAATTTATGAAAAATAGCAATAAATTTATCACCTGGGTCTTCCTTATTCTTCCCTCTTTCTTCAGCCATGATTTGCACTTCTTCAGTCTTGAAATCAATTGCTAATTTGCTTTGCTTTCTTCTCAAAGCTCTGAGATCCCTTTCACTGAGAAGCATGAATCAAACAACCCTATAGGCTCGCAAGATCATGCTTTGATATCGCCAAAATTTTCTTCACTAATATTTTACCATAAAATTCAAATCTGAATATGAATTTAACAAATTTAATACTAATAGTCATCAAAACACCAAACTAGTTAACTAGTCTTCACATAAATCACTCTAAAATTACCATAAACACTCCAAATCATTTTTATTTATATTTTTTGATGCAAATAACATAAAACCAAGACATAAAACCAAGCCTACAACACTGATTTGTAACAACAACATCTACAACACTTCACAACAAATCTACTGGCAACAACACCAAAATACGGTGAAATACACATGGGTATTTCACCTAAAATTCCCTAAAACCCCAATAACAATGCCCAAACGTGTAACAACTAAACCAAGGTACTTGGGATTGTTGAAGAAAAACCATACACACAACCACACATCCACAACACAACAACAACCTCAAATTGCCAAAATCAACCTGCAAACTCAAAATCACTGAAACTGCCAAATCCTTCAACACTGATGTAACCTATGGATGAGATTGATATCTACAACCCAAGAACACTGCTCTCCGATCACTTGAGACTCATGTCCACTGGCCACAAAACATCACCAAGAGAATAATGAAAAATCTGCAATAGCCTCTAAAATCAAAATCACATATTTTTATTTGCATAAGAGGCTATCTTGGGCACCCAAGATTCTTCACACCTTGCTTTGGGAGTTACACCAAGCAATTTCTAAAATTGGGCTCCACTCTCGTTATAAACTCCAACATTCTGTTAGTGCCAACTCACAAGGTATGCAAAAATCTCCTTTTACAACAACTTGAGATTCCCTCCAAGATTCTCATGCCCAAGGAGGCATTACAAATAAATAACATTAAATTTATTTAATGTTTATTTGTTGCACTGAAAAAAAATAAAAATTAAATAATTATCATTTCTCCCAATGCTATCTTGCAGTCCCAACTTACTATTTCTGGAGGGGGGCTTACTAAAAATAGAAAGTACTATTTTTAGAAAGGGGACATGACAAAAAAATCCTAACACAATACAAAATAATGTCAACCTCAACTCAATTGAAGATTTATTCTAAGCATCTATAACACTAGCTAAACCACAACCTTCATAGCCAACAGTTCCATGATATCTCTTAACAACAGACAATTATCTAACAATTATCAATGACCTACCTCTTACATATGCAGACTTCACCAGAACGCTTGTGAGGACAACCATTTCTCATAAATATCAACATGTCATAACCCATTACAAAAACTGCAAGTATACAACCCAAAAGATCCTAACACAATACAAAAATAATGTCAACCTCAACTCAATTGAAGATTTATTCTAAGCATCTATAACACTAGCTCATCCACAACCTTCACAGCCAACAGTCCCATGAGATCTCTTAGCAACAAACAATTATCTAACAATTATCAACGACCTACCCCTTACATATGCAGACTTCACCACTTAGATACTACCTCTCATACATAAAAAGTGGTTACAGTCTTTACTTAGACTTTCAAATTACATGGATACAACATACTACTAAGACAAGAATTTATAGATGGCAGTTCCGTTCAAAACAGTAGACCTTTAATGGACCTAATACTTATTCAAACTTCATCCTTTTCCCTACCTACTGATCTTCTAGTGCTACAACTCTCCCCTCTCATGTCCTTCACCCTTTTCCTTTAAGTTTATATTATTCTGATTTTCCCTTATGAATATCCCCCACCAAGGCTTCAAAACTTCCTTCTATTTTGAAATTGCTGACCTCTGTTGGCCCAATCATTGTCACACAGCCTCAATGCTCCAAAATTAAAAATGATAATTGTTGTTGGTAATCATTTATGCTTAGGGTTTTAAGCCAGAGCCACTGGTGGTGCTTGCATAAGAAATCAGGTTTTAAGCATTTAAATATGCAAGCACCTTCCAAAGAATCCAAAATTTCCAACACTTTCGGCCTCTGCAGTTGTAAAAAATGCAAAAAATCAGTTAAGGTGTAGGTGTCTTTGTATATACAAGGGTGTTTGTATATACATGTAGAGGGAGATACATGCGGCGGGGTCCGCAGATATAAGATATTTGTATCTCCGACATACAAGGTAGAATATACATTTGTCGCGTATTCTCTGAAGATTCCCTGTTTGTATGTTAGGGAGGTTTGTATGTTTGCCTTTGTATATTCAACATACAAATAGAATATACATTCGCTGGATATGCAAGTGGCACATACAAGAGGGAATATATTTCACATATTCCAGGGTAGATTCCCTATTTGCATGCGAAGGTAAATGTATATTCGGTGATATACATTGATAATGTACAAAGACAGAGATACATTTGATGGGGCTCACCACTTGTATAAAGTGATTGTATGTTTGAACATACAAGTGAAAAGATGCATTCTAGACCCGAATAGAATTCCATGATGCTTCATTCAAGTTTGCAGTCCACAGCATGTATATTGGGCATTTGTATGTGCCGATATACATTGCAGATATACAAAGGAGCAATATTCAAGCCGGATCCGAGGCGAAGATCAAATTCAACAAATTCAGGGTTGGCATCCGCGACTTGTATGTGTAAGTGTTTATATATGTGCTGATATACAATTGGAGTTAGATACAAGCCGGATTTCAAAGCAACTTTAGCATGCTTCATGATAATTTGAAATCCGTGCCTTGTATGTATAAGTTGTATGTATATGCACATATACAAAGAAGTTATGCAAGGAAAGATGATGCAAAGCAGACCCGATAGTTGATTTTCAATTTGTTCTATGATGTTTTACGGTCTGCCTTGTATGAAGGGCGATTGTATGTGTATACAATCCCACATACATTTCCAGATGCAAAAAGGAAAAAGCACATTAGTTCATCGGTGAGAGACTACACATCGGCGGATGCTCCCAGGGTTGTTCCGATGGCCGATGAAAATGAAAATACCTAGCGATAGGGAACCAATCAGGGGCTACCATGTGTCCAAAAAGTTGCGTGTATATGCATCTTGCATATACAAAGATTTAAAGAGTGATTGTATATGCATATGTTTTGCATATACAAGGGCAAAAAGGCAAAATACAGGGGGAAAAGTCAGCGATAGAAGTGTGGAGTGCCTACGTGGCGCGTTATCATTGGCTACTGACTTTTCTGCAAGATTTTGAGCCGTGGATCTCAGCGATGGGAGGGAGATTGACGGCCCTGTTTTGAATGCTTGACGAAGGAAGGATTTTCTGTGTGTCTGCACCAGTTCAAGCGGGAAACTTCATAGCACGAACCATTGCTGCATCCCATGGGTAGCTGAGGCATTAATGGTAGAGTTGTAGTGGTATGGGTTGATGATGGATGGGCCAACTACCAGATTTAAGATGAAAATCCCTGGGCAACGGTGCAGATCCCAAGCTTACCTGCTCTATCCCTCTGCTTCCCAGCTGCATTCAATTTTGAGCGCTAATCTGAAGATGCATTATATCTAGCAGATTTTTGACTTGCCTTGTAATTAATTCTGCTGAGTACACAGTCTTGGTATAAAGCCAAACTGTGTTACTCATTGGGTTGGTTGAAGACTTGGGCAATTTTGGGGGAAAAATAACAAAAAATAGAGCATTTCTTGTCTGTTTTATCTCTGTTGAGTTTATGTGTTGCATCTGAGTTGTATCTTGCACATATGTATAGTTTCAGTGTTAATGTTATATGAAAAATGCATTGTTGCATGTATTTATCTGGTTGTCTCCATTTGTTACATGCAATTTCTTCTTTTGAATCTGGTTGCTAAGGGTTTCTCAGATTCTTGGGTATAGATTTCTGTATCACATGCCTAATCTCTAACTTCCATTCAAGGAGTGGATTAAATTGTTTTAGGTTAAGTATGGAGAAGATTGTATGTCAACTCGGATATTTGTAAGTAGAGACAGTTGAATACTTATCCTTGGGTGGTATTTGTAAGGCAAACACCGATCCTAACCCCTTGAAACTCGAATGACAGTTGCAAGCCAGTCTTATGTAGACGTCTAGTTGACTCCTTGCCCTGAGATAGGCACCGGTATGTTCTTGTGAAGTAGTTATGATCCAAAACCCCTGTCTTGCATCCAAACCATAATTTCAAACCATTCCATAATTTCAACCTGTTAGTTGTAGCAGTAGAATTAGGAACCCCCTGCATACTCTCATCCATAACCAGACACACATGTCCAAGAGTGTTGCTAAACTTGTGATTTGTCATTCAAATCTTGGTCCATCCATGAGAGTATTCTGCCTATTATCACAAAGCTAAATCTTCATGTCATTGGGTGAGTCAAAGTGTTAAATCTTTAGCTATAGGGATACCCCCCTTGGTGCGATAGAACTAGAAGTGAAGGGGAGGCAGCTCACGCAACCTCCTATATTCATTGGTCGAATTTGCCTATGCATTGGAACTGGCAAACCCATATGATGATTAAGAGAAAAATACCAACAACTGCCACCAGCATTCTATGCTATAGCCACTACATTTTACAGTGTGGACTGACGTCTCTTTTAATGAATTGGGAAGGGTATGATGTAGAAATATGATGAAGGTGCAGTCTCACCAGTGGTTTCTATGAAGTTGAAGATGATTCTTATGGCCCTAAAATAGTCCCATCTAGGTTGAGCTTGAAAGTTGGAAGTAGGATTCAACAGTGGAAATGATTGTGTTCAGTGAATAAAACATGGTATTGATGTTTCCAAATGCTCCATATTATGCTTGGCAGCTCAGTCCACAATTCTACTTTCTAGCAGGAGAAACCATGCACTTTAGTCCCTTAATTCTTCAAAAGCACAAGAATCTCTTCTGCTGGAATGGTGGATGAATCCTGCAGAGGCAGCTATAAGGTTAGGGGCCTAGCTTAGTGTTGGTTTCAGTTCAGTATCTTGTGATCATCTCTGTGCATTGGTTCTAGTTTTTTTGTTGTTTTTACTGTATTACACTCTAGGCAAGCTTAGGTAGTATTCGTATGGATACTTTTGATGCTAGGTTCTCATGGACTATGCTTTGGCTCTACTGAATAGTTTGGGTAAATATAGTTTGTGTATTGTACTCTATTTTTTTTCCAAATATATTGTACTCTGTTATTGGTTGACACAAATATATATCTACATGAATGGTGGGGAACTCACAAACCCCCCATAGTTTATGTATTTGTACTCTGTTTTCTTCAAATATATTGTACTCTGTTTATGGTTGACACAAATTTATATCCAATAAATGGCGGGGAACTCACAAAACCCCCATCTTGCATTGCAGCAGGAATTTAAAACATTTATAGTTCATTTATGTGTTTTGTTGTATTTATTTTAATTCGTTCTTTCATTATAACTCAAACTTTTGATTTTGATTTTACATTTAACTAATTCATTTCAATTTTTTTCTGTTATTCTAATCTTTATTTTAAAAAAAACTAAAAAGCCATTGGTGAAATATGTATAAATATATGTACCCAGGGCTGTTATTCTTGGAAGGTAGAGATTTAGGTAATATATAACAATATAGAAGTATTTTCATGTGGATTAGTTATGCATTTTCCTAATAACAAGGCCCCGTAGACTGAAGGGGTCTACGCTACATTGCCTATGGAATAGGTGCGCTGATGGTTGCTCAAAGTTTGTAGGTACCCTCCTATGTTCAAATTACAATATATTTGTAGTCCTTAATTTATATTAAAAAATATGAAGATGACATTTCACTTAAAAAATATGAAGATGACATTTCACTTTCAAAATTTAAAAGCCTGTAGCTATTGGGGTAAAGCATTTTTCGTAGGGACCATTTTTAGCACCCAAAACTTTATCCAATTTTTTTGAGCGATTGCTTTTGATGAATTTCTTGATTCCCCACTTTATCCGACCACCAGGTAAGAAGTTTGGGATAAATCATAAGTATTGTAGGTGCCATTGAATTGTTTTTATTGTTGCAAGGTATGGCCCTTGGTCTCCTTGTTCAGCACTGCGCTGCGGTGGTTTGTGACAAGGGCTTAACTGCCTCCCGTGCTTGTTAAGTCAAGTGGTTGTATCGGGCATTAATAGGTCAATCTTTTGGTGCAACAACAACTAACAATTGATATCAGAGCTGACGTCATAGGTTCAAACCTCGCGCTTGCGCTGGGGGGGATTGTTGCAAGGTGTGGCCCTTGGTCTCCTTGTTCAGCACTGCGCTGTGGTGGTTTATGACAAGGGCTTAACCGCCTCCCGTGCTTGTTAGGTCAAGTGGTTGTATCGGGCATTGATAGGTCGATCTTTTGGTGCAATGACAATTAACATTTATAACACCAATATTATACACATCAATAATTACATTAATTATTGCTGCTTACATAATTAAAATAAACTAATGCAAGCCCATTTTAATATGCATGGTTAGCTTGCTTTGCATGCTTTGGCTTAGTAAGGATTGCTATAAGAACTCCCATGTTTTCTCTATTATTTGAGTTTTTCATTTAATCACTAGCACTCAGGTTTTGTGCTTTTAGATTGATACTATTAAAAAGAGTATGTTATGTGTATTTTTTAAATTTTAGCATAAAAGTACACAACCAATACCATTTATCTTTGGCTCAACTTTTATTATCTAAGAATTCTAGTGGTATTTCTCATATTCTTCTAATAATGATGCAAATAAGTAAAAAGTCAACTAATGCTGTGTTTAAATTTCTTGGGGAATGGTACCCCAGTTGCCTCCCCAGTTTTGATCGATATAAAAAAAATTGCTTTATACATAGAGAAATGTTTTGATTGCCCCAATATAACGTGATGCTTGAAATCATGAAATCATGTGGCAGTGTGGACAATCATGTGCTAGGATCAATTGTAGTGAGGAAGCAAGGTTAAAATAATTTAGCTATTTTTATCTAAGGTTTTATTCTCTTTGAGGTGTAGTTCTTGGATTCATGGCAACCTAGAGTAACTTCAGTTTCTTATTCCTCGTACACTTAAGGATTAAGGAAGTATGATGAAGATTGAGAGATGATCAGTGTTATTGAATATAATGGCATTTTGCATGATATAAGCTTCAAATTATAAACCATCTCTTTATGAAATACTTCAACTTTCAGTTAACACACTGCTGTAAAACATTTGATAAACAAGGATAACACATTGATATAATAAAGTTGGAAGGCAATTTTTAATCAAGGCACAATTCTGATCTTAGCTGAACATATGCTTTTACCCTCTGCTTTAATACACTTTACATCCCATCCTTCTGTAAGGCTAGGGCATGGAGAATTTAAAAGATTATTGAATAAAAGTGTTGCAAGTAATAGAACTTCTAGAAATGTTGAAACTGGATTAGATAATGATGTGTTTACTGGTGTAATTGATTATTACCTCTCCTATGAGGGAGGACTGATTTTGTGTTAGACAATGTTATGAAATGTTTCAAACAATTGACTTTGCCATTTTAGGAATTATTCCTAGTAAAATTATAGAAATGATAAATTTTGTACTCCCTT
This sequence comes from Cunninghamia lanceolata, assembly GCA_027924645.1. Classification (NCBI taxonomy): domain Eukaryota; kingdom Viridiplantae; phylum Streptophyta; class Pinopsida; order Cupressales; family Cupressaceae; genus Cunninghamia; species Cunninghamia lanceolata. The sequence goes on along the minus strand of BSBN01001405.1, from coordinate 1,406,149 downwards.
TATTTAAATTTTTATTTATAAATAGATATTCTATGTAGTAACTGTAGAGCAAAAACTCTACATTTTATATTCATAAATATAGGCAAGAATTGACTAAGTTTAATGTTTTGAGGTAGGTTGGGGTTAGGCAAAACAAGTAAAGGGTCTCAGAGCCACGAAATGTGACAAGTGGCACATCAACGCTCTTTTAAGGACTCATGAAAGGAAAAACTCTCCCGATGAGTGCGAAGGCTTCATGTGGCTTAATGTTGGATCCTTGAGCCTAAAGGGTAAAAGGTATCGATAGTTTTTTGAAGAAGCTGAGGAGTGCGACAGGTGTCGCCACCACGTTTAATTTGATAAGTATCTTAGGAGGAAGTGGAAGGCACCACTTGTCGATATCCACGTTTTTGTTTTGAGTTCCTTTTAAAAGTCTCCAAGTCTCTACAGAAGGTGCGAAGTGTTAGCACCATGCTCATTCAAGAGGTCATTTTGGTAAAGTTTTGTTGAAGGAGCATCGTGCTGCCATGTGTCTTAGTGTGAAAGCCGCAGAGCTTGCCGTGTTTTTGTATGGCATTTGAAAGTGGGGCCTCTTTTGTTAAGTAATTAAATTGCGAAGATCTGCCAGGGGTTGATGTGGGACCCAAGACTCTTAATAGATATGAAGGCCACAGAGAATGACAAGTGTCTGCACCACACTCATTTGAAGAGTATTTTGGTGAAGTTTTGTGTATGGAGCGCGAAGCCACCACATACCCCCTTTTTGAGCCTTTGTTGAGGGCCACGGAAGGTGCCATCTATCCCAACGACATAGGTGGTTAGACTTTTATTTGAATGGTCATTTCTATTGTGCCATTGGCTGAAGCTACAAATTTCAACTCAGTGAAAAGGAAGGAGAATTTTGGGGCTCGTGGAATTAGTTGTAATGGTGTAGGTGAACTGAGACTCAAGATCTTGAGAAGATTGTGGAACAAAGGGTTTGATTAAAATCACTACAGTTAACTAGAGTTGCAGATTGAGAGGTGGTTAGGATTTGAACGGTCTCAAGAGGGCTTTGAGAGTCATTGTGTTCTATAAATAGTAAGTCAGGCTTAGGAGAGAGGATCCAGAATTAAAGATATTAGGGAGTATTTTAGTTACTAGATCAGAAGCATATCTTTCACTTTAATAGGTGCCTCTCATGAGGGATCAAATACTGTAATCTGTGCATTTTTCCTTATGTACTTTGTTCTCCTGCCCATCAATGAAGATAGAGTGGTGTTCTGTGCATATTATGGTGTTTTTTTGAGTCCTGTCTTTACTTTTTGTGTTAAGCCTTTGATGAATTAGATACACATATTCTGTTATAGTTAATCATGCTTTATCAAGAAATTTTGCAAGTTAATCATTGTGTTGTTAATCTAGATCTTGACACAATTTCGACACATCCCCTTAGCTATAGTTTAAGGGTTCTTTATAATCTTGTTTTTTCTTCCCTTTACATCAAAGCTCATAGAGAAGAACCAACTTCTTTAAAATCTAGAGGTTATTTCAAGAATCGATCCCACATTCTTGAAGTTTCCCATCGTTGGTGATTATTTGCAAATTTAAACATCAACAGTTTTTGGTGACCACGGTGGGACCAATCTACAAATTCTTGACTAGAATCGCATGAGTCGGTCTCTTGTGAGAAGTCAAAGTTGTTGATTGACTACTAGAGCCCAATTGGCTACTAACCCGGGACTCTTGTTACCACCATTGGCAACTACTCCGAGAAGAAGAGCTAATCAACAAAATATCTCAAGGATACAAATGGGTGCCCAAGCTCCACCTCAAAGTTTTGCTAACTAGAACAATAGTAGCCCACTCATACTTCCAACACCCCTAGATACATGGGACCCGATTCCTGCCAATGCCCTAAAAGCATTACCAAAATTCTTAGGAGAGGATTTTAAGACCCCAATTGAATACCTGTAGGATGTGGCCGATGTGTGCACAGTACATTATATTACAGAGCAAAACGTGGCTATGAGGCTGTTAGTGGCTTCTTTTGAAGGGAGAACTCTTGATTGGTATCGATCTTTACCACCAAACACTATTACGACTTGGGACCAACTAGGAGATGCACTGTTTGAGAGATTTAGTGAGAAGGGAGATAGATCCTCTCTTTTACAACAATTGATCAACATAAAAAGGGCACCCCAAGAAGCCATAGCTGATTTCAATACTAGATTCCATAAGACTTGGCAAAGGATCCCATTTGCTGCTAGACCCCCAGTAGGTATGGAAATTGTCTTCTACCTTAAGGCTTTCAATTCTGACATTTCGATTATGATTCAGTCCTTAGGTGGACAGGCCCTTCCTACAGCATATGAGTTAGTGGTTAGGGCAGAGAATAGTCTAATAGATGTTGGGAAATTGCCACCAAGGCCCCCCATGCCCATGTTCCCTGAATTATCAATTCCCATTCAAGAAGAGGCCCCTAATGTTTCATTAGTTCCTATTTCCATGTATACTTTTCCTACACCACAAAGACCCACAACTGTGGCATCCTCTTCTTCTCCATCTGAAATGGATGATGTTAAGCACATCCTTAGAACCTTTTCTAATGAAATTATCATCCTTAAAAGGCATCAAATCTCATATCAAAATCCTCCCTATCAGGGATTTCAAGGAAATAGACCTCCATATCAGCCAAATCAATATCAAGGGTCACATAGACCAAACTTTTCACAGCCATCTAATCATCTCGTCCTTGTGCCCACACCATTACAAACTGTCCCAATTAATCCAGGGAGGGAATTGGTTCCTAGACAAAATAATATGGCAGAAGAGGTAAATGCGTGGTGCTTTCCCTGTAATAATGCACATATGCCTAAAGATTGCTCCAGGGGAAATTTGTAATAGAGAGTAGTAGAACAAAGAAGAATGGGAAGCTAGGCTGCTTCATCATCTAAATCATTCTCATACCAATCACCTGGGGTTCAAAATGCAACCATAGTAGCTCAAATGTAGAGCATGTCTATAAAGAAGGAAGGGGAAATTGACCTAGAACATGCACTAATCTCATGGATAGAGGAGGAAGAATCAATGTTCATTAATGAAGCATCAACTTCCAAGAAACCTCTAGTTCAGTTAGATTATTACACTAGGTCAAAAAGGAGGATGGTAGATACGCCAGAAGTCATTCCCAATGAAATGACTGAATAGAGAAAGGGACCTTTTATTCAAGCTTCCTATATCCCCACGTCAAGACAAGATATCTTGATGACAACTCATAATTAGGAGTTTCTAATCCAGTGGTGGAAAGGATAAGGTATCCTTATTACCCCAAAGTGCAATCACTAGGACCCATGAAGGTGGTGGAACAGTTGAAAAGGACTCCTGCTAATGTATCCTTATGGGATATGTTAGCTATTCCTAAACAAAAGGTGCTGTTGTAGGCAGCTCTGGGGTGTCAAAATGAACCTAAGATTGCTGGCACAAAGGAGGGAATGATAGACAAAGGAAAGGACCCATCTAAAGCACCTTAGTCACAATAGGGGTCTGCTCTAGTAAATGCCAAAAATGAGGTGAGTATGATTAAGCCTAACCCCTTTTATTTGACCTTAATAGTAGGAAAGAAGCTACTACACAATTCTATGATAGACTCAGGAGCAAGCATCATAGTTATGCCTAAACAGATAGTAGATGCTTTAAAGATACAATATGGGCCATTAGCTAAAGGGGTGATGCACTTAGATGGGAAATCAATCCAGACAATAGGCATTATTAAACAACTTCCCTTACAATTGTATACTTGCCCAAATATAACTGTACTACAAGATATGGCAGTCATTGACACCCCCCTTGTCTTTGGTTTATGCCTATCTAGAGATGTCATAGCTAAAATTGGAGGATATATGTCTTTAGACTGGTCACACCTAATTCTAAGGACCAAGTATGGTATGAAGATGAAAGTACTGTTAGAATCTTTGTGTAAAGAGCATATTACTGATGAAGCAGCATCAAGTTTGAAGCATCTCATGCTATGATCAATAAAGAGGAAAGAGTCTTGGTGGAAGAGATAAGAGAATGGACTACAGATGATGGAAAGGAAGAAGAAGAAAATCATCTATCATGTGTAATGCAAAGTGATCCTTTTGGAAATTATGACTCTACTGGGTTAGGAACATATGTTATTTTCAATGAAGACCAATAAATACCCAACGTAATAAATCAACCAAAAAAGTGAGAGGGTCCTGGTGAAGACTCTTAAGGTTTGGACTCTAAATTTTGATGGGGCTAGGAGTAAGAGCGGTGCTAGAGCAAGCATCTGTCTTACTTCACCAAAAGGAGAAAAGGTCCTAAGGGCCATGCACTTCCATTTTGCCTGCACCAATAATGAAGTTGAATATGAATCTCTAGTACATAGACTGATTCTTGCCAAAAAGAAAGGGATAAGAAACTTGAGAGTCTTAGGAGACTCAGAATTGGTATTAAAACAAATAAGAGAAAAAGCTACTACAAAAAATGTAAGGATGAGGTCATATCGCCACCGAATATGGGACCTAATTGAAGATTTTGATGCCTTCAATATAGAAGTCATACCAACATCTCAGAATATTGAAGCAGTCAGTTTGAACCAACCAAAGATTTGTTGGTTAATGAAGAGGCAGTCAAGGTTATCATCGGCCCTGTCATCCCTGCTAATGGAGATAACTAGCAAGTTTTTAATAGTGACCTTCAGATCCTTTTATTTTTATAGTAGTTTGGGGAATTTGCATAGCAGTTGCAACCTAAAATTGAAGAGGCATTGGTGACCAGATAATGCAATTAAAATCAAATAAGCTTCCAAAAGGATTGGTAACTCTATAGAATCTATTTGAGTCTGATGATGCAAGTCTAGACAAGAGGAAGTTTGTAGCAAGCAAAGATGATTACTTAGAGATTGAGGTTAGCAATGGAAGAAAGCTGAAGGTAGGCAATATCACTACTGAGGAAGAAAGAGAGATTGATATCTCTATGTAACAAATATGACAGAGTAATTGCATGGACTTATGAGGATATTCATGGTTACAATAGGGATATAGTCCAACATACTATTGAACTCACTGAAGGATCAAAACATGTGCGTCAGAAATAGAGACCAGTCAATCCTAAGATTGAGTCTCTTATAGTAGAGGAACTCTAGAAGCTGTTAGAATCTAAGGTAATTTTTTCAATCAAACACTCAACATGGGTGTCCAATTTGGTGCCTGTGAGGAAGAAAAATGGAGAGATTAGACTCTATGTTGACTTCAGAGACCCAAATAAAGCTTCATTAAAGGATCATTACACTCTTCCCTCAAAGGAACATATCTTGTAGACTGTAGCTGGTGCTAAAAGGTTTTCTCTACTGGATGATTTTTTAGGTCACAATCAGATCTAGTTGGGAAGAGAAGACCAATATAAGACCCCTCTCACTAAGTGGGGAACCTTTGCATATGCTAAGATGTCTGTAGACACTTAAAATTGTCCATGTCCTACAACACCTAGCCAACACATCACCTAGAGATATCTTGTAACGTTTTCCCCTAGGTCCTAGCATAATTCCATTTGATCATCTTTCCAATTAATTAAATAAACCTCTTTATTTAATTAATCCTTCTTCACATGTCCCACAAACAATTTAAATTAAATATTAAATCAAATCCCTCATTATGACATGTGTCACATGACTACAACTCTTCTCATGCACACATAATTTAAATAATTTTATTATTTAAATTATGAGATTCCCCTCACATCTTATTTTTAGCCCCACTTATTTGTGCGTCATAAGGCATTTTCCATTCAAAATAAATAAAAGAATCCCACTTATTCCCTCACATCCTAATTTTAGCCTCATGTCATAACCCACTTAATGTGTGTCATAGGCACTAAAATTAACTTTTAATCCTAGCCATACACATCACATAATTGAATTTTAATCTTAGCCATCGAATCCCATCAACTTTTGCCTATAAATATGACCTCTCATAGGCCATTTGAAGGGATCTTCTTCTAGTATCCTCACTCTACCAAAATTCTTTCAATCCTCTCATCTATCTATCTATTTTCCTCTATCATCTTCATCTTATCACTATGCTACAACCATGAGCAATCAACAACCCATTGACATCATGCATTCTCATGCAAGATCGAGAAGAGCTATGGAGATCAATCAAGTCTAGCGTGGATTTAGTTTGCATTTGATTTTCTTTGTTTTTATTTTCATGCTAGTTTGTCCTTCATGGTGCATAGTTAGGGTTTAGTTAGTTTGTTGTTTTTAACACTAAATCTAATTTTCCCTAGCTACATTTTGGTGTACTCGATGTGAATCCCTTGATCTAGCTTGCTTTTTGCATGTTTCATTAACTTTTTGTTGTAGGTTTATGTTATTTTTGGACAAAATCCTAGGTTTTACAAATTTCTTCATATCTTCTAAATTGCTGTGAATTTTTATACAATATTTTCACAAAAGTTTGTGCATCATCTCAGGAGGCTACAATAGCAAAATCATGTGTTTATTGACATTTTTGTAGGAGTTATCATGATTTTATGTTTTTTTCATAAAATTGACTTTCTGGGCTCAAATCAATGAATTTTTTAGAAATTTTTACATTTTTGGAAATCTCTTGAAATTATAATAGGGGTCTATTTTTTACAGATTTGATTTTGAGGTCATATACAATGTGAAAAAATTAGATCTTTACCAATTATAACTTTTCCATAAATCCGCATTTATGGGCATAAAACAGGGAATTTTTCTGACTTCTTTATTTTTTTAGAAAGCTCTTAGAAAATTAGCAGGGGTCACTTCTTTGAGTTTTTAATTTTCAGATAAAAAATGTCTCGAAATAATCAAATATAATTCGGCTATGTATATGAAATTACAATTTTCCTTGTTTGATGAGCTCTTTTTTATGGCTGCATTATAATATCATTTTTTGATCTTGTTGGTGAATCAAAGGAGCTAGAGCAATGTTTGGATCATTCATAACAGTAACTTGGAAAGCAAAAATAATCATGTGCACTCGTTTCATCTTTCATCTCTTAATCATTGTTTGCAAACACACTTCAATTTGGGCTCTAAAACAAATCATTGTTTTCATCTCACATCAAAAATTGGGCTAAAACGAACAAGTGTCTTCCATCACATCTTGATTTGGGATCTAAAAAGAACAAGTGCTTGAATTGTTTGCTTACACACATTTCATTTCTAAGGGTCAATTAACAACTGTGAGTGTGAATCAAGTGACAACTCACTTGGTTTTCTTTTGTTTACCCTATCTTAGGAGGCTTGCTTGGAGGCACACCACTCCAAGGGATGACCTCAACTGAGGTTGAATCGAAATACACCCTCATTGGAAGTTGAAAATCTTGTCACTCTTGGCTAAGCCCCAAAGAACTTTATACCTTTGGGAAGTGAAGGTGAAGGGTGGGTTACCCCTTTCTCCCAGTTGTGTGGCAAGATTTTGCTTTCAATTCATTTCCCTAGTCAACCTTGTGAATCCTAGCTTAAGACCTAATTAGCCATACCCCATCTGACTAATCATTAGGGCTTGTTGATGTGTCTTCAAGTGTTTTCTTAGGCATAACATTTAATCTTGAAAGGAAAATTAAACATTGTGTTTGGTGTGTGTGTTCATGCATTTACATGTGAAATTTTGTGTTTGATATTACCCAAGTCAAATTACCAATAAACAATTTGCCACATCATCCAATCTTTCCAAACTAAATCATCCTAATCATTCTAAATCATCATCTTGATCCTAGTCAATACTTGTCAAAATGGTCATAATCCTAAGCAAGCCTAATCCTAATCCAAAGCCCAAGGTCACACTTCGAGGAACCCCTCCTCCTAATCAGGAAGACAATCCAAAACCTTACATACTCCGAGGTGACCCAAAATTTGTTTCTAGTGATGATGAGAACTTTGTAGATCCTAGTGATGATGAGGATCTTATAGATTTTGAGGCATAATTGGAGGAACAAACTAAAATCCAAAAACTTCAATCTATGTGTAACTCCATCCCAACACAAGAGTACAATATCATAGCACGAGAACTCCAAGACCTCATTTAAACACTTCACGAGGTACCCCAACCCATAGACTGAAAAACCATACAAAGACTCCAGGCCATCATTCAAAAATTTCAACAAATCCAATCACCTCAAATACAACACCTCCTAGCCCAAGCCCAACAATTCATAGCTACTTGTCAAATCCAACCAAATCCACCCACCTATCAAGTCAATGCCACATCAACCTATCCCACTTCTTTCCATGCCAACTAATATTCATATCCATCTACATCACAACAACCACATGTGAACCTAAGCCACTCCTTGAAACAATATCAAATGTCCTCAAGCTCTAATGATACTCTTGACAAGGGAAATACCACCTTAAGTTTGGAATCATACACCACTCCATATACTAGTCCTCCATCATCATCCAAGAGAATGCCTATATCAGAGCCTACTAGTCCTACATCAACATCATCATCAAACCTTTCAAGCTATAATCCATCAACCAACAAATCCTCAAATGATTTTCTAAAAAGATTTTTTGCAAAATCTAAAAGCAAAAGAAAAGCTATAGAGTTATCCAAATCCACCAATCCATTTAATCCCTTTGGCCCTCCATTTAATCAAAGTTCAAGCCCTAAGTCTAATCCATCTAACACCCCTCTTGTCCTTCCACCATGGGACTTATCCACTAATAGTCCTAATCTGCCCAATCATGAGCCTTCAGCTTCCATCACCCCTCCACCTACAAAGGATGTGATTCAAGGACTACTAGCAAGGAATAAACCATCTCCATGTCAAGCACCCATTGATGAGCCTACCAAAGAACCTTTGAATGCCATGTCCACTTCTTCAACCTCATCATGTGGTCCACAACTCCTCAAGTCTATTGAAAATTTTCCTCCCATGAGTTCATTGCCCTCTCATGTTGTTGGCCAAGAGTCTATCCAAGAGTCATCCACTTCCATTCAAGCAAAGCTATGTCAAGAGTTTAATCCTAAGCATGTGGAAACATCAAGCCCTATTCCTACTCAAGATCAAATCACTTTCATCGAATCTATCCATAACCTATATATTTTCTATGATCAAGATATTACCTATGAATAAGCTATCCATGAGCAACTTGATCCTGTACCTATCCACAAGCAAGATATCCCAAATACACCTCCACCTAGTCCTATCCATGATCCACCAACATCCACTTGTCATGATGAGACACATGCCTCCCAAGAACACATAAGCATAGAAGATCAAACAAATACATTGGATCCTAATGAGCATGATCAAGATTCTAATGATCCTTCCACATCTATTATCAACCATATTCCAAATCCACCATCACATCCTATTGGTCTATCCACCTTCATTCATGAATGTTCCTCCCTAGGAACACATCAACCATTGTCTACCACTTCACTTTCTCCACCCAATAAGGAACTCATGTCTAATGTTCAAACTACACCTAGTCCCATAGTCCACCGCATACTCCAAAACATGAACTATCAAGGCAAAGGCTTAGGCCTTCATGAACAAGGTGTTTTGTAGCCCATCCATGTCAAAGTTCCTCCACGCTCATATGGCCTTGGATACACACCCCAAGGTAAACAATCTAAAATGTTAGTACTTCTTCCAACTCCTAATATCCCTCCATTCACTTTACCACCACTTCTCCCAACTCCAAATCCATCCATTTACACATTCCCTCAAATCCCTAATCATGACCAACAAATGCACATATTGTCTAAACATAAAGCTTCCACTTATTCCACCCATCCCATGGGATTCAAAAATAAAAAAATGGATGCCTCCTTCCATAAAGTCAAAAATCATAAAGATCATAATGCCTTACGGTAGAAATGCAAAAAGTCAAGCAAAGTACATTAAAAAATCCATCTAAAAGGCTATCCAAGCCCATACCTTCAAAAGAAAAGGTCAAAACTAAAATGGAATGGGTGCCTAAGTAAAAAGAAAGCAAGTCAAATGAGGCATCCACATCACAAAAATCCCAACCATCCTCTTCCATCCAAAAGTCACATTTCATGCAAAATTTTCAAATTCCTAAATCCCACAAGCAAAACAAAAATCATAAAAATACGAAGTCTATGTGGGTACCTAAATGCTTACATCATCCATATCCTAGACAAACATCTCCATTGCTTCTTACACCACCTCTAAATCAAAAGCTTAAATGTTTAACATGGTGTGTGCAACCGTTGGTCATGGTTCCCTTCCATTCCACAACATTGCCACATACCTCCATCACCCCATCTTTCAACTACTATCCTACATAGCTTCCTCATCCTATCCCTATGGTCCATGCTTTTGGATAAACCTTTCATCCATCCTTACATAAGTCATCCATAATCCACATCATAATCCACTATTCTTCCCTACATAATCCATATCGTGATCCATTATTTACCTAACCCATCTCCCTCTCATGGATCCCTTACCAATGTCTATGAGCATAATGATTTGACATGGTCCATGTGCGACATTTATCTCTCATGGGACACTATCACTTTTCGTGGAACTAGACACTTGAGTCCCTCATATCCACCTATCCCATCCAAAAATTAAAAAAAAAAAAATTAAAATTAAAAAAGTAAAGAGAAATCATTTCGTCCAATGGTGAAAACCACCCTTGGTGGTGCCTTGGATAAGTACCATGATGAAAACCTGGCAAACAAGCATCATGTGTAGGTTGATCTTATATTTCACTTACACTTAGGGGCACATTGTCTCATCCAACCTATTTTTTCCAACCTATCATTTCCCATCCTAACATGTCCACATCCTATCCTATCATACCTACCATATTGAGTCCATTTGTCCACCCTTCTCCTTTTGATCTTGATGAAGATTGGGGGCAAAATGTTGAAACATGTCTTTTGGTTATCTCTTGATATACCTCATCCTTCCAAACAAGCCTATCATTATCCTATTTTCATAAGCTTTGTCATTGAAAAATCCTAAGCATTACACCTAGATTGGGGCATGTTATTCGTATGTGACATAGTCTTTGGAGATCACATCCTTATTCTCTTATGCATACATCCATCCCATTTACTATCACCTATCCTTTTATCCATTCATCTAATCTTACCTCCATCCTTGCATCTAGACTTGGTTTTCCCTTGTCATTGGTATCTAGCATAAAGGCTACCCAAATTGTCATCCAATGCCATCCTTAAAATATTCCAAAAATCCAAAAAAACTCAAAATATTCCAAAAATCCAAAAAAATAAAAACATTTCAAAATCCAAAAATCAAAACATTTTCAAAATTCAAAAAAAACTCAAACATTCCAAAAATCCAAAAAAATCAAAACATTTCAAAATCCAAAAAAAAATCAAATATTCAACAAAAATCCAAAAAAATAAGAACATTTCAAAATCCAAAAAAAATCAAATATTCAACAAAAATCCAAGCAATAAAATCAATCATCAAATCATCATTCAAACAAATTCTTTCAATTCATTCAAATCTAATCATCATCTTTCAAATCATTCCTATAAATCAAATTAATCAATTCTTCTAATCAATTTTCATCAAAATCAAATCATTCAATCAAATTCCTCCAAATCAAATCACTGAACTTCTTCAACTCAATCCAATCAATTCAATTCAATCATCCAATCATTCCAAGCAATGAATTAAATGCAAATCATCTATAATCCATATCAATCAAGACAATCAATCCTGCTAAATTATCCAATTGCATCCTTGGTTTTGTTCCAATCTTGCTGTCAACCAAATCAATCAATCGATCAATCATCATCATAATCAATGGGATTTATCATCCCCAATCCTAGTGTTGTTCTCGAGATACATCATTCCCATATGAACAACACAATCCTCGCGTTGTTATCGGGATAAATCATTCCCACATCAACAACATTATCATCAATCAATCAATCAATAATTGGTTTACACCTTGACAGGGGCAATACCTTGTTTTTTTTGAATTATTTATGCATGCTTGCTTGCTTTCTTGTGTGTGTTATCATTTTATCTTGCATTTGTATCATTTTCAACTAATATTCATATCTTGTATCTAGACAAGGTTGTATTATGCTGGGGCACGAGACACATCGTCACCTTAGTCCTTATACCTTGGTGCATAACATCTATGCTATATCAAACATCATGGTTGCTCAGTTTCATTGCAGCATAATGCGTCATTCATTTCTTCTATCCATTCCCTTACCTTTCTTTCTTGACCAATCTATTTCATTTCGAGAGCCTACCCATGTTTGTCCAACCCGCCTATCCTCTCGAGGGGGCATCCTCATCCTATCTTTCCATCATCATCCTATCCATCCCATCCTTTTCCTCTATCCATAACTTCTTTGAAATGATGTTACTCAACATAAATCTCATAATCTCAAACATCATCTCAAAGAGGGGCAAAATGTAGACACTTAAAATTGTCCATGTCCTACAACACCTAGCCAACACATCACCTAGAGATATCTTGTAACGTTTTGCCCTAGGTCCTAGCATAATCCCATTTATCCCATATGATCACCTTTCCAATTAATTAAATAAACCTCTTTATTTAATTAATCCCTCTTCACATGTCCCACAAATAATTTAAATTAAATATTAAATCAAATCCCTCATTATGACATGTGTCACATGACTACAACTCTTCTTATGCACACATAATTTAAATAATTTTATTATTTAAATTATGAAATTCCCCTCACATCATATTTTTAGCCCCACTTATTTGTGCATCATAACGCATTTTCTATTCAAAATAAATAAAAGAATCCCACTTATTCCCTCACATCCTAATTTTAGCCTCATGTCATAACCCACTTAATGTGCATCATAGGCACTAAAATCAACTTTTAATCCTAGCCATACACATCACATAATTGACTTTTAATCTTAGCCATCGAATCCCATCAACTCTTGCCTATAAATATGACCTCTCATAGGCCATTTGAAGGGATCTTCTTCTATCTGTCAAAATTCTTTCAATCCTCTCATCTATCTATCTATTTTCCTCTGTCATCTTGATCTTATCGTTATGCTACAACCATGAGCAATCAACAACCCTTTGACATCATGCATTCTCATTCAAGATTGAGAAGAGCCATGGAGATCAATCAAGTCTAACATGGATTCAATTTGCATTTGATTTTCTTTGTTTTTATTTTCATGCTAGTTTGTCCTTCATGGTGCATAGTTAGGGTTTAGTCAATTTGTTGTTTTTAACACTAAATCTGATTTTCCTAATCTACAATGCCTTTTGAACTTTCAAATACTGGGGTGACCTTTCAACGTGCTACGGATATAGCATTCAATGGGTTGATAAATAAGATCATCCTAATCTATTTATATGATCTAGTTGTGTCAAGAATTTGGGATTTCTTTGAACCCTAAGATTTGGAGTGCCTCAAGCAAAATTACTAGGGCAGATAGTCTCAAAAGATGGAATCTCTATAGATCTAGATAGAGTTAAAGAAATAATGGATTTTCCCTTACCTGTGAATAAGAAAGCAGTGCAATCTTTCTTGGGAAAGATCAACTTTGTCAGTAGGTTCATATACGATTTTGTAGGATTAATTAGACCCATCTCTGATGTTGAAGAAGGATCTAGGTTTTAAATGGACAGTTGAAGGCAGATAGGATTTTGAGAACATCAAGAAAGAAATCTCTACTACCTCAGTGCTGTGTAATCTAGATTTTTCCAAAGACTTCATAATGTATGTCTATGGGGAGAATAGAGTATAGCAGTCATCTTAACTCAGAAAGATCAAGTGGAGGAAGGAGAACATCCCATTGCCTTCTTTTCCAGGACTCTGTGGGAATATGAATCTAGGTACAATTTTGTGGATTAAAGGAAGATAGGTGTGCAAAAATGCTTCTTACACTAATCTAATGAGGAGAGGGCTATGCAAATTCAAAACTATGCTCTTACAATGTCATAAAATCTGTCATATATGACAACTCTTACAGTTGTAAGAGAATATGTCATAACTGTCTATTAATAACAGATTCTCTTACAACCTTGTCATAGTCAAACTTGGGTGCATACTTCCCCATGCAAGATGATTTCAGACACTTGTCTTCACCTGTCATATAATCTTCCATTTCTGGCCCATACATGTCATAGATTCTGTCATAGGAATCTATCATAACTCTTACATGTCATAAACCTCTTACAACACCCGAAAGATGCCGACACATGGCAAAACTCTTCTACCACAAGGTAGAATGCCTATCTCCTCATATGAGGACAAAAATTACATGTGGTCACCTTCCATGTAGGATGACACATCACCGTGCCAACTCCCACAAAGTGACGAAATAGGATTTGCATCCAAATTACAATAATAGGCAAAAAATAAATACAATTAAATAATAAATGCTAGAAACTTGCAAAGGTTGAGACACCTTAATTCCCAACATTCTCCCACTTGTCGAACACCTTTCAAGAGCTAATGGAAATAACAGGGTTTAACTGCTATAGGCCGAGAGGCCCATAGACTCTGAACACCATATAAACTTCTCTGTGCTCACTGGTTTCGTTAATGCATCTACAACATTCTTCAAAGTATCTACCTTCTCCAAATTTACCTTTCCATCCTTAACCATGTCCCTCACGAAGTGAAACTGAACATCAATGTGCTTGGTTCTAGCATGGAAAGTTGGATTCTTTGCAAGGCAAATTGCACTCTGATTGTCACAACTGATCGTGATCTGACTTGCATCAACACCAATATCTGAACACAATCTCTTAAGCCAAATGGCTTCCTTACAAGCATGAGTTGCTGCCATATACTCAGCTTCTGTCATGGACAAAGCAACAACAGGTTGTCGCTTACTCATCCAACTAATAGCACCACCAAACAATGTAAAAACATAAGCACTGGTGGATCTCCTGCTGTCAATGTCACCTGCCCAATTTGAATCCACAAATCCACGAATATCAACAGAATGTGGAGGTCCTGAAACATTACCATGATAACAAATGGAATACTTGGAAGTACCCCTCAGATATCTAAACACTCGCTTAACTGCATCCCAATGAACCCGTCTAGGATTATCCATAAATCGACTAAGGACTCCCACTGCTTGGGCAATGTCTGGTCTTGTATAGACCATAGCATACATCAAACTACCAATAACACTAGCATAAGGTACTTTGCTCATTTCCTCCACCTCACTAGGAGATTTTGGACAATCCTCAACAGAAAATTTTGTCCCCAAGGAAACGGGAACACACAATGGTCTACAATCTCCCATACTGAATCTGTCCAACACGGTCTTAACATAGTTACTCTGACTTAACCAAAGTTTTCTGTTGGCTCTGTCTCTTCTGATTTCTGTTCCTAGAATGTACCTAGCTGCCCCTAAATCTTTTATTTCAAACTGAGCTGACAAATGAGATTTAAAATCAGAAATCATATTCTTACCCTTCCCAATGAGCAACATATCATCAACATACAGTGCAACAATGAGAATATGATCACCATCAAACTTATAATAAACACAGTGATCCGATTTCAATCTCACAAATCCAATTGACAACACAAAGGCATCAAACTTCATGTACCATCTCCTAGGGGATTGCTTCAAACCATACAAAGACTTCTTAAGTTTGCAAACCAAATTTTCTTTACCTTTTACCATGTAATGCTCTGGCTGTGACATGTAGATTTCCTCCTCCAAGTCACCATGAAGGAAAGATGTCTTCACATCCATCTGTTCTACCTCCAAGTCATAAGCTGCTGCGAGTGACAACAAGAATCGAATGGATGCCAAATTTGCAATGGGAGAGAAGATCTCACCATAATCTATACCCTCCACTTGTGAATACCCCTTCATAACCAATCTAGCCTTATACTTCTCAACACTGCCATCTTCACCAATCTTCTTCTTGAACACCCATTTGCATCCAACGGGTTTCCATCCAGGAGGCAAAGGCACCAAGTCCCAAGTTTGATTCTATTCCAAAGAAGCCATTTCTTCCTCCATGGCCTCCTTCCAGGAACCTGCATCCTTCATATCCAAAGCCTCTGATACAGTTCTAGGTTCATCACTATTAGTGATTAAAGCATAAGCACAACTAGAATCAAGCAATGTAAAACCAAACCTTTCAGGTTGCTTCCTTATCTGTGTAGACCTCCTCAAGAGCTGAGGTTGAGGTTCAGCTTCTTCTTCTTCTGAGCTTTCAAAGCTGCTAGAGCTCTCCTCATCATCAGGTCCAACATTGTCTTTTTGTTCAGTCTTCTCAGGGGTGAGAGGAAACTAAACAACATCCTCTTTCTTTTCTTTTTCTCCTAGCTGCAAAATAGTGGAAGAAGGTGTAAGCTCTCTGAAGATGACACTTCTGCTGTACAACACTTTTTCAGCCACAGGATCCCAAAGCTTGTATCCTTTCACACCAACACCATAGCCGATGAAGATACACTTAACAGCTTTGTTCTCCAACTTTGACTGCTTCTCCCTAGGCACATGTGCATATGCCTCTCAACCAAAAACATGAAGATGCCTTACTGAAGGCTTTCTACCAGACCACACCTCCATGGATGTCTTTCCAACAAGAGCTGATGTGGGAGATATATTTACCAGATAGCAAGCATTGGCAATAGCTTTAGCCCAAAACTTTTGTTCTAGACTAGCTTCACTAAGCATACTCCTAGCCTTCTCCATCAGTGTCCTATTCATCCTCTCTGCAACTCCATTTTGCTGTGGTGTGTATGGAGTTGTCTTATGTCTTTCAATCCCAAGTTCCTTGCAATACTTATCAAATTCTATAGAACAGAACTCACCATCGTTGTCAGTTCTCAAACATTTAATCTTTTTACCAGTTTGATTTTCAGCAAAGGCTTTAAACTCCTTAAACTTGCTAGACTTCACATTTGCTTCTGAGAAAATAAATCCATGTCCTTCTACTGTAATCATCTATAAAAGATACAAAGTATACAGATTTTGATAACGAAGGAACATTAACAGGACCAAACACATCAGAATGAATGAGGTCCAACACACCAGAAGACTTATGGGAACTCGAGTAAAACTGAACATGGTTTTGTTTTCCATAAATGCAATGTTTGCAAAAGTCAAATTCAAGATTACAATCATCTAACCCCTCAACGAGGTTCTTATTTTTCAGGGTACGCAGGCCCTTCTCACCAATGTGGCCAAATCTCTTATGCCATAACATTGTCTTTTCTGTAGGAAGTTTAACTTCCAATGCACGATTACAACCATCAGGACTAGAAACAACATATTTCTTCACTGCTCGTTCAGATGGTGGGGATGAAGTGACTGCTGCCCTCTTCCTTGAGTCAGAAGAATTATTGCATTATGCAATGCATGCTTCCAACTGAAACAGAGTACCTCTCCGAGTACCCTTAGCAAGCACCATAGATCCTCTAGTCATCTTGCATCCTTCTTTCGAAAAGATAACCTGCACACCTACATCATTCGAACTACTTATAGAAAGCAGGTTCCATGCTAAGCTTGGGATGTGCATAACCCTAGAGATCCCTTGCACTCAACCATTAGGGAATCAGATAGAGACTCTTCCATGACCAACGATCTTTAGATGAGAGTCGTCACCCAGATACACCTTTCCACCATCGAACTCCTCATACTTAGTGAACCAATCTCGATGCGAGGTCATGTGGAATGATGCACCAGAGTCGATTAGCCACACATCATCAGATGCATGGGTTGCCAGGGCTGCGATGAAGGCATCATCGTCATCTTGTGATTTGTCAGAATCTAAATCAGGAGCTTTCTTCTCTTGCTTCTTCTCCTCTTTGCATTCCTTTTAGAAATGCCCGGTCTTTCCACAGTTCCAACAAAGAGCCTTGGACTTTCCAGAAGATTTGGATCTCCCACGGGATTTGGATCTACCCTTTTCAACTTTCTTGTCCTTCTTCTTCCCTTTCTCCTTGGATCTTCCACGAATTGCAAGGGCTTCTTTGGCTGCCTCAGAAGACTTTCTCTGCATCTCTTTAGATAACAGCGAAGAAACCACCTCTTCCATTTTGAATGTGGATGTGGTGCTTGCAATTACCATGACAAGATGATCCCATGAGTCTGGTAGAGAACAAAGCAGGGTCATACATCGATCCTCCTCCTCCATCTTTACACCAATAGATGTCAATTGTGCAACTAGCATGTTAAAGGCATTCATATGTTCAACCACGGATCCTCTGTTCTCCATTCGAAGAGAATACAACTTCTTTCTCAGGAAAAGTTTATTGACAAGGGATTTGGCTTGATACACATCCCCCAACTTTTTCCAAAGGAGTTTTGCAGTGGTCTCTTCATGGACATTTAACAACACATAATTGGCAAGACTAAGTCTTATGAGACCCTTAGCCTTCTGATCCTTTTGATCCCAGTCAGCTTGTGACATTGTAGCTGGTTTAGTTCCGTTCACACTATCCCAAAGGTCTCGGTCAACTAACAAGTCTTCCATCTTGAGCTTCTATAGCTTAAAATTACTGCTGTTGAACTTCTCTACTTCAAACCTTCCTGATGTGCCTGCCATCTCCTTGCTGCAATAAGATACAAAATGCTTTGCACAGACTCCCACTCAATTAGCTCAAAAAACCCCTACCCAACAACTAGGACCAAAGGTGATCAAGCTCTGATACCAACTGAAAGGAAGCTAGGTGCGCGGAAAACGCTTCCTACACTAATCTAATGAGGAGAGGGCTATGTAAATTCAAAACTATCCTAACTATTACAGCAATGTTAAAGCATTAACATGAGATATTGTAGCAAAACACAAGAGCCAGAAAGAAGATAGAAGAAGAGAGACAAAGATTTACGGTGGGGAAAACCCTTATCGGGTGAAAAACCCCACACTCAGAAACCTACACAATGTATTAACAAATCTGAAAGAATGTTTACAATACACTTGCAATGCAAGCTTCAATGGTCTTCGACACTCATGTCTGGAGTCAATCCGGTAGCATAACAGCACCTGTAAACTTGTGATACAAACTCCATCTCCAAACACCTGTATATATAGAGAAGTAGTACAATGGAGGTAGCTTCTAGAGCAAGTCACACAAGGAATTCGTCCAAATCCATGTGGCCCAATTTCCAAGGCCATAAAACATGCATATGACACTTGTAAGTGATTCTCTTTCATCCCTTACAACCCCCCAACTTGGGCACCCCAAATTTACCCAATTAAGATATGACAGATGCTCTTAAAATGTCATAAAATCCGTCATATATGACAACTCTTACAACTGTAAGAGAATCTGTCATAACTGTCTATTAATAGCAGATTCTCTTACAACCTTGTCATAGTGAAACTTGGGTGCATACTTCCCCATGCAAGGTGCTTTCAAACACTTGTCTTCATCTATCATATAATCTTCCATTTTTGGCCCTTACATGCCATAGATTCTGTCATAGGAACCTATCATAACTCTTACACGTCATAAACCTCTTACAACACTCGAAAGATGCTGACACATGGCAAAACTCTTCTACCACAAGGTAAAACGCCTATCTCCTCATATGAGGAAAAAAATTACATGTGGTCACCTTCCATGTAGGATGACACATCACCGTGCCAACTCCCACAAAGTGACGAAATAGGATTTGCATCCAAATTACAATAATAGGCAAAAAATAAATACAATTAAATAATAAATGCTAGAAACTTGCAAAGGTTGAGACACCTTAATTCCCAATAGTGGAAAAGCAAGCATATGCCATAGTAAAAGGATTGAAAAAGTTTAGATACTTAGTAACAAGAAATAAGATTTTGATATTAATAGCCCATTCAAGTGTTAGAGAATACATTATGGAAGGAGAAATCATTGAAAAGAGAGCTAGTTGGATAAGCAAGATTCTGGAGTATGATGTAGAGGTAAGACCAACTAAATTGATAAGAGGAAGGAGCCTTTGCCAATTTATTGCTCAAGACTCAGAGGAATCAACAATGAAAGAAAATAAGGAAGATACAATACTAAAAGTGTAGGAGGGTGATCTAGGCTCTTGGGTTCATGACAAGACACATTTTATGGAGACTAGTCGACTCCCTAGTCTACTCTCCCTTGAAAGGAGAATATACTATAGACATCAAGGATCCAATTTTATCTTGATAGATCATGTCCTTTTTAGAAAGAATTTTGATGGAATCCTACTCAGTTGTGTGAAAAAGGATGAAGCTCATAGAATCTTGCATGAATTACATCATGGGACATTGGGAGGACATTTTTCCGCAAAAAACTACTACCATTAAGATTAAATAGGCAGGTTACTATTGGCCCTCAATGTTTTTTGATTATCATAAAATGGTCAAGGAGTGCCAGACATGCCAGTTTTATGTTGGCAAAAGAAGGAATGCAACCTTACCTTTAAGTCCCATAGCGATAAAAGAGCCTTTTGCCCAGTGGGGTCTAGATTTTGTAGGAGTGATTAATCCAGTTTCAAATTCAGGACACAAGTGGATCCTCACTGTCACAAATTATTTCACTAGATGGAGTGAAGTTGTCCCATTGAAAGAATCCACTGAGAAGGTTATTCTAGATTTTCTTGAATAAATAACTACTAGGTTTGGACCCCCTCACACTATTATATCTGATAATGCTAAGGCATTTTTAGGGTCAAGGATATCTAAGTTTTATTTAAGGAATGGCATCTATTTGAAGACCTAATCAAATTATTATCCATAAGGGAATGGCTTGGCTGAGTCAACAAATAATAACTTGATCAGACTCATTAAAAGAATGGGAACAGAGCATCAGAAAGAATGGCATAAGCATTTGAATGCAGCCTTGTGGGCTTATAGAATCACACCAAAGCAGGTGATTGAGGTTTCTCCTTATGAATTGGTGTATGGGAAAAGTGCATTAATGCCCCTATCAATAGAGATTCTAGCTTTGCAGATAATCAAGCAGATTGAAATAGAAGAAAATTGTCCAATAGAAGTGAGGCTCACAAAATTATTGGAACTTCAAGAGAAAAGGGAGTTGGCACTTGAGTCCTTGATGAACCGTTGGCAGACTATTAAGAGTTGGTTCAATCAAAAGGCTTCTGAACTAGGGTTTGAGGTTGGTTGTTGGGTCTTAAAGTGGGATGAAAGAGCCTCAAACCCAGGACATCATGGAAAGTTTGATTCATTATGGATGGGCCCCTTTAAAATTACTGCCTGTAAGTAGCACAATGCATATGAATTGGAGACTATGGAAGGAGATCTGATAGCGATCCTTGTCAACGAGATCTTTCTTAAACACTTCACATAAAAGTTGATCATGCTTCCTATATTTTAGTTAGCATACTTTCCCTTCCATTATGTTTTGTTTCTTTTTCCCTCCCTTTTCAATAAGTGTTCTTTGAACATGTGTCTGTAGCTAAAACTCTCAAGATCTTCTGTCTTTTCCCCGTCAATACTGTTGAAAAAGACCCAAACATCTAGGATGATGGCCAATGATTTTAAATAATGGAATATTAATGGCAAGTCACTACACGATTTGCTCTAGATTTAAAGGATCTAGTTAACCACCATTTGGGGATGCATTTTAGAGTCATTAATATGAAATGATAGCCTCATTAATATGATTTGATTAATTCTTTCCATTGAATCCAAGTGTTTTAAAATGAGGGTTTCTATTCCTCATTGTTGTAACATTGTGACAGAATTTCCTGCAAGAGTCTATCCTTTCTGAATTCTTGAGCAAGAGTGTGGCTTGAGTAAGAAATTGCAGAAATGGCAGAGGGAGGGAAATCTTCAAAAGGTGACAAGAAGAAGGGGCTTTTTGAATTGCCTGATAAATGGAAGAAGAGTAGGCCATATGCTGCAACCAAGGTACAACCTAGGGTTAACATTCCAAGAATAAAAGTTTTTGATAAAAGAAAAGCTGTAGATTCTTCTTAGGTTCTAGACTATGCGAATGGTATTTTTGATCCCAGAATTTCCAAAAATTTGAAGACCCTAAGAGAAGGGGCGCATGCAAGACTCATTACCCAGGCAAAACAGGGTAAAATTAAATCTTTTGGTATGAGGATTTAGAGTTCTAGTTTGGCCCAGTTCATGGTTCCATTTGTCCAATCTTATCCGAAGTTAATTCATTTGAGTGCAACTAACTTTGATGCTTCTACTGGGACTATTCAAAACAAAAATGTACAGGTTCACATCAATACAAAGGCTATCCGTGATATGTTGGGGTTATCATATGACCCAAATGCCATTTTTTATGACATACCTAAAATGCAAAATGTTTGGTATCAAGTGGAAACCAAGCAAAGTTTCTTGAATTAGGAGCTCCATCTGGATGAAGACAATACCAAGATGTCATCATTTCCCCTTGCTCATCATTTTCTGACCTTAGACGTACAAGATACCTTCTCGATGCTGACCTTTATCTTTAGCCAGGATGAAGATGCCAATGTACATGATTGGTAATTCGGCGCTATTTTCTGCCTCAAGAAGGTGACATGGACTAAAGAGTATAAATTTGATTTCATGGAGCACATTACTTACGTGTTCTGCCACCAATTGGCCAATTTCAAGATGACATGGACTTTTAGGTATTCCTCATACCTTTTCCATTTGATTTTATATTAGAACTACTAGCTATTCCTGGAGTATATGCCCTTGAACCTGTATGATTTAGAGGTGCATGGACCCACATATTGTCAGAAAGTAATACCCGTGTCCACATGGACCCACATATTGTTTAAAACCTTTGATCCTTGTGAGTTTTCTGAGTGTTTTGTGGCTCCCCTCATTGAGCAATTAGACCCATAAGAGGTTAAGGACATAATGACTGATAGGGTTAAGGGGCTTATAACAAACCCGCGGGTCTCCTATGATTAATTTTATGGGGCACATTTCACTATGATCAGGGTCCACAGTTTTGGGGTGGAGTCTTTTATGCTCCCAAAGATTCTAACAACTAGGGTTTTAGCCCTAAAATTGGCTCGCCAATTATCCATAATTGATAATGAGTTTGGAGACAAAAAGATGAAAAAGGCTTTGTATGATGTTCCTTGGAATAAGGGTGGTATCACAGTAATGAGGAGAGAATCAGAGCATCTTTTACATAAGAAATTAACAAACTATGGATTACCCATAATTTAGGACTCATGGAAGTACGACCCTAATGGCTTCTTGGCTTCCTGGCTCCTTAGTAACAAAGTTCATGCTACTTTCACTCATGAAAGCCACCCGTTCTTTGAGCAATGGAGGTAACCACAAACAGATACTCCTTAGGTTTATGTTGAGATAAGTGATATACCTAGTGAACTACCTAAGTCATGGGAAACATTCTATACTCCAGTCAAGGATTATTATCTAAAGAGGAAAATGGCTCATGGATTGAGATAGGCTCTGGTGAAAAGAGGATGGAATAATGACAAAATTGCCACATACTAGAGGTATAGGCAGGAGATCTCTGAGCCGGAGAAAGGTTTTGAACAGGTTGATTCGGATGAGAAATGGGAAAATTTGTGGGATGAAGTGCACATGACCCCAGTCTCTAGCCCAGATACAAGTAATATCCCAAGACATCGAAAGTCAGATGAAGAGGCAGTGGAGTCAAACCTAAAGTTAACTATTTGGCCACAATCACTCAGCACTATTGAGCAACAAAATGTTTCACAACCATCTCATGAGGGCCAAACAGCTTCGATATCTGGGGACCTCAGAGTGGCAATTCCACAAGAGCTTGGAGTTTTAGAATCATTGGTCTTGCCATATCAGGTGATGACAGAGGAGACATAAGAAGATCTAGCAAGTAGAATCCTTAAGAGGAAGCACAAATTGGTTTTACAAAAAGAGGAGGAAGAGGAAGAAGTTGCAGATGTTTCACAAACACAGATTTTAGAAACTATGGCGGTCTCGCAGGTGAGTCTTTCTTTACCTTCTTCTTTTGCTCATTTTTCTTCTACCTTGGGAGTGGCTACCCAAATGCCCCATGTTTCCATGTCTCCTACCACTTCAACTATACTTTTACAATCTTTGTCACCTCTTCCTAGTGCCACATCTTTTGCTATTACCCAAACTTTAAGTTTACCATTTTTTTCCCCATTAGTGCCTAAGAGGCCTATACAACCACAAGATCCAAGTTAGCAAATGATGACCATTCCCTATGGCCTACCCCAAGGCTTCCCTTTTGTAGTTCAAATCCAATCAAAGGCTACTAAGAAAGAAAGAGAGTCAAGAAGAGAAAAGAAAAGAATGAAAGAGGGTAGAGCCCCTACTATTCCTTAGATGAGATCCCTTTTTGATCGCATCCAACATTCTTTAACTATAACCCACAAGAATCCCAATGTAGTAAAGCCCCTTGTTTAGATGAAGTCAAAAAATTACACCATGAATGTTGTGGCAATGGACTTGACTCAATTTAGGTCACAAGATAAAGTAGAATTGATGAATGAAACTTCAGTTGCAGTAACCACAAATTATCTCAAGGTCTCTAAGAAGTTGCAGAAGGTAGAGACAAAATTGATCCAAACTAAGGCTATAGTGAGCCAACTCTCTTCAAAAATAAAAGCCAAGGACCTGGAGATTGAGTGGTTAAACAAGGATGTTAAGGTTGCAGTGTTAAAGGAGGTTTTTCAAGCTTCACATTTAAAGGTAACTGGACTGCAGTCTGAGTTAGCACAAGTCAAAACTTCAATGGGTGTGCTGGAACAAGAGAAGGTCCTCTTGGAGAAAAAATATGATGATAAGACCCAAGAAGTTGCTCAGTTGCAACAAAATCTTAAAATTGAGAAAGATCAAGGTAGTGTTTTACAGACCCAGTATTTGGCTGAGCAGGAAAAAGTCAAGCAATTGACTCTGGAGCTCTCCCAACAGTCTCAAAATGTTGGGGTGTTAGCAATGGTAAAGGAACTTTACATTTCTTCCTGACATAGGATTTCCAATGATGTATCTTAGTTAAAGCCATCACTTAAGTTCCTTTTAAATGCACAGTAGCTATACAAAAAGGTGGAGTCTTATGTTGAAGAAATTTTATCCTCAGTATATGCAAAAGATTCAGATTCACAGCTTTTGCTTCAGAAGTTTTATGATGCCTCTGATGAGATTTTGCAGGCAACGAGGATAAGTGATAGGATGACAGCAACAGAGAAAGTAAATGAAATTTTGAGTTCTCACAAAGCTTCTACTAAATGCAAAACTTTATTCAATCTGTTAAAGCAAGGAGTCAAGGGAATGAAGGGACACATCGAGAACCTAGTCCAGTTAGGACTCCCCTCACCATTCCCATATAGCAGCACGATCTTGATGGAGGATTAGATAAAGGCTCTGCTACTGATAAAGTAAAATGACCAAACATTTTTTTAGACTTTGAGTGATTCATCCAGTGTTGCCAAAGTAGAATCAATTTTGCTTCTGATGGCACCGTTGGAATTTCAATTGCATGTTGTGGTGCAAAGTTTGCAGACTTTTTCTCATAAGGAAATAATTGAATTAGATCTGGCTTTCCAAACCATTCAGAAAAGAAATGTCTGATAGATGTAGAATGGTTTGACTACCAGGCTACCTTATAGAAACTTTGAAGGTCCCCGTTGGTGATGAAATTTTGGTTTTGTTTCCTTTTGCAAAAAAAATTGGGTTCTCTCTATGCAGGCACCGAGTCCCTATGAGTCGCCAAGAACTATAGAGCTAAAACTCTACATTTTATATTCATAAATATAGGTACAAATCAACTAAGTTTAATGTTTTGAGGTAGGTCAGGGCTCGGCAAAACAAGTATAGGGTCTTGGAGCCGCGAAACGTGACAAGTGGCACAACGACACTCTTTTAAGGACTCACAAAAGGAAAAACTCTCCCAATGAGCGCGAAGGCTCCACGTGGCTTAATGTTGGATTGCTGAACCTAAAGGGTAAAAGGTGCCGATAGTCTTTTGAAGAAGCCATGGAGTGCGACAGGTATCCCCACCGCATTTAATTTGATAAGTATCTTAGGAGGAAGCAGAAGGTGCCACTTGTCGGTATCCATGTTTTTGTTTTGAGTTCCTTTTAAAAGTCTCCAAGTCTTCGTAGAAGGTGCCAAGTTTCAGCACCGTGCTCGTTCAAGAGGTCATTTTGGTAAAGTTTTGTTGAAGGAGCACCATGCTGCCATGTGTCTTAGTGTGAAGGCCATAGAGCTTCCCATGTGTTCGTATGCCATTTGAAAGTAGGGTCTATTTTGTTAAGTAATAAAACTACAAAGATCTGCCAGGTGTCGATGTGGGACCCAAGAATCTTAATAGCTATGAAGGCCACGAAGAATGACAAGTGTTGGCACCATGCTCATTTGAAGAGTATTTTGGTGAATTTTTGTGCATGGAGTGCGAAGCCGCCATGTACCCCCTTTTTGAGCCTTTGTTGAGGGCCATGGAAGGTGCCATTTGTCCCAACGACATAGGTGGTTAGACTTTTGTTTGAATGGTCATTTTTGTTGTGCCATTAGCAGAAGCTACAACTGTCGACTTAGTGAAAAGGCAGGAGAATTTTGGGGCTCGCAGAATCAATTGTAATGGTGGGGATGAATTGAGACTCAAGATCCTGAGAAGATTGTGGCATGAAGGGTCTGATTAAAATCACTGCAGTTAATTGGAGTTGTAGATCAAGAGGTGGTTAGGATCTGAATGGTCTTAGGAGGGCTTTGAGTTGCATTGTGTGCTATAAATAGTAAGTCGGGCTTAGGAGAGACGATCCAAAATTTAAGATATTAGGGAGTATTTTAGCTACTAGATTAGAAGCATATCTTTGGCCTTACAGGTGCCTCTCAAGAGGGATCAAATATTGTAATCTGTGTATTTTGTGTTATGTACTTTGTTCTCTTGCCCATCAATGAAGAGAGAGTCATGTTCTATGCATATTATGGTGTTTTTTTGAGTCTTGTCTTTACTTTTTGTGTTAAGCCTTTGATGAATCAAATACATATATTCTATTATAATTAATCATGCTTTATGCTCTTTAGCTTTATCAAGAAATTTTACAAGTTAATCATTGTGCTGTTAATCTAGATCTTGACACAATTTCAGTGCATCGCCTTAGCTATGGTTTAAGGGTTCTTTATAATCTTGTTTTTTCTTCCATTTACATCAAAGCTCATAAAGAAGAACTAACTTCTTTAAAATCTAGAGGTTATTTCAAGAATCGATCCCACATTCTTGAAGTTTCCCATCATCGGTGATTATTTGCAAATTTAAACATGTATCAACAGTAACAAATCATTCAACATTCATTGTTATTGGCTTGTTCTTGAATAAATTGAATTCTAAGAAAGAAGATTGATGTTTTGTCCATCTTGGATGCTAGCATGTCATTCTCCAATAAGCTTTCCACCTCCCAAACACTTGCACGACTTGCCTCCAAAGGTTAGAAACATGCATTATTAGTTTACAGAGAGGATGTTTTAATGGAACAAACATCTTGAAGTGCAGTGAAGAATCTAGGAGCACATAGAAGCACAATAAACAATGCAAGAGCATCATGAACACATAGGAGCAACTAAGAGACCTCCAATGGACACCCCATATCTCCAGGAACCTAGGGTTTCACACACCAAGCATGTCAACTTTTACCAATTACTCAACACCAATCTAGGTAAGGCATATCCCCTAAACAACTAAAGGGCACTTCTTTTAGGTTTTCAACCCCATAAGTTGTAGAGGCCATTATTGCAGAGAACAAGAATCTAATGCACAATTTTGACATCACTCTGACCTGAGCAGACACTAGAGCACAACTTTGGATAGAACCATAGACATAGAAATGATGGAACATGGTTGCACATGCTAGCATCTGTAACCATATTGCACTATATCACCACTCATAATTTGAACTTGACTACAAAACCTCCTCTTCTTAGCCATTCATTTCTTCTCCAATAATCAAATCAGACATGCCCTCTTTCCCTTTATTCTTATTGCTTTCTATCTAAAATGAACAATTTCATCCTTTTAACATGTAGTTTTTTATTGTTTATTATATGAAATATGTTTCTGATTAGATAAGCAACAAAAAAGGGTGCCGATCCCATAACAAAACAACCAACAGAGGCTCACCAAAACTTGAATAGTTTAGAACAAACCATTAAAGTTTATGCATAAACAAAAAGATAACAGAACCAGTAAATAAGAAAAGACTTAAGAAATTGGACTCCATAGTGATAGTTGACTGACCACCAACCAACAACAGACTAGCACCAATCCTCCAAAGGCTATTCAAACATCTTGTCCTAGTCATCAACTAGGAACTGGAGCACATCCCTGTACTCCATCTTCTTGTCTGTCTTCTCTTTACCTTTGGGAACCATCTTCTAGAGAGCCAACAAAGTCGTGGCAGACCTGTGCATGACTCTAGCTGAGAATTTGGCTAGGGTATTAAACTTCTGCTCTAGATGAGTCATCCTAGCCTCCAGAGTATCTTTAGCCTTGCCCCTTTTGTTTTTAGTACCTTTCTTCTTTTTACCAGAATCCTTTATCTTCTCCTCAGTGCTGTCAGTGTCTGAACCCTACACATTAAAGTTTGGGAAATTATTGGGACCTTCTTCACCAACTTTCAACACCTCAACCTTGTTACCTTTGTTAATCTAAACATCACCACCCATCTGCTCAGTCTCTTCCACCATAGTGTCAGTCTTGATAACAGCCCTAGACCCCGACCCCTGAAGATCACTAGAGCCTTGCCTATTATCATCCTTAGAGACATCTTCACCTTGCGTATCCACAACCACCTTAGTGTTCTTCTCCTCCATGTGGTCCTCTTCTTGCATCACATCCACCTCCTCCTTCTCATTCACTGTAGTTTTCCCTTTGGGTAAGGATGCCGACTTAGCAGCCAGTCTAGACGACCTCCTGGTAGTAGGGATATGAGTTTTTCTTTTAGTAGGGGTGTAAACCTCATCCTTAGCATTGTTCAAATCCATATTTTCTTCATCAGTACTAACCTCCTCAATAATCAGGGTAGCTTTAGCAGTCCTTAACTCACTAGCAGTGTCATAACCTTCTTCCAAGGTTCCCCATTTCTTCTTAATGGATAGAGAAGGGCTACCATGGAGGATTTTACAATTGGCAGGTGTAGTAGTCAGAGAAGTGGGGGTGATATCTTCAGTGGTGGGTTCAAGGCTAATGGACATCGAGGGTTTTTTGTTGCCCTTTTTCAGGGACTTGGCATAGAAATCCATGGTAACTTCGGTAATAATGACCGGGTTCTCCATCAGTAGGGGAGGATTATGCGGCTCAATCCTGATGGGAATGAGGGCTTTCGGAGGACTAAGAGCAAGGTGGAAGTTATAAAGTCTCATGAAGAGACCTTGATGAAGTGGAATCTTGGGTTTATTGGGGTCAAGGGCATGCTGCTCTTTAGTTGCAACAATGGAAGTTTCCAGGGAAGAAAGCAGATAGAAAGGGAAACTAATATGCTTACTATGCCTAAAGTAGTTAAGTAAAGAGAAATGGTAATGAAAGAACCTTCAGAACCTCCTCTCTAGGGTAAAATACTTCATAATTATGAAACATACCTCGTCCCATGGCAGACGTAAGAGCTGGCAGTCAAAACCCCCTTGCAGACTGTTTAGGACCTCGTGCTTGTTGAGAAAGAGCTTCATGCCTTCAGGATCTGAAACCTTGCTTTTTCTAGGATGCTTAGTCCCATCAATAGGTAGCCCAGTAGTCATACCTATCACCTCCTCAGAGACCTCAAACCCCACATTGCCAATTTTAACCTTTCTGTCATTATAAGACTGAAGAAACTGAGTTGAGAGATTCTCATTGTAGCCTTGAAGGCTTTCCAAGTAAGAGGTGACACCTCCCTCCTGGCAGATGTGCCATAGAGTCTCATTATTTTTGAATTCCTCACATGACTTAGGTTTAGTGTGTGACCTATCTCCACCCATAATGCTATACTCAAATAGGTAGACAATGCAATCCATTAACAGAACAAACTCAATGTAGCAAAGAGTAGACGTAGTGAAATTCTCAGGTATCTTTGTGTTAATGACTAATAACACATAAGAATATAATTTGATGGTGATAATGTTTCCAGCCTTTCCCATGCCGAAGGTGGCATACTTGTTATTAATTTGCATGTAGGAACAATTAATCCCCTTCACATCATCCATTCGGATCCTTATAAACTCATCATTAAATCTTATGTCAATCTTCCTTGAGATGTCAAGCCAGGAATTCATGTGGCAAGGCGTGTGAGGGAATCCCTGAAGATGCCATCTCATGATGTTAGAAACATAGTTGTTATTGATAAGACAAGTCCAAGCATTGTCTAGCCGGCATTTAATCTTCATGACCTTAGATAACCTGTACCCGTAGTCTAGCTGGCTGAAGGTACTAGAACTCTGGTGGCCCCTCGCTCCCCCCCAAAGCTTAAGGTATGATCTCATGAGGAATCAAGAGCTAGGATTAACTCCTCCTTAATGATGTTTTGGATTTGGCGTAGGAGATTCTTATCAACTCTCCAGCACCTCCACATGTCTTGACTTTGGCCCAAATTAGCCATCACGTCTGCCACTTTATTGCCCTCCTGATAAACATGACCGATAACCATCTAACTGAAGCTGGATATTAAGCCAATGATATCTTCGATTAAGCTTCTTATTCTCCAACCGCTGTTAGACCTTTCCATGGCTGCATCAATAACCAACTTAGAATCTCCTTCCACTTGCAGTTTATCAATACCCAAGGTGTGGGCTATCTTTAGACCTTTTAGAAGAGCCAATCCTTTAGCCATGTTAGAATGTTGACCAATGCCCCCAACATAAGTTGCCATGGGGGCTCCAAGATAGTCCCTGAAGATCCCACCACCACTAGCAAGCCCAGAATTCTTTTTTTCTGCCCCATCAAAGTTCAGTTTGATCCATCCTTTGGGGGGCAGTTTCCACTAGGTGTTAAGTCTGGCCATCTTTGTAGAGTTGTCAATCTTGTCCATATCCTCCGTCATGCGCCAGTTCTTGGAAATTTGAATTTCAATCAGAGAAGGAGGATACTCAGCAACTTGTAAGACATAGTTAGAGGTGTTTTCCACTACTGCTCTGCAAAAGGATAAAACAACTTCATCAGTATTACAAGCAATTTCCCTAAAAATATGATTGTTTCGTTCTTTCCACAAACTCCAACCCAGGTGCGGGGAAATTTGTCTCCAGAGTTCCTTAATCCTAGGGTGAGTGAAAGGGGACGTCCAAATTTGGGTGAAGTCCTCCAAGTTTTCCTGTAAGACCCACACCAGATTGAGATTCTACAAAGTTTTCTCCCATATTTGTTTAGAGAACTCATAGTGAAGGGTCAAATGCTGAATGGTCTCTTGCTCTTTATAGCATAGAACACATCTGTTAACTGATTGGATCCCCTTTTATTAAGGTTATCAATGGAAAGGATTTTGTTATGTGCCACTGCCCACCAAACTAAATTGACTTTGGGTAATAACTTGCTGTTCCAGACTTTCTTCTAGAGCTGATTCGTCTGACCTCCGTTAGACAACATATGGTAAGGTAACTTGATAGTGAACTTACCCTTTTGGTCCTAACCCCACAAAATCTTGTGTTCCCTTTTGAAAAATGGTATTCTTTACCTTTCCAACTCATGTTGAAGAGACTGATACTCTTGCAGCTTGTTTTGATTGATACATCAGTCAAATAGGTTCTTCCACCTTCTTTGTCTATGGGGATGACTAGTAATGTAGTTGTTAAAATTGGTGCCAAAAAGCTCACAACTCTTTTCATCATAGATTTACTTCCTTTCCCCAGGGGATCCTCTCTTAGCGAATTATCCTCCCAGAACCTAATTTTGTCCCCTCTTCCCAGATTCCATTTGATGGCTTGTGAGAGAGAGCTCTTGGTTTTGGTCATCTTGTTCCGAATGATTGAGCCCTTGGGGAGGGAGTCCCTTAACAGAATCTTAGAATTGGAATCACTCTATAGGTACTTGGCTTTCATGATACGAGCCCATTCCTTCTCTTCTTTAAGGGAGATCCAACCAATTTTAGTCAGCAAGGCTTTGTTCATACCTTGAACTTTTCTGATCCCCAAACCCCCATTAGCCTTGGGCTGACAAACTCTATCCCATCCCACCAATGATATCCTCTTCTTTTCTTCCACTCTAGTCCAAATGAAGGTTCTTTGTATTCTTTTCAATTTTTCATCCATATATATGGGAATTTTAAACATAGAGAGGAAGTAGGTAGGAGTGCCTTGTAGGGAGGCCTTAAGAAGTTGATGCTTACTAGCTTGGCTGAGGAGTTTTCCTTTCCAACCCTCCATTTTTATTGATATGCTACAGAACCGTGTTTCAAAAAGTCTGGGTAACATCTTTGACCGTGAGAGGTAGACCCAGGTAGGTGGCCAGAAGGGCCGCCTGATTGCATTGGAGGATGTTTCTGACCTTGGCTTGCAGATCAATATTAGTGTTAAAGAAAAACACGTTACTCTTGTCATAGTTGATACCCGATACCTCCGCATACATGTTGAGCAGATTTTTCCAACTCTTGGCCTCCACAATAGAAGTCGAACCAAACAACATGGTATCATCCACGAACTATTGTACAACTGATGGTTCAAGGGTGGATACCACTTTAACTCCTGATAGGGAATGTTTGTCCAGGTGAGCCAGAATATTTCTTCCCAAGACCTCAGCTAGCATAATGAACAAGGGGACAGGGGGTTTCCCTGCCTTAGACCCCTTCTGGCCTCAAAAAATCCCCTCGGCTTGCCATTAACCAACAATGAGTATTTAACAGTGGTGACACAATCCTTTATCAGCTTGAGAATGCTGTTGTTGAAGCCCAACTTCCTGAGAACCTTGAATAGAAAGTCCTAAGAGACTCTATCGTAAGATTTTGATATGTCTAGTTTAAGGGCCATGCTCAGACTATTGTTTTAATCCATAGAGTGTATGATCTCATGGGTCGAGATAGCCACATCCAGAATCTATCTCCCAGGGACAAATCCTTTCTGACTATCAGAGATAAGGCTATCCAACAGAGGTTGTATCCCAAGGACCAGAGTTCTAGTAATGATTTTATAAATCATGTTGCACAGACTAATGGGGCAGAAGTCATCCATGACTTCCATGTTGGTTTTCTTAGGGATCAGCGTGACGAACATGGCATTGATATACTTGAGGAACTTCCCCGTCCTGAAGAAGTCTTTGATAGTATTCGTAACATCATAACCCACAATATCCCAGAATTCTTGGAAAAAAGTTGGGGGAACCGGTCCGGCCTGGGTGCTTTGAAATCCCCCATCAAGAACACCACCGCCCTGACCTCTTCTTCTGAAATAGGCTTGAGCTGGCCTTCATTATTTTCCTCAGATAGAATAGGAGGAATACAATGGAGAAGGAGGTTCTCTTTAACATCGTCAACTCTGTTCTTTTGTTCAGCTAGGAAGTTTCTAAAATAATTAGAGGCTAGCGTACCCAGATCATGATCATCCTTAATCTCTGTATTCTGCTCATCCAGGAGTCTAGTAATACTATTTCTCTTTTTGTGTTTCATGGCTGATTGATGAAAAAAAGCTATGTTCTTGTCTCCCTCCTTCAA
The DNA here is from genome assembly GCA_027924645.1 of Cunninghamia lanceolata. Lineage (NCBI taxonomy): Eukaryota > Viridiplantae > Streptophyta > Pinopsida > Cupressales > Cupressaceae > Cunninghamia > Cunninghamia lanceolata. Next base: position 1,372,666 of record BSBN01001405.1, on the reverse strand, counting down.
CCATTGCACCCTGGACTTCTGCTTCTAGAAGATCTCTTCCTTGCTGATGATGTCTTTTAGATTCTTGAACAGGTCCTCCTTAGATTTATACATGCTCTCACTCCCATCTCCCTTGGCCATTTTTTCTTGAACCTCCTGAAGATTGTTCAAGAGGTGTTTCTTAGTGTTCAACACATTACCAAAGCAAAATTTATTCCAGTCCTTGACTTTATTTTTGACATGTATTAGTTTTTGAGTGAGCCTATACATAGGAGATCCATGAATTTGGACTTTCCACCAATCTACAATGTAATTTTTAAATTCCGGGTGAGAGGCCCACATTATTTCATACCTGAACGGGAAGGGGCCCTTATTGTAGTTCTCAGTCCAGTCCAGAAGCAGGGCATTATGGTCCGATATGGTACGAGGAAGGGTAGACTAGCATACTGAATCAGGTCCCAATTTGAAGAAACCAACAATCTATCTAACTTAACATAGATTAGTTGGTCCCCCAATCTTCTATTGGTCTAGGAAAACCTTTGACTCTTGACTTCTAAGCCCATCAGCCCAGTTTGGCTCAAGAAGTCTGTGAGGTCCACCATACTATCAAAAAAGTTCATAATACCCCCCAATCTTTTCGAAGGGTAGAGAGGGGTGTTGAAGTCTCCCCTGACAATCCATAGAGTACTACTATCCTCATTGATTTTGGAGCTCAGCCCATTCTATAGATCCTTCCTGGCACTTTTAGTGTTGGGGGTGTAAATATTGAGCATCTTCCAGGTTTTGTTATTCATCTTACAACTTATTTCCAGAGTATTCTTATTGTGCAAACAATAACTTCTCGAAGCATTGTACTTGTTCCACATGGTAACAAGCCCCCCAGAAGCTCCAATCGAGGGGCTGATGATGAAGTCTGTCATAGGCTAGATATTGTTAGCAATTTTTCTAAAGCTTTCCTCAGAAATTTTAACTTCTTGGAGGAGGATGAAATCAATCTTGTTGTCATAAATGCAGCTCTTAATCATGAGCTATTTTTGTGGGTTGTTGAGCCCTCTCACATTCCAAGTAATAATCTTCATTTGTGAGGTTTTCTGGAGAGGGTCTCCAACATACTTTGCCTCCCATAGGCAATCTCCTTGGTTGCTTCCTTAGATCTAGTTTCTCTTTGGGAAGGTCTCCCCACTCTCCCTTTAGTCCCCACATTAGCTTCTTTCTTATTATGTCTTTTCCCTTTTCTCTTGGGGGTGATCCATCCTCCTTGGTTGTTGGTACTAGCCCCTGGGGTAAGAACCCTATTGGGAGAAGTCATAGGCTTATCTATGATTTTTGGGCCCCCCTTTAGAGGCCCTGACTACTTTGAGTTCTCCAGCTCACCCAACTGGTCTTGTCCATCCCTTTCATCTCCAGAAACTAGGGCCCTAGTCTTCTCCTGAATGGGGGAGCACACTTCATGGGTTAGGATTTCTCCTTCTTCTATTGCATCTAAATCTAGGAGGAAGTCTATAGACTATTCTTGACCCCCACCTACTAGATCTAGCCGAAGCTCAACTAGGGATAGTGAAGGGGAAGGAGTCTCCATAGATGGAAGATTCTGCACCTTGTCTCCAACTAGCTCCTGGGTCTTGATAGGAGACTTTATTAAATCTAGCAAATCATCTTTGAATGGGTAATCTTTTGCTATATTCTCTACTTCTGAGGCCTACTTATCTTTAGGGTTCTCATCTTTTTTGCATTTACTAATTAGGTGCCCCTTTTTTCTACATTTTTGGCAATAGGCAGTGGAGTTTTCATGCAATATTTGTTGCTCCTAGCTGCCATATTTGGACTTTAACTTAATTGTATTAGGAAGAGTCTTATGAATGTCTATGCTAACACAGAAACAAGCAAATACCAACCTAGTTTTATTTTTGGTGGTGTTGTCCATGGCTATGAAGCGACCAAAGGAGTTGCCTATCCATGTGAATATCTCTTCATCCGAGTACTCAAGAGGGAGTTCAGGTAGTCTGACCCATATAGGAGATGACTTGCTAAGTTCCATTCCTGCGTCAAAGCCTAGCTTCCAGTGCCCTAGGCTAAGATTATTCTTCCCATATATCCAGGGTCCTCCTGCCAAGACATCAACTAAGTCCTCCCTAGCCATGAACTTGAATAGGAAAATGCCACCGACATTGTGCTAGTCGACACACTACCTTTGAGGTGCCATCTAGCGGTTACCCAACGTCTAACCATATCGATGTTGGGTCTAAGGGCTTGAAACTTTTGAACAAGGGAGAGTTCTAAGGAGGAGGGTATTTTGTCCATTGTTCTGTCTGGAATCTAAAAATATGTTTTGTTCTGAACATCTGTCTGCTCTTGGGCATCGGAATCTTCCACAGACCTACTAGACTTCCCTAGCAGGGCCTATTTCCAAGCCTTGGGGTCTAAGCCCAAAGAAGGAGGAGAGGTCTCTTCAGTACTACCCAAGGCAGTATTGACATCAGCAGGGAGCCCCTATGGGTCCAGAAAACTACATAGAAATGAGAAAGGAAATATGTTATTAAATATTGCTTTATTGTTTTAAATTTGAAATGAGAAAGGAAACTACATAGCAATTAAAAATAAAAAACATCACAACATTTTGTGGAAGCTTTATTTTTACAATATGTTTTATGAACTTGACATTCTAACACAAACAAACCTTCTTTCTTACAAAGCAATACAAAAATACTTGCTACCTTTACCCCCTTAGTAAAGAGGCACAAAAACAACCAGCCATTACCTCATTTCCTATTCTTTCTTGTACCAAAAAATTTAAAACTAGTGTTTTACTCTTTTATTTACTTCATTTTTTCTTTTCCTAACATACATGCAACCTCTTCTTGCTTGTGCTTTAGTTAGAAACCCACCACTTGGTTTGACTCTTTTTATGACTTTTCCCTACATCCAATATCGTATTACTCTCTTCTTTCTTTTCCCTAGGGTGTAGGTTGATTGTGCGACTTAGGCGTTGGTATAATGTTCCCTCCCTAGACATAAACTATGTTCACACATGATACATACTAGATTGCTATACATAACACTCAATGTGAATGTTAAATGTAGAATTAATGCAACGTTGAATCCGTTGCTTCATCACATAAGCAACTAAGGATAATAGGGTAATATGCCAACCAATTTGAGAAAATGATTTAAAATTACATGAAGCATTTAGGGATATACCTGGTAGGTCCTCTATACAAGGAAAAAATGTGATTTTAGCAAGGACTGAATAATATTACAAATTATAATTAAAGCTTATTAATTTAGAGATGCTAGAGAGGGCATATATAACAATTGAATATAATGTTATGACATGTTCAAATGTATAAAATGTTCACTCAAGACAAGAAGGCAATCTGCTAAGATATAAACGAGTGGTCAAGAAGGAGATTAAAGGGGATAAAGAAAATGGCGCTTAAACTAATATCTGCGATTAGGTTTTATGATTAAATTAAAATTAAAATATATTTTACCAAAAGCCATGGGGTGTATGAATGGTTGTGACTTCTGAAACAATAAGATATAAAGGGGAGATCATTTCTTGGGTAAGAGATCATTCATTCAAGCAGAAATTCGTTCAAGCCGCATTCAAACATTAACTTGTCAATCCATCAAGAAATATCAATCAACAAAAGCAATCAGCAATAATCTAGCAAATTCATCAAGCAATCAGTTTTGAATTTGAGGAAGTGTCTTGAAAATAGGAAGAATGAAATTCCTTTCAAGTTCACGAGAGGATAAGGATGACAACCCTTATTGCTCTTATCAAGTTTGGACGAAAACCCAAATCTTGGTCAAGGAGGACGAAAACCCTCCAAGGTGGACTAAGAGTTGGAAGGATGAAAACCCTTGATATTGCCATTGTTGAGTTAGGTATGAAAACCTCTAATTCAACATATTTGTAAGTATTTCCAAATAATTCAATAGATTTGTAAGTATTTCCAAAGAATTCATGATATGATTGATTTTGAGAATTGTGTTAGGATTTATTGATCTAAATATTATCATAAATTCTTGATCATGGATAAAGCTATTATCTTTTTGAGTAAATGTTAATGTTTTAAGGAAAAAAAATAGGAATATATCAAAAAGGGACATTACAATTGGTATTAGAGCATTAATACTACCAGCTTGAGGATCTAAAAAGTAGTATATACAATTGAGCCAAAGAGCTCAACGAGCCTTGGAAAGAGAAAGGAGAAAACTAGAGGCACGTAGCAACCCAATTAAAGGTAATAAAATGGGTGATCGTGAGGTAGGTCAAGAATGAATTGAAGGTTTTTATGCAGTAAATGACAAAAAGACAAGATCGAACCAATCAATTATTCATCCAAATGATGCAAAACTTGAACAATTCCAATCGATCTACACAAAATAATGGGATGGAATGTAGTAATACTAATAAAAATAGAGCCAACATGAACATAAATAATAGTAGAATTGGATGAGCATCATGTCATACTCGACCTGCATTTCTGCGTAGAATAGAGCCACCCTAAAAAGAAGAAGAAGAGTGAAATCAAACAACATTTGATGCTAGAGCCTACGTAGATGAATATTCAAGGATTGATCTGGATCTCCAATGTGATATTCCTTTCATACAATACTTTAAGGTTATGAATGGATCTAAGGGAAAACAAACCATGCAACAAAGTAGCAAAGATCTACAAAAAAAGTAAACAAGATGTCACTTCCAATATTTAATGGTTTTGGAAAGGTTACATCAAGAGCTTGGATCCAAAAATTGGATACATATCTCTCACTTAGCCCACTGATAGAAGAGGAAGCTATCGAATTTGCTATTCTTCATTTAGATGGGATTGCACATGAGGGATGGCATCATGGAATTGTCACACAAGGACATCAAAATATTGTAATGTATGATGATTTTACACAAAGACATAGATCAATTTGATTAAAAGCATCCTGAGAGACATTTCAAATAATTGGCATGATTAAAGCAACGAGGTTCAGTAGAGGATTATGTGGCATAATTTCAATCATGGTGTCAAATATTATGGAGGGAAGGGTCACATACCTATTTATTGAAGGATTGACGGAGTCATTTTGTGGCTTGGTGGGCGCTATTGATCCTACATCTCTGCAAGATGTAATTTGAAAGGCATTGACGTTGGAAGTTTCAACAACTAGAAATAAGACCTTGTTGAACACAAGGTAGTGCTGAGAGGGGGGTGAATCAAGACACACTAAAACTTTTAAAAAGTATTTGTAGATAAAAATTGAATTACTTAGAGAACAAAAATGAATACTTGTAACACAAGGATCAATACAAGAACACCAAAATTTGTACGTGGAAAACCCAAAACAGGGAAAAACCATGGTGAGTGTTATCTCACAATATATTATGCTCACTGTAAAAAGTATTACAACCTTATTTTAGGGCTGCAACCCAAGGAAGTTACTACTCCCTGAATACAGTTTTAGGGTCACTCCCAAGGAAGCTACAACTCCCTACAAACTCACTATCTGATGTATGAATTACATAGATAAAAATTACATGAATTGTTGTAAGGAAAACATCTGACTTATGCTGATATTGTAGTCCTCTTTTCTTGCTCAAATTATGCCATCAAAATGACTTCGTACACTTCATACTTTACATTCCAATATGTTGTGTAGACTCTATTTTCACAAATGAATTTGATCTTCTATAAATATCCTTCACAACATATCAAAACCTTGATTAGGTCAGCATCATCAAAACCTTTAGATGAAATGTGTAACTCTTCAAAGGTTGGCTTCAACATATACAAATATGTCAAGGAAACAAGATGCGAACCTCAACATCTCATGATAGAATTCAAATAACATCACTACACACCTTTCAATGTTAAAGCAATTGATCAAGATCCACCACACATGACAAAAACTAGATTGTCGGCTCAAACTGTACAAACATTGCTAACTGTTTAGCTTCACATCACTAGGGAGAAGCCAAAAACATCATGCGGACCAAGTTTTCAACAATGTATCTTCTTAACATCATTCATATACCTTTCTACTAAAGTACTAGATTATTCTATACATTCACAAAACAAGAAACATGTTGAACTGCTGAAAACAAAGCGTTCTAGACTAACTGTGATATTCCACAACTTAGGATATTGTATTGCAGTACACCAAAGTCTCTAAAACTTTTAGACATGAACTTACACATCATTATATACATGTTCCCAGATCCACACATGCTTATTTATCATTTCTGGAGAAAAGTAGAGTCTTGTCTTAGGTATACTGTGATTTGGAGAATCAATCATGTACACTTCTTCACTCACTAACTTAACTACTTTATGCGGCACAAAAAATAAGAGATATTTGTATGCATATCAAACTTGTGATACTATTAAGCATGTAGAATCTCCAAATATACTTATATAGATGATTTATGCCTTCTTCATCTTCCGCAAATACTTAAACATGTGTTTTAGAGAATACTTTTGCATTTGGAATAGTCTATATTACTTCTATTACTAGAGTGCTGACCTTACAGACCATCAAAACACTTGATACTTCAATATAACATACCTTTTACATCCCTAAGCCTATTCTCAAAGCCGTATGATCAACCATTTACTTTCGGAGGAATGTGGAGCATTCCAATAGGTGTCCATTCTTTCTTTGCTCTGTTTGAATAATAACCGAACTCTATCACTTGTAACATTTTTTGTTGAAGGTGCAGTGATAGGAAATCTTGGATATAGCATTTTAATGTCTAGCTCATCTTATATTCTAAACTGCAGGACTAGATCTTGCAATGGGGAGAAATGGGGACAAAAACACCGAGTCTTTGCCTTAGGATATGCACTGTGAATGCCTTAATCAAAATTCTGCAACTTGGATTTGGGTGCCATACTTCAAACTAATGAAATATAAATGTAGGGATACAAAAGACATGTTAGGACATGAGTATTCACCTCTGCATCATGCTTAGACACAAGACTAATCACCGCATCACACTTAGCCAGTTTTCTCTTCATCTGCTAAGTCTTCCGAACTGGTTTGCGTTAAGCAAGCTGACCCCCTTGTCTTCAATTATGTCAAACCATCTCTCTCAAATCTCCCACTGTCCATCAAATTCTCCACCTTCTATACACAAAATTTGTACAAGTTTGACCTCATATTGCCATATGCTATGTTGACATCAATGACAACACATATTGCCAATAATCTCCCCTTTGTCATTGATGTCAACACATACACCCCCTTAGATATATATTACATTTCTCTCTCCCCCTTTGACATCAAGGACAAAGGGCCTGATATATTTTTCTTACATCAATCCAAAATTGTATAAAATCCCCTTAATATATAGTCTTTACAACCACTACTCCCTCTAAGATAAATATGCCTCAAAAAAATGATACTATGTACATATTATGACACTATTGTCCTCCACAAGACTATATACATTTAAATATTGTCTTATTTACATTTACTCTTATAACTTATTTGGAAGGTAGAATGGATTTTTAGATTACCTTGAGTTGTGTAAGAGTGGATGCCCAATTGGCACTTTCTGAGTCAAGAATATGATTTTGACATTTCACATTGCATGCATAATTGGTGTAGAGGTTACTCTCCTCTCACAACACACATAGCCAATTACTCAAGCCACACATTCACTCATAGACATATTTTCTATTATCACCAATCAAAATCTATTATAAGATTGCAAACAATAGCTAATAATGCTCTTAAAATTTGATTCTTATTCAAAACAACAATTCACATATCTGCAGACAATTATTTACATTATTGGCCTCTCCCCACATGCACATAAACTGAGCTCTATTTTCCACTCTTCAACTCTCTATGGTAGTGAACCTAGTTTTTCTCCATTCCTCTAATCTCTCTGCTACTAGGTGTTAGAAATGAAAGCAACACTACTTCAATGGAAATCTGATTCAATATAAATTTCTACAATCTTTAACTGTGTGTTATTAATGGAGATTGTAACACAGAAACAAAACTATGCTTCACACAAATGCAAAATTAGACAAATGAACACATAACACAATGTTTAACATGGAGAAAACCATTTCGGGTAAAAAAATCCACACAAGAAAGAGGCCCAATGTTTGTATTAATCTGAAAATGACTGACAATACAACAACACTTCAACTCTCTCCACTAGTCTTCAATCTGACAACATTCTGACAACACCAGAGTACCTAAAATATGTATTGCAGCAACTAATACATGGAAAATACTTATAGAAACATTTTCTAACTCCTCTTAGGTGTTCACCTTCTCTCTCCTCAGATTCTCCAACTTGTAAACATTAATTACCATCTTACAAGCATCCTACAATTGTCCAAAAATAGCCATGCAAAGATTAGATGCCCAAGACTAAATCTAGCCACTTACAACATATTATGATGTGTCATAACCATCATAGATTCTAGCAAAAGATTATCTTTCCAAGATAGGAATCATGGGCTAAATATAGCAAATATACAACTAACATATCTGTCATATGCGTCATAGAATCTCAGAATCTTATGACAACTTGCAGCTGTCATAGATTCACTCACCAAACATTATGACAGTTGTCATACATGCCAGAAATAGTATATTCCTCAAGGGAGCATGCCTATCCTCATTTACCATATGTTTTTACATTTGCCAACTGTAAAAGTCACTCCGTAACTGTCGCCGGTAACTCTAAAATTATAACTGTCAATGAGACTACCTCATTCCCTTATGGGTAATTACAAATAACAAATAATAAATTGAATAAAATACAATATTGGAATTTACAAGGTTAATGGCACCTTATTCCAACATTCTCCCACTTGAAATCATACATAGTAAATCAACCCATAGGAAAACAAATGAAAAATAATCAAGCACTAGAAATAAGGCCCATGGCCTCTCTACACCATACAAACTTCTCTGTGCTCACAGGCTTGGTCAATGAATCTGCAACATTCTCTTGAATGTCTATCTTCTTCAGCTTAATCTCTCCATTTGCAACCAAATCTCGAACAAAGTGATATTGAACATCAACATGCTTAGTCTGAGCATGATACATGGGATTCTTGGCCAAACAGATAGCACTCTGGCTATCACAACCAATCTGAATGATCCTGCAATCAAAATTAATACCTGTACATAGTCTCCTCAACCAAACTACCTCCTTAGAGACATGAGTAGAAACCATATACTTTGCTTCTGTGGTTGACAAAGCAATTGTGGGTCACCTCTTACTCATCCAACTCACTGCACTTCCAAATAGAGTAAACACATAGCCACTAGTGGACCTTTGACTATCCAAGTCACCTGCCCAATCTACATCAACAAAACCCTATATGTCCAAAGATTTATCAGCACTATCAGTACTAGAATAAACCAAAAAATAGTCAGGAGTACCTGCAAGACATTTAAACACCTTCTTTGCATAGTTCCAATGCAGTCTACCAGGGTTGGACATAAATCCGCTCAAAACTCTCACTGCTTGGGCACTATCTGGTCTAGTGCAAACCATTACATACATCAAACTCCCTACAACACTAGCATATGGCACATTAGACATATCCTCAAGATCATCCTCAGTCTTTGGACACATATCTAATGAAAGCTTAGTACCAATGGGTAAAAGAACTCTAATTGGTTACAATCCTGCAAACTAAACCTCTGCACAATAGTATTCACATACTTACTTTGTGACTACCAAAGCTTTTTGTTAACTCTATCCCTCCTGATCTCCATTCCCAAAATATACCTTGCAGTACCAAGATCCTTCATCTCAAATGCACCTGAAAGTTGGGCTTTAAGATCACTTACCATACCCTTAGTATTGCTAAAAAACAACATGTCATCAACATACAAAGCAATAACCAGTATAGAATCATCAACACAATGAATGTAAACACAATGATCCTCCTCGCTTCTAACAAAACCCAATTTCAAAACAGTGGAATCAAACTTTTGATACCACATTTTGTGGGACTACTTTAGACCATAAAGAGACCTCTTTAACATGCAAACCCAATGTTCTTTTCCTTTTACCTCAAAACCTGTAGGCTGTTGCATATAAATTTCTTCTTCAAGATCACCATACAAGAATGCAGTCTTAACATCCATTTTCTCAATCTCCCAATCATACGCTGCAACAATGTATAAGAGAAATCTAATAGAAGTCAATTTAGCAACAGGAGAGAATATCTCACCAAAATCAACTCCCTCTCTCTGGGAGTAGCCCTTGGCTATTAGTTTAGCCTTGTACTTCTCCAATGATTCGTTTGCTCCAAACTTCTCTTTGAAGACCCACTTACAACCTATAGCCTTTCTTCATTTGGGAAAACGAACAAGATCCCAGGTATTACAAGAGTCTAAAGCCATCATCGCCTCCTACATGGCTAGCTGCTAAGACTCACTATCATCTACAAAAATAGCTTCCCTGTAGGATCTAGGTTCATTGTTAGTACTCAATAAAGCATATACACAACAAAAATCTGGTAGGCTATACCTGTCAACTAGATTCCATTGTCTTGTGGATCTCCTCAAGGGTGGAGTAAGAGACTGTACTCGTTCTTCTGCAACAACTTCTTTTGTAACAACATACTCATCTTCATCAGAACTACTCAAATCTTCTTCTTCTTCTTCCCCCCCCCAATCCATCATTATGTTCTTCCTGAGGTGCATCTTGCTACTCTAAATCAAAGTGCGTGCCTTCTTTACCTTTTCATCTTTTTCTTTTGGCTGCTCAGGTTTAGAAATAACTCTAAGTTCCCTGAAAATTACATCTCTAGAAAATATAATCTTGCGGGTTAGTGGATTCCAAAGCTTATAACCTTTTACATTATCACCATATCCAATGAATGTCCACTTTTCAGCTTTTGGATCCAACTTAGAACGTTTTTCCTTAGGCACATGAACAAAAGCCTCACAACCAAAAACCCTTAAATGTGAAACAAAAGGTTTCTTACCTATCCACACTTCATAAGGTGTCAAATCAAGGGCCTTACAAGGAGATCTATTTATCAAGTAACAAGCAGTACACACAGCCTCTGTCCAAAAGAATTTATCCAACTGTGCATCACAAAGCATACTTCTGGCCCTTTCCATAATTGTTTGGTTCATCCTTTCTGCAACACCATTCTGTTGTGGTGTATACGGAGTTGTCTTTTGTTTGATTATACCTGCATGATTGTAAAACTCATCAAATTCCTTAGAACAATATTCCCCTCCATTGTCAGATCTTAATATTTTTATCTTTAAACCTGATTGGTTCTCTACTAAGACTTTGAATTCCTTAAACTTAGTGAAAACTTCATATCTATGATTCATAAAATAAATCCATGTAAATTTGGATATATCATCAATGAAGGTTACAAAATAATGAGATTTTCTGATAGATTCATTATCCACAGGTCCAAACACATCCGTATGAATAATTTCTAACTTCTCTTTTGCTCTATTGCTTCTTGAAGGAAATGATTTTTTGTTTTGTTTACCAAACACACAATGCTCATAGAAATCAAAGTGCTCATCAGAATAGGAGAAACCATCCAACAAATTTTTATTCTTAATGGTTTTTAATACATTATTGCTTGTGTGGCCCAATCTACGGTGCCACAACATACATGTATTTTTAGTAGTGGTCTCAGATACATAGGAGGCATTATAAATTGTAGTGGCTTCAAGCTTAAACAAGTTCCTGAATCTCTTCCCTTTCGCTACCACCAAGTTCCCACTCACCAATCTTTCCTTTCCTGAAAATTGGATATGTAGAGTTGTCACTAAGGTAGATATTACCTCCATCATATTCTTCATATGTGGAGAACCATTCCTTATGCGAGGTCATATGAAATGAGCATCCTGAGTCAACCAACCAATTTTCATTAGAAACAACATTACATGCAAAAAGTAAAACTTCTTCACCTGCATTTGAGGACTTATCCAAAGCACTCTCCCACTATTTCTTGGAGTTTCTGCACTCCTTCACATGTCCCCTTTTACCGCAGTTGAAACACTTAACTTTGTCCTTTTTACCAGGAGTCTTAGATCGACCCTTGGTCTTGTCCTTAGCCCCTTTCTAATCTCCTTTAGGTCCTCTTTCCTTAGACCTTCCCCTGACACTGAGAGCATCCCATGAACTATCCGAACTCTTCTTCCTCAATTCCTGTGACAGTAGCACTGAAACAAGAGCATCCAACTTTGGATCCACAAGGTTAGTAGTGATAGCAAGGATAACATTCTCCTAAGACTCAGGTAAAGAACAAAGAAGTAAGATACATTTATCTTCCTCACTAACCTCAACATCTACTGAATCAAGCTAACTCACTAATAAATTAAAAGAATTTAAATGCTCTACAACTGATTCACCTTCTCGCATTTTCATGGAAAATAATTTTCCTTTTAAATAAAGTTTATTTACCATACTCTTGGCTTGATAGATCTCACCCAATCATTTCCACAACTTGTATGCAGTCTCTTCCTTTGCGACATTCAACAAGACAGAGTCTAAAAGACACAACCGGATGGTTCCTCGTGCCTTTTTATCCAATCTATCCCACTCATCTTGAGAGACATTGTCAGGTTTCTTCTCTTTTTGGACAGCCAACCATTGGTTTCTTTCTCCCAACAAATCTTCCATTTTTAGCTTCCACAACTCATACCCCATTCTGTTGAACTTCTCAATGTCCAATCGAGAGATTGATGCAACGGTGGATGCAACCATAATAACAACACAAGATCTGCAAAACAAACACAACCAAATCTCCCACTGTAGCTACAGCTTCCACATTACCACCCAAGAGTTAAAGCTGGCCAAGATTTGATACCAAATGTTAGAAATGAAAGCAACACTACTTCAATGGAAATTTGATTCAATATAAATTTTTGCAATCTTTAATTGTGTGTTATTAATGGAGATTGTAACATAGAAACAAAACTATGCTTTATAGAAATGCAAAATTAGAAAAATGAACACATAACACAATGTTTAATGTGGAGAAAACCCTTTCGGGTAAAAAACTCCACACAGGAAAGAGGCCCAATGTTTGTATTAATTTAAAAATGATTTACAATACAACAACACTTCAACTCTCTCCACCAGTCTTCAATCTGACAGCATTCCGGTAGCACCTGAGTACCTAAAATCTATATAGAAGAAACTAATACATGGAAAATACTTATAGAAACATTTTCTAACTCCTCTTAGGCATTCACCTTCTCTCTCCTAAGATTCTCCAACCTATAAACATTAATTACCATCTTACAAGCATCCTACACTTGTCCAAATATAGCCATGCAAAGATTGGGTTCCCAAGACTAAATTTGGCCTCTTACAACATCTTATGATGCATCATAACCATCATAGATTCTAGCAAAAGAGTAATTTTCCAAGATAGGAACCTTGGGCTAAATATAACAAATATACAACTAACATATCCGTCATAGAATCTCAGAATCTTATGACAACTTGCAACTGTCATAGATTCACTCACCAAACATTATGACAGTTGTCATACATGCCAAAAATAGTATATTCCTCAAGGGAGCATGCCTATCCTCATTTACCATGTGTTTTTACATTTGCCAACCGTAAAAGTCACTCCATAACTGCCACCGGTAACTCCAAAATTATAACTATCAATTAGACTACCTCATTCCCTTATGGATAATTACAAATAACAAATAATAAATGGAATAAAATACACTATTGGAATTTACAAGGTTAATGGCACCTTATTCCAACACTAGGTACTCCTCATACATTTTATTTTTTAGTGACTTTTACCATTCAGACTTCTCTTTTCCTACCTTATGCTCGCTTGATAGTCAAGCCTTCTTTCTTTTCCTAGCCTATTTTCCTTGGTAGCGATTTCAATTTTTATCCTCTGGTATCTTTTATCTGGCACCACTTCTCTATGGAAGCAAGCTTTTTCCCTTATGACTGGCTGCACTCCCTCCTCTTTTTTTAAAAAAAATTGTTTTATTTATATAAAGAGATGCCTCTTATGAGGAGGTGTTTTCATCTTCCCAGCCGCTCTCTTTTATTATTTAAACCTGGAAGTTGAAAATCCACCTGTAGCCTGAAGTGATATGCTTTAAAATCTCCATAAGGTGCTTCATATTGTATCTTTGATTTTTCTAATTTGAAAGTAAAAGAAAATCCTTCAAATATGACGTTAGATCTACCTTCCTTTAGCCTCTTTATTTCTATATTTTGATGCTTGAAATTTTATTTAAAACAGACTTTCCACCGTTGTTTGCATTCTCCACAAAACACTATATAATGTAAGTTTAATTCTTCATGTTCACACCAATGATAAAACTTCAATATGGATGTTTTTAAACTGTAGCATAGGATGATCTTCTTCATACACTCAGGCAGATCCCTTTTGTCTTATTTGCTTCCAAACATGGGAATTTTAAAACAAAAAATAATAAGTTTATACTTTGGCAAGTATGAGATACATTCGACCAATGGAGATATGTCACTCCATAAGAGACTTCATTGTTTGTTGTATCACTTCATAAACTCATATGAATCCATATAAGACCAAATCAACCCCTTAATACACATGGGCAGATATGCATGATGAATACCTCACAACCAGAATGGTGAAATATCACATCTGCAGAGAAATTGTTTATACAACTTTGATGGGATGTCTAAATTTCAAAAAAATTGGCAAATAGGCTCAAAATGGTATCACAAGGTTTGCTGCTGCAAATTGATTTTGTTCCAGCCTTCAAAAATTTCAAGATATTAAACTTCTTGCAAATTACCATCCCCAAACAGAAAGTTTTAAAATCTCCAAAATTGTGCAACATATGAAATTGTGAGATCTTCACTAATGCAATGAAAACACCCCCCAAAATATACCTATGAAAGGATTTGATGCCAAACATCACCAATCTCACTGAATAATTGTTTCTGTGAAAACTGTCAATTTGTGCCGAAACTGAACATATGGCAAAAATTGAATTCTTGCAAATTTGACTGTGCAAAGTGTCCTCAATATTGAGAGATGCCAAAACAAAACCTAAGCAAAACCAAAACTGAAATAAACAATTGAAAAATCTTTTTGGGTGATGCTAATTGCATGTGCGCCTGGGTACTCCTGCATCAGACATGCCAAGTAAATAGTTTGTGAGCATATGCTCACAAAGTGGAGTTGAGTAGTCAAACTACCCTTTTAGGTTGCAACCAACCTACAATGAACTCCATTTCCAACATCTCGCTAGCACACGCATCATCCTTTGCCCACAACTCCATTCACCACTCCTTTCTCCTCTCGTGGATTCACATCCACCATAGACCATCCTCCTCTACCAAATGCTCTCTACTCTCCTCTCCTCTTCCATGGGATCCAACCCACCACAAACTGACCACCTCCACCAAGTTACACCTGCTCCATCTTCAACTTCTACAAACAAATATGTATTATCCACACACCAATATGCAACTACATACTCTCCTTTTCTTTCTACATGCATTAACTCCTTATTCACCTTAGCAATAAGCAAATCCCTAACTTTCTCATCACAAATTGTAGAAAATTAAAACTTACCTCTTCATCATCCTTCGTTGCAATGTTTATCTTCTCACCCACATTGGCTGTAACATATCTCTCACCTCCAACTGCTGCAATCTTCTCTAGCCATTCACCTTCTATTGCTGAAAGTTATGCCAACAAATCATCATCTTTTCCTTTCACTGCAACCACATCCTCATGCTCCATCACTGCAACTTCAACCTCTTCATTCATGCTTCCCACTTCTTCATCTTCAACCACTGCTACACTCAACTCTTCTTGCTTGACCAATTCTTTCTACTGCCTTGCTTCCAATCTATCCACTCTCACATTTATATCAGCCACCATTGCCAAAATTTTCCTTTCTTCATACTGCCTCCATCCATCCCATAGGATGAGCTTCTTTCTCAAAAATATTTCCATCTCACTTGCTGTTGCAATTTGCCGCAATCCATATCCCATATTCTGCAATCTACAAACAAAATCCTCTCTGTGGCTTCCCAGCTCTCACTTGCTTAGGACTTGTTAGCACTTATTTTGACCTGGGGTTGATTTGTCATGATCAGGAGGTTTCTTCATCTGAAGCCTTCATCTTCTTGCCCAATTTTTCTAAGTGTTGGACCTCCTCAACGTTTTTCAGCTGCAGCATCATATTTTTCTGAGGAGGAGGTCGTCATCATCATCTTGTCTTCGATGATGATCTTCATCAGCATGTTCTTCGTCGACTTGTTTTTCTCATCGTCATCATCATATTTCAACTATCGGGTGATGTTTGCTTATTATCCTGATGATACTGGTGAGCTACAGTGCGCCCTCAGTTGCTTGCGGGGGTGATTTTTCAAGTATCCGGTGATCTTCCGAATATCACCTTGCTCAAGCATGATGATGATGTTGCCCCGGTATCATGAAGGGGTTATTCTTTAAGTTGTCGACCTGACTTGTTTTTTCCTAAGGGTCGTCGTCATCATCATGATATTTCCAGTTATCATCCTGCTGCTTGCGGAGGTCATCATATTTTCTGCCTTCATGATATTTCGCCGGGGTGATATTTCTATCATCGGGTGGTCTTGGTTAATATCATCCTGATGATGTTGTCGAAGAGTTCTAAGTGCGACCCGATATTCACTAGGGTCATCATATTTTGAACGTCAGGATGATCTTAGTCAATATCATCCTGATGATGTTGTATCACTTCTTGTTCTTTGTTTCTCATCCTGATGATGCTGACGTCATCCTTATATATCAGGGTGATATTTGTTTCTCTGCCTATCTGCATCATGTTTTTTCCGAAGGAGGGGGTGATATTTTCATATCACCCAGATATATGTTTGCTCGAGCATCATGATGATGCTGATATCAAGGAGATATCCGCCTGCTGGCTTCACGCGTTATCTACTGAGGGTGATCTTTTCAAGCATCATCATCATATTCAGTTATCGCCCCGATCTTATAGAGGAGCTACAGTGCAACCTGATATTTGAGCATCAGGAGGATATTTCCAAATATCCGGTTGTCTTCTGAATATCATGATGATGTTAATATGATGATGACGTCATCAAGGTCCGCGGGGGTCATATTTCTAACAACTGATCATCTTGAAGAGACCTCCTGATATTTGCAAACATGATGATGACATCATCCGGATATGAGGAGGTGCGCAGTAGGCAGATATGATGATGACGTCAGCAGGATATGATGATGACGTCATCAGGATGTTCATCGGCCAGACTTTTGTTATAAGCTCAGCAGGAGGATGTTCCTCCGATGGATCAGGTTGTGCTGATTATCATGAAGGGTATATTTCAAGTATCGTGATGACGTCAGGGTGATATTTCGAACAACAGGATATCATGCTGCTGAAGGATGATGATGATGAGGTTATATACTAGTGTCGTCAGGAGCAAAAGCACCGACATGATATATGCTCATGACCTAGTATATAAAGTGTTATTGAGGTCATCGCGGGGTGCATGTGGGATATTGTTATCCTGCATATTCAAAACATCATGATGATGAGTCTCGGCGGGAAATGGTTGCGATTGCAGAATTGATGATCTTCCCAAGGCCGCGGGTTGGTGCGCCATTAATGGCGGTTGTTGCAGAGGTATGGGCGATGGCGTGGGTCGATCCTGTACCCGACTGAAGATGTACATCAGCGGATGGTGGCGCAGGGCTCGAGAAATCTTCCTGTCTCCTCCCCTACCTGCTGCATTCAAGTTTGGGCGCCAATCTGGTTGTGTTTGAGCGCCATTTTCCTGATACTGTGTATCTGGCAAGATTTTGGTCAACATTGTAATTAATTGCTGAGCACCTACCTGGCTGTTATAAGCAGGTGGTGTTGCTCGTTTCAAAGGTTGTTGAAAGTTGATGATTTTGGCTCTGTAATGCATAACAAGCTGATCTGGTTGTTCTGTACAGCTTACCTGTGAGTTTATGTATCTCTTGTTGTTTGTTTTTGGCATGAACCCACTGATTTCATGATTAAACTTATATGAGAAATGCTGTTTGGCATGTGTTGTGTTAATTCTGTCTCCAGTATTGCATGTACTCTTCTTCTGAATCTGGATGTTTGGTAATGTTTAGATTCTAGAACATAGAATTCCTATGTTGACTGTCTGATCTTCTAACTTCTACTCAAGGGGTAGATTAAACTGTTTTCAGGTTGAACATTGGGAAGGGTATACTGCAGTAGGGATACCATAAGTAGAGATAACCTAACACTTTGTATTGGGAGATGCCTGTAAGGCAGGTATCACACATATCCCCTTGAAATCCAGTTTTAGTTGTTCATGCTGATCATTCACAGGTGTATGTCTACTGACTCCAGGCCCTGGATAGGCACCAATCATGCTTTGTTTTGTGTTATAACCATATCCAGCTTTGCATCCACACTTAAACTCCAAAGCAAAATCTAAAACCAACAGTAGGACATTAGAGTTAGTTTAGGATCCTCAGTCCTCTGTCTACAACTGCTAATAGGCCCAAAGCTAGCCCCTTTGCTCTTATCTTTCAGTTTTGGTCTACTTACAAGAGGACTATCTGCTTTCTGTCAACATCCCAGCCTTGCATGCATATCCTCATGGATGTTGAGTAGGGAATACCCCCTAGGTCTTGCAGAGCCTGAAGAAGAAGAGGAGATAAAATATAGAGTCTATCTCCTACACTGTTGACCCCCTGGCCCAGAGATCCTGTTGATCACTGATGGCTACCTTGTAGGGAAATCTGGGAATAAGCATCCAGTCTGGGAAAAAGTCAACAGAAATTGGCGACTCCACTGGGGATTGAGAAGTAACAGTACTATCTAATCATCTCCAGTAATATATATGTGACCCATCTGAGTCAGCAACAGTAATCTACTCCGCTGGGGACCCTTGTGAAAGAACCCTGGTTTTCAGAAGAAAATAGTTCCTAGAAATAGGTGGCGACTCTGAAGTAATCTCCCAACCGGTCAAGGTAAATTTATATGCAGGGGAGAAGATCCCAACAAAATCCTCTATTTGAAGAGTTACCATTAACAAAAAGAATGATGTATAGAAGAAAGGGAACTGTCTCAGCTAGTCATGAGAGCTCCCCCAGAAAAAGTGATGAGGTACAAGATAACCCTAGGCCATCAGGACAGCATGCTCCTTATTTTTCAAGTGCAGAAGCTGATATTCAAGGTGCATATGAGAGGCAACAGGGTGGTAGTATGAGAATGAGGTCAGAGGTGTTCCAAGAACGCCCTTTTCTAGACCCAAGTGAAAGGTTTGAAGAGGCAGAGTCTCTAAGGGATGATGAAGATGATGACCCAAATGGTATGAGACCATCTACCTCCAGACCTAAGGATGAGCAGTTGGCTGAAGAAATCAAAAGTCTAAGAGCAGAACTAGAATACCTACAAGCCATGAAAATCAGAGATGATATACAACAGAAAGTGCAAGCCTTGAGAACTGCCCAAAATAATTCAGTTCCTACCTTAGAGAATGCAAATATGCAAAGACATCAACAAAGATATGAAATGCAACATCAGCATCATGATGACAGACAATATGTGAATGATGCTAGGATACCACTGAACCATGCAGGAAACCAAAATGCAAATAGAAATATTAATATTAATCAGCCAAACAGACAGCCCATGCAGCTAGATAGATTCAGGCAGCTGGTGTTTGATGGTATTCCTGGGTATCCTAACCCCATTGACAAGCATCTGAGGCTGCAAGTGCCTAAGTTTTCAGGAAACAATACAGTGTCAGGAGAAGATCATCTAAAGGCCTTCCAAAATGTCATGGATAATTTTGAGGTTGAGCATGAGGATGTTTTCATGAAGTCATTCATGCAATCCTTAATAGATGAGGCAAGAGAATGGTACAGGAATCTGCCTGACCGGAGCATATCATCATGGGATGATTTTAAGAGGATGTTCAAGGAGCAATATGGTGATAAAACTGACCCTAGCTTCTTTGTAAATGAGTTCACCAGTATCACAAAAGGGTCAAATGAACAGGTTGCAGACTTTAATGCAAGATTTACTAAAGTGTTGAACAAATTGCCACATCACATGAGGCCAAATGAACCTATGTGCATAATTTTGTATATCAATGCCTTTGATGCAAAGACTGCATATGGACTAAGAGATAAAGGTCCTGCCACTCTCAGGGATGCTTTCAGAATTGCGGTAAATATTGAAAACAATAGGAAAGCATCAGGCAAGACAAATAGAAGGGATGATGTAAAAATTCTGCAGAATCCAAACAAGCCTCAGAACACTCAAGGTAGTACATCTGCTCCTGAAGATAAGATAGACAAACTGGCAAATGTTGTTAAGGACCTGAGCTATAGATTAGCTAGAAGTGAAAAAGGGATGGGTCCTGATAGGCAAGTCTATCAAAGGCAGGAAAAGAGGCCATCACTACATGATATGCCTTATAACACCAATTGGCATGATGGATGCTTATTCCCAGATTTCCCTACAAGGTAGCCATCAGTGATCAACAGGATCTCTGGGCCAGGGGGTCAACAGTGTAGGAGATAGACTCTATATTTTATCTCCTCTTCTTCTTCAGGCTCTGCAAGACCTAGGGGGGTATTCCCTACTCAACATCCATGAGGATATGCATGCAAGGCTGGGATGTTGACAGAAAGCAGATAGTCCTCTTGTAAGTAGACCAAAACTGAAAGATAAGAGCAAAGGGGCTAGCTTTGGGCCTATTAGCAGTTGTAGACAGAGGACTGAGGATCCTAAACTAACTCTAATGTCCTACTGTTGGTTTTAGATTTTGTTTGGAGTTTAAGTGTGGATGCAAAGCTGGATATGGTTATAACACAAAACAAAGCATGATTGGTGCCTATCCAGGGCCTGGAGTCAGTAGACATACACCTGTGAATGATCAGCATGAACAACTAAAACTGGATTTCAAGGGGATATGTGTGATACCTGCCTTACAGGCATCTCCCAATACAAAGTGTTAGGTTATCTCTACTTATGGTATCCCTACTGCAGTATACCCTTCCCAATGTTCAACCTGAAAATAGTTTAATCTACCCCTTGAGTAGAAGTTAGAAGATCAGACAGTCAACATAGGAATTCTATGTTCTAGAATCTAAACATTACCAAACATCCAGATTCAGAAGAAGAGTACATGCAATACTGGAGACAGAATTAACACAACACATGCCAAACAGCATTTCTCATATAAGTTTAATCATGAAATCAGTGGGTTCATGCCAAAAACAAACAACAAGAGATACATAAACTCACAGGTAAGCTGTACAGAACAACCAGATCAGCTTGTTATGCATTACAGAGCCAAAATCATCAACTTTCAACAACCTTTGAAACGAGCAACACCACCTGCTTATAACAGCCAGGTAGGTGCTCAGCAATTAATTACAATGTTGACCAAAATCTCGCCAGATACACAGTATCAGGAAAATGGCGCTCAAACACAACCAGATTGGCGCCCAAACTTGAATGCAGCAGGTAGGGGAGGAGACAGGAAGATTTCTCGAGCCCTGCGCCACCATCCGCTGATGTACATCTTCAGTCGGGTACAGGATCGACCCACGCCATCGCCCATACCTCTGCAACAACCGCCATTAATGGCGCACCAACCCGCGGCCTTGGGAAGATCATCAATTCTGCAATCGCAACCATTTCCCGCCGAGACTCATCATCATGATGTTTTGAATATGCAGGATAACAATATCCCACATGCACCCCGCGATGACCTCAATAACACTTTATATACTAGGTCATGAGCATATATCATGTCGGTGCTTTTGCTCCTGACGACACTAGTATATAACCTCATCATCATCATCCTTCAGCAGCATGATATCCTGTTGTTCGAAATATCACCCTGACGTCATCACGATACTTGAAATATACCCTTCATGATAATCAGCACAACCTGATCCATCGGAGGAACATCCTCCTGCTGAGCTTATAACAAAAGTCTGGCCGATGAACATCCTGATGACGTCATCATCATATCCTGCTGACGTCATCATCATATCTGCCTACTGCGCACCTCCTCATATCCGGATGACGTCATCATCATGTTTGCAAATATCAGGAGGTCTCTTCAAGATGATCAGTTGTTAGAAATATGACCCCCGCGGACCTTGATGACGTCATCATCATATTAACATCATCATGATATTCGGAAGACAACCGGATATTTGGAAATATCCTCCTGATGCTCAAATATCAGGTTGCACTGTAGCTCCTCTATAAGATCGGGGCGATAACTGAATATGATGATGATGCTTGAAAAGATCACCCTCAGTAGATAACGCGTGAAGCCAGCAGGCGGATATCTCCTTGATATCAGCATCATCATGATGCTCGAGCAAACATATATCCGGGTGATATGAAAATATCACCCCCTCCTTCGGAAAAAACATGATGCAGATAGGCAGAGAAACAAATATCACCCTGATATATAAGGATGACGTCAGCATCATCAGGATGAGAAACAAAGAACAAGAAGTGATACAACATCATCAGGATGATATTGACTAAGATCATCCTGACGTTCAAAATATGATGACCCTAGTGAATATCGGGTCGCGCTTAGAACTCTTCGACAACATCATCAGGATGATATTAACCAAGACCACCCGATGATAGAAATATCACCCCGGCGAAATATCATGAAGGCAGAAAATATGATGACCTCCGCAAGCAGCAGGATGATAACTGGAAATATCATGATGATGACGACGACCCTTAGGAAAAAACAAGTCAGGTCGACAACTTAAAGAATAACCCCTTCATGATACCGGGGCGACATCATCATCATGCTTGAGCAAGGTGATATTCGGAAGATCACCGGATACTTGAAAAATCACCCCCGCAAGCAACTGAGGGCGCACTGTAGCTCACCAGTATCATCAGGATAATAAGCAAACATCACCCGACAGTTGAAATATGATGATGACGATGAGAAAAACAAGTCGACGAAGAACATGCTGATGAAGATCATCATCGAAGACAAGATGATGATGACGACCTCCTCCTCAGAAAAATATGATGCTGCAGCTGAAAAACGCTGAGGAGGTCCAACACTTAGAAAAATTGGGCAAGAAGATGAAGGCTTCAGATGAAGAAACCTCCTGATCATGACAAATCAACCCCAGGTCAAAATAAGTGCTAACACCTTGTTCATTTCCTTCTTTTGCTGACCAATAGATCAATCCTATTTTGAGGA
Source organism: Cunninghamia lanceolata (assembly GCA_027924645.1). Taxonomy (NCBI): domain Eukaryota; kingdom Viridiplantae; phylum Streptophyta; class Pinopsida; order Cupressales; family Cupressaceae; genus Cunninghamia; species Cunninghamia lanceolata. The sequence goes on along the minus strand of BSBN01001405.1, from coordinate 1,349,463 downwards.
GTAGACCTCATAGTTTTTGTAGTATGCCCTGTTTGATTGCACTTATGATAGGTGAAATTTGATTGCTGAGCATTAACATTCCTTTTCACATGAGATCTGCAATCAGCTGCCTTGTGGCCAAACTTGTTGCATGTGTAGCAGTAACCATAAAAGCACTGAGCATTATTCCTAAGTATTTTACCTCTACATTCATTAGCTATGTGACCCATCTTATTGCAAGCATAACACCTTATAGAATTCTGATTCATTTTACCTCTACATTCAACAACTTTATGACCAATATTATTGCAAGCATAATACTTTACAGTATTTTGATTCATCTTACCTTAGGCATAGCAATTACCATTGAATGCTTGAGGATACTTAGTGGGAGTAGACTTTTTGAGATTTTTCTTTTTGTTGTTCTTTCTTTGTCTTCAGACATGAGTGAAACCTTCTTCTTTTGCATCTCTAGAGGCAAACCTTTTAGGATCTTCAGTGTAGTCTTTTTCTTCCTTTGTTTCAGACTTTCCTTCTGATTTAAATTTATCGTACAAGTTCATGGAAGCAGTAACAATAAGACTTTTTCCTTTTTCAAAATCAAGACCATATTTTTCTTTTGATGGCTTTTGAGAATTGATCAATTCATCTAAAATCTCAAAACCTCCTTTTAGTTTTAATCATTTGTCAATTTGTTCTTTTTCCTTTTCTAGTTCTTTCCTTAGGGTGACAACTTCTTCCTCAAGTTTTGAACATTCAGTTGCTTTCTCATTGGGCTCCATATTTAGGCAATCTTCAATCCTTTTGCCTTCTTCAACCATGACCTTCAAATTAGAGATCATATCTTCTGCTTCTTTGAGTCTAATGTCACTTCCTTCATCTCCTTTTATTTGAGCTTTTAGTTTACCAATTTCTTCTTTTGACTCTTTATCTCTTGTCTTTAGTTTCATAATTGTCTCCTTTGATTCTTCAAGCATGCCCTCATATTCTTGATTCAATTCTCTAGCTTTATCTAGGTCTTCAAGTGTTGATCGAAGTTCTCCTTCAAGGTCTACCTCATCTAGAATTTGTTAGAAATGAAAGCAATACTACATCAATGGAAATCTAATTCAAATAAATTTCTACAATCTTATAAGTGTGTATTATCAATGGAGATTGCAACATGAAATTAAAACCATGCTTCACAGAGATGCAAAATAAAAAAACTAAACACATAACACAATGACATAGGGTTTAACGTGGAGAAAACCTTTGCGGGTAAAAAAATTCCATAGAGGAAAGAGGCCCAATGTTTGTATTAATCTGAAAATGATTGTACAATACAACACCACCAATCTCTCCTTCAGTCTTCAATTCAATGGCATTCTGGTAGCACTTGAGTACCTAAAATCTGTATTGCAGCAACAAATACATGGAAAATACTTATAGAAATGTTTTCCAACTCATCCTAGGCGTTCACATTCTCTCTCATGAGATTCCACAACATGCAAACATTAAATGCCATCTTACAAGCACCTTCCACTTGTCTAAAAACAACCATGCAAGGTTGGGTGCCTGTAATGTCCCCTTTTCGAGCCTAGTTAGTGTTGGGGCCATTAGCCTATTTCATGATCCTGATGGGCTAGTGGATGATATGGGATCATTTGTGGTTGATCTTTTGGTTCAGTTTAATTATCAAAATTGGAGTTATAAGGTTTATTTAATTTGATAATTAAACAAGTCACTTTATTTATTTTTTGTGCACTAAAGTATAAGGTGGGATTATTTAAAGTGACTTAATGTTATGTCTTGAGGGGAAAGGGGGAAGTGTTTTATTTTTATTTCCCTAGTCACTTTAATGTGTGCTCATAACTTGGAAATAGAGTTATTTTATAAGTTGGAGGAGAAAAAGGCTCTATTTTCAAGAAATGATCTTTTTGTAACTCCCAGGTGCCTTTAAAAAGAGAGGGAGAGCTCATTTGAAGCTTATGCTTGGAAATTGTTTTGTTATGCTGCTGGAATGGAACTAGAGATCAATTGTGCCTTCTTGTGGATGGAAACCCACTTGAGGATGATTAGTTTCAGTGGTGAGATATCCACCCTAGCTAGTAATTGATGATTTCCACTCAGGGAATCACAAGGTACTTAATGGATTTTGGGAGATTTTATAAGTTTTGATTATGAAATTAGTTTTGAAGTTTGATATGATGATTTTGATGAATTTTGGTGTGAATTTGGAGTGTTTTATTTGAAGTTTGGAATTCCTTGTACTTGGTCATACATCCCAGGCCATACTATAGCTGATGGCAATCTATGCTTATATAAAAAAATTATGGAGTCTTTGGAATCTATTTTTCTTGCATACTTTTTGCCTTCCCTAGACGACCCTTTTGGAAGTGATTTGAAGTTTGTTGATGTAGATTTGAAATTTTTAGGAGTGTCATACCTTTTCCAGGTTGTACGACCCTGCATGAGATAAATTTTGGATGGTGATCAAATCTTTATTTAATGCAGTCTATTTTGTGTTCAGAATTGTTTGAGGGGCAATTTATTTAAGTTTGGATTAGTTGTTTGAAGGGTTTTGATTATGCCTGAATGTGTGTGTTTAAAAGCTTCATCCATGGAAGCCGTACAGTAGAGGACAATCAACAATAAAGTGTAGAATCATACTTTAGCTAGTTATCAAAATATGCAATTCTTCATCAGCTAATTTGATGTTTTAATTACCAATCATTATGCAGGGTATGTCTTCATCAATTGAATTTCAGGGGAATTACTCATCAAGGCTCTAACTCTTATGCTATTTTGATTGAGTATATTTGTTCTTCATTGTAATTCAATTCACATTAAGTACCCCTGGATGGTTTACCACTAGTGTGGAGAATGAATCTTTCTTTAATTTCTCACCCAATGGAAAAGTGGAGTATTCCCACTAAATAAGTGGATGGCATTGTAATTTACCAAGTGTTCCTTTACCCACTAAAAGTGGTGAATCCCCAGATTATGTGGATGCCTGCTACAACAGATGAATCATAGTTCATAGTTTGCATAGTTATTCAATGTAGCCAATCACTGTATGCTCTCACCTTTCCCATTATGGGATCTAGGTGATCATAAAGTGTGAGGCATTTGTAGGCTTATGCTATTTTATGTTCATGTTGTTTTATCATTGTATTTTCAGTATTGAAAACAAAAAAATTAGGGGTCGATTGTTACAGTGGTATCAGAGCTGGCAATCCTGCCAGCCTATGTTCTTCTATAGATCAGCCTATAGTGAATCTTAGTTCAGTTGCATACTCAATTGATGAATCCATAAGACACTAAGTTCATCACCTACAGAAGGAGAAGGTATCCTTAGTTTGATCTAGAACCAAAGGAAGGAAACAATATGGGTGAAAGGCAACCAGAGGAGCCTAGTATGAGAGACATATTGAATGATCTAGAGAGGCCAACATGATATTTTCAGAAGTAATCAGCAGATGAATAGATTGTTGGCTCAGTTAGTAAGTCAGAATCTGGGATGAGAGACACCTCGCAATAATAGAGGTAATGATGGAGATCATGGAGAGGCTAGCAATTCCCATAATGTTGGTCAACCACACAATGCCACTCATGCATCTAGGACCTCATCTTCTAGATCTATGATGCTTGTGCTTTTGGGTCAGTGATAAAATCCTATTGGAGGACAACAGTTTGTCACAAAAAGCTTTGATGATTATTGACGAGAATGGGAGTCTTATGGTGATGATTTTCAAAATTTTATGTCCTTCAATGAATTCTGTCAAATCAAGTATTGAAATAGACCCCAGATTCAAAATCAGGATGTGCAAAAGAAGCTTGGGAAAGTGCCTATTCCGCCTTTTGATGGTTCATCTAAATGCATAGCCATGTCTTGGGTGCAAAAGATGGACAATTATTTGTACTTGAATCCTATGTTGTAGTTGGATTCTATCAAATTTGTAGCTGCCCACTTGGAAGGAGATGCACATTCAAATGGTGGACACATGGTATGATCACTCAAGGTCATAGCCTAACCTATGCTGATTTCACTTAGAGATTAATTGATAGATTTGACAAGTACGAACCTGAAAGTCACTTTAGATAGTTGGCTTAAGTGATACAAAAAGATTTTGTAGATGCCTACATTTCTAAATTTTAGAGGATTGTTGTTATGGTGATTGACATTTCAGAGGCAAGGTTGACATATCTCTTTGTTGAAGGTTTGATGGAGCCATTAAGAGGTTTAGTTAAGGCTTTAGAGCCCAACTCATTACATGAAGCCATTAAGAAAGCAAGGAATATGGAGTTCACTACACCAAGAAGTAAGTTTTATTCTAAGCTATTCCCATCAAGGAAAGACAAGAGACCATTTAAGAAAGAATCCAATCAGCCCAAGTCATCTTTCCCTAAGATGGATGATGAAGTCAGAAATAAACTTAGAAGGAAAAAAATATGCTTCACATGTAAGGAACCTTGGGCTCCTGGGCATAAATGCTTTGAAAAAGGGAAAGCACAACAAATGGAGGCATATGTCATTGCTGAATCTGAATCAAAAAAATCATATTAGCAAGATGAATCAAGTGAAAATGAAGATGTTAATGACCTAGAAGAGGTAGAGGCAAACAAGGAAAATGAAGTAACATTTGCTCAATTATCTGGGAACCAAATGAATGATCCTTTCAAGGTTCGAGGGGTACTTGGTGGCCAAAGAATCATTGCTCTCATTGACACTGGTGCATCGCACAACTTCATCGATGAGGGAGTTGATGCTAGAAGGGGATTGAAACCCGAGGAGTTTGAAGGTTTCAAAGTTGTTGTGGCTGATGGATTTACACTATCATGTAATAGAAGATTACCTCAGCTTTCCATGCAAATTGGCAATCATGAAGTTGTAGATGATTTCTATGTGATTAGTATCACTGATACTGATGTTGTTCTTGGTATTAAGTGGCTGAAATCATTGGGAGATATGAATTTAAATCTGCAAATATTGGAATTAAAGTTTGATCATAATGGCAAGAAGGTTATATTAAGAGGAATATCCACCGGAGGACCAAGGGTAGTGACTGCAAAAAGAATGGAAAGGATGTTCCATCATGATCAGATTGAGTGGACTGCTCAATGTGTGATTATGCCCACCCCCACTAAGGAGGAAAAAAGATCTTATCATCCTAAAATTCAAGACTTGTTGAGTAAGCATGGTAAAGTATTTAGCGATCTACCTCCTGGAAGAACTCCTGATAGAGGCATTGAACATATTATAGAGATTGAAGATGGAGCAAAACCAGTCATCACAACTCCATACAGGTAGCCAAAAAGATTCAAAGATGAAATAGAGAGGACACTAAAAGAGTTGTTGGCTTTGGGTTTTATTAGACCAAGCAAAAGCCCATTTGCTTCATCAGTAGTCTTGGTTAAAAAGAAAGATGGTACTATTCATTTGTGTATTGATTATAGGGAGCTTAACAAGAGGACCATAAAGAATAGATATCCAATACCAAGAATTGATGAACTGTTGGATGAACTTCATGGAGCTGTCTATTTTTCAAAAATAGACTTGAGATCTGGTTATCACTAGATAAGATTGAGGGAGAAGGACATTGAAAAAAATGCCTTTAGGTGCCATTATGGGCATTTCAAATTCTTAGTCATGCCTTTTGGCTTGACAAATGCCCCTACAACATTTCAATCTTGCATGAACAAAATTTTCAGCGAGAAGCTCCAGAAGTTTTTGCTAGTTTTTTTTGATGACATACTCATCTATAGTAATACATGGAAAGAGCATTTGTAACATATAGATGAGGTACTTGGTATTCTGGAGGCTAATGCCTTATTTACCAAAGAAGCCAAGTGTGAGTTTGGCCTAATAGAGATTGTATATTTAGGCCATGTTATAAGTGCCAAGGGAGTTAGCATGGACAAATAAAAAGTTAAAGCCATTTTAGAGTGGCCTCCACCTACAAACCTTACTCAATTGAAAGGTTCTTTTGGTTTATGTGGTTTTTATAGAAGATTTGTGAAAGGTTTTTCACAAGTTGTAGCTCCTCTCACCGATATTACAAAGAAGGGAGCCTTCAAATGGTCTCAATCAGCCCAAGAAGCCTTTGATTGATTCAAACAACTCATTTGTCGCAGCCCTGTTCTTACATTACCAAATTTTTCTAAGCCCTTTGAATTGGAATGTGATGCTTCTGGAGAAGGGATTTGGGCTATTTTGATCCAAGACAAGCATCCTATTTTTTTTAAAAGTAGAAAATTAAGGGGTGCTTAAATTAATTATTCTATTTATGATAAAGAAATGCTTGCCATAATGCATGCCTTAGTCAAGTTTTGTCAATATCTAGTGGGAGGTAAGTTTATTGTGAAAATAGATCATAACAGTTTGAGATACTTCATGAATAAAAAAGATTTGAATGAAAGGCAGCAGAGATGGGTAAGTAAGTTGCAAGCTTTTGATTTTGACATTGTATATGTCAAAGGAAAAAGGAATGTTATGGTTGATGCTTTGTCAAGAAGGCCATATTTACATTCTATGGTGTAGTTGGTTGTTGATTGGAAAGAACAAATCATCCTCGAATATGCCAAGGACTCCTTTGCATCAAGTGTTGTGGATGGAACCTTCAAAGATGATAAATATGAGGTGAATGGTTGTCTGATTTTATACAAAAAAAGAGTCTATTTGGTTCCAAATTCCTAGGTTAAATCTCTCATTTTGAAAGCTTTTCATGATTCACCCTTGGCTGGTCACCAAGGCATATTCAAAACATATAAACAGATAAGAGAGAGATTTAATTGGAAGGGGTTTAAAGAAGAGGTTTGTAAACATATCAAAGAGTGTTCTATATGCCAACAAAACAAATATGAAAACACTTATCCTATTGGTCTTCTCCAACCACTTCCCATTCCCAATTAAAAGTGGGAAAGCTTGGCTATGGATTTCATTACAGGCCTTCCCAAGGTTCAAGGGAAGGATAGTATCTTTGTGGTTGTTGATAGATTGATAAAGTTTGCTCACTTTTATGTTGTTTCTACAGGATTTACAGTAGTTCAGGTGGCTGAATTGTTTTTTAGAGAAGTGTTCAAACTTCATGGGTTGCCAAGAAGCATTATTAGTGATTGTGATAACAAGTTCCTAAGCTTGTTTTGGAAGGAACTATTCAGATTATGTGGCATAGAATTAACTCCAAGCACCAGTTACCATCCCCAAATGGATGGACAGTCTGAGATAGTTAACAAGTGGCTTGAAGGTTACCTCAGGAACTATGTCTCGCGCCATCAAAAGGCATGGGTAAGATGGTTACCTGTTGGTGAGTATTTTTACAACTCTTCTTATCACATGTCAATAAAAATGTCTCCATTCATGGCATTGTATGGATATGAAGCTCCTAGCTTCACAGATATGTTGTTTGGTGATAGTTGAGTTCCTATAGTTAAATAGTTTTTGCAGGACAACTAGGATTTGCTAAAATCCTTGAAGGAAAATATCAGATCAGATCAAAATCAGCAAAAGTTATACATTGATCAGCAGCGTATAGAGAGATTTTTTGAAGTGGGGGATATGGTATATGTCAGATATCAGCCTTACAAACAATCTTCCATCAAAAAGAGTGGGGCTGAAAAATTGAAGCCTCAATTTTATGGGCCATTTAAGATCATTAGTAGGCATGGAGAGGTTGCTTAAGAGCTGGAATTGCCTGAGCATAGAAAACTACATAACATATTGCATGTCTCTCGCCTTAAAAAGGCTCTTGGACAAAATGTTGTGCCATCATCAGTGTTGCCACCTATTGATGATGAAGGAAGACTTGAACTAATACCTGAGGCCATTCTTGATCAAAGAGAGCGGGTGTTGAGGAAAAAGACTATTAAGGAGTATCTAATCAAATGGAGAGATCTTCCTCTTGAGGATGCAACATGGGAAGGAGAACACATCTTGCAACATCTTGTATTGCAATTGCTTGGGGACAAGCAATTTTTGGGAGGGAGGACTGTAATGTCCCCTTTTTGAGCCTAGTTAGTGTTGGGGCCATTAGCCTATTTCATGATCCCGATGGGCTAGTGGATGATATGGGATCATTTGTGGTTGATCTTTTGGTTTAGTTTAATTATCAAAATTGGAGTTATAAGGTTTATTTAATTTGATAATTAAATAGGTTACTTTATTTATTTTTTGTGCACTAAAGTATAAGGTGGGATTATTTAAAGTGACTTAATGTTATGTCTTGAGGGGAAAGGGGGAAATGTTTTATTTTTATTTCCCTAGTCACTTTAATGTGTGCACATAACTTGGAAAGAGACTTATTTTATAAGTTGGAGGAGAAAGAAGGTTCTATTTTCAAGAAATGATCTTGTTGTAACTCCCAAGTGCCTTTAAAAAGAGAGGGAGAGCTCATTTGGAGCTTATGCTTGGAAATTGTTTTGTTATGCCACTGGAATGGAACCAGAGATCAATTGTGCCTTCTTGTGGATGGAAACCCACTTGAGGATGATCAGTTTCGGTGGTGAGATATCCACCCTAGTTGGTAATTGATGATTTCCACTTAGGGAATCACAAGGTGCTTAATGGATTTTGGGAGATTTTATAAGTTTTGATTATGAAATCAATTTTAAAGTTTGATATGATGATTTTGATGAATTTCAGTGTGAATTTGGAGTGTTTTATTTGAAGTTTGGAATTCCTTGTAGCTGACCATACATCCCAGGCCATACTACAGCTAATGGCAGTCGATGCTTATATAAAAAAATTATGGAGTCTTTGGAATCTGTTTTGCTTGCATAATTTTTGCCTTCCCTAGATGACCCTTTTGGAAGTGATTTGAAGTTTGTTGATGCAGATTTGAAATTTTTAGGAGTGTCGTACCTTTTCCAAGCCATACGGCCCTACCTAAGATAAATTTTGGATGGTGATCAAATCTTTATTTAATGCAGTCTATTTTGTGTTCAGAATTGTTTGAGGGGTAATTTATTTCAGTTTGGATCAGTTGTTTGAAGGGTTTTGATTATACCTGAATGTGTGTGTTTAAAAGCGTCATCCATGGTAGCCGTACAGTAGAGGATAGTCAACAATAAAGTGTAGAATCAGACTTCAGCTAGTTATTAAAATATGCAATTCTTCATCAGCTAATTTGATGTTTTAATTGCCAATCATTATGCAGGGTATGTCTCCATCAATTGAATTTCAGGGGAATTACTCATTAAGGCTCTAACTCTTATGCTATTTTGATTGAGTATATTTGTTCTTCATTGTAATTCAATTCACATTAAGTACCCCTGGATGGTTTACCGCCAATATGGAGAATGAATCTTTCTTTAATTTCTCACCCACTAGAAAAGTGGAGTATTCCCACTGAATAAGTGGATGGCATTGTAGTTTACCTTATTCCTTTACCCACTAAAAGTGGTGAATCCCCACATTATGTGGATGCTTTCTGTAGCGGATGAATTATAGTTCATAGTTTGCATAGTTATTCATTGTAGCTAATCATTATATTTTCAGTATTGAAAAGAAAAAAAATTAGGGGTAGTTTGTTACAGTGCCCAAGACTAAATCTGGCATCTTACAACATCTTATGACATGTCATAACTGTCATAGATTCCACAAAAGAGTATCTTTCCAAGATAGGAACCTTGGGCTAAACATAGCAACTTACAACTCATTAATATCTATTATATGCATCATAGTGTCATAGAATCAATCTTATGACAACTTGTAGCTGTCATAGATTCTTTACATGCACCCACCAACATTATGACATGCATCATACATGCTAAAAATAGTAGATTCTCCAAGGGGTGGCACCTACCCTCATTTACCATGAGTTTTACACTTGCCAATCAGTAAATGTCACTCCGTAACTACCTCCAGTAACTTCAAAACTTACCGGTACAGTAACTAATTTTTATCACTACTGGTGAAACTTGTACATCTCCTTATGGGCAATTACAAATTACAAATAATATATGGAATAATACAATATTGTGATTTACAAAGTTAATGGCACCTTATCCCAACACTCTCCCATTTGACATTATACATTGTAAATCAACACATAGGAAATCAAATGAAAAATAATCAGACACTAAAAATGATGCCCATGGCCTCTCCACATTGCATGAACTTCTCTATGCTCATAGGTTTGGTCAATGAATCTGCAACATTCTTCTAAGTCTCTATCTTCTTCAGCTGAATGTCTCCATTTGCAACCCACTCTTGAGAAAAGTGATACTAAACATCAACATGCTTAGTCCAAGCATGATACATAGGATTTTTGGCCAAACAGATAGCACTCTAGCTATCACAACCAATCTGAATGATGTTGCAATCAAATCTAATACCTGAACACAATCTTCTCAACCAAACCGCCTCCTTAGAGACATGAGTAGCAACCATATACTCTGCCTCTGTGGTGGAAAAAGTAACTATGGGATGCCTCTTACTCATCCAACTCACTGTATCTCCAAATAGAGTAAACCCAGCCACTAGTGGACCTTCGACTATCCAAGTCACCTGTCTAATCTACATCAACAAAACCCTGTATGTCTAAAGATTTATCAACATTATCAATAACAAAATAAACCAAACAATGATCAAGAGTACCTGCAAGATATTTAAACACCCTTTTCACATAATTCCAATGTTGTTTACTATGGTTAGACATAAATCTGCTCAAAACTCCCATTGCTTGGGCAATATTTGGCCTAGTGCAAACCATTGCATACATCAAACTCCCTATAGCACTAGCATATGACACATTAGACATATCTTCAAAATTATCTTCATTCTTTGGACACATATCTAATGAAAGCTTAGTACCAATGGGTAAAATAACTCTAAATGGGTTACAGTCCTGCAAACTAAACCTATGCAAAATAGTATTCACATACTTACTTTATGACAACCAAAGATTTTTGTTACCTCTGTCTCTTCTGATCTCCATTCCCAGAATATACCTGGTAGCTCCAAGATCCTTTATATCGAATGCACCTGAAAGTTGAGCTTTGAGCTCACTAATCATACCCTTAGTATTGCTGAAAAATAACATATCATCAACATATGTAATGCATTGATAAGTATGGAATCATCAATACAATGAATGTAAACATAATGATCCTCCTTGCTTCTAACAAAGCCCAATTTCAACACAAATGAATCAAACTTTTGATACCACATTCTAGAGGATTGTTTCAAACCATAGAGACACCTCTTTAGCCTGTAAACCCATTGTTCTTTCCCTTTTACCTCAAAACTTGTAGGCTATTGCATATAAATTTCTTCCTCAAGATCTCCATGCAAGAACGTAGTCTTCACATCCATTTGCTCAATCTCCCAATCATAAGTTGCATCAATGGATAAGAGAAATCTAATAGAAGTCAATTTAGCAATAGGAGAGAATATCTGAACAAAATCAACTCCCTCTCTTTGGGAGTAGCCCTTGGCTACCAGTCTAGCCTTTTACTTCTCCAATGACTTGTCTACTCCAAACTTCTTCTTGAAGACCCACTTACAACCTATGGCCTTTCTTCCTTTGGGCAAACGAACAAGATCCTAGGTTTTACGAGAGTATAATGCCATCATCTCCTCATGCATGGCTAATTACTATGACTCACTATCATCTGTAGAAATAGCTTCCCTATAGGATCTAGGCTCATTGTTAGTACTTAATAAAGCATATACACAACAGAAATCTAGTGGGCTATACCTGTCAACAGGATTCGATCTCCTCAAGGGTGGAGTAAGAGACTCTACTTGTTCTTCTACACATGATCATCTACACCAACTTCTTATGTAGAAAGAGATTCATCTTCATCAGATTCAACTACTTGAATCTTCTTCTTCTTCTTCACCCCCAAATCCATCATTCTATTCTTCCTGAGGTGCATCTTGCTTCTCTAAATCAAAGTGCACTCTCTTTACATTTTCTTCTTTTTCTTTTGGCTACCCAGGTTCAGAAATAGCTCTAAGTTCCCTGAAAATAACATCTTTAGAAAAGATAATCTTGTGGGTTAGTGGATTCCAAATCTTATAACCTTTGACATTATCACCATATCCAATGAATGTACACTTTTCAGCTTTTGGATCCAACTTAGATCGCTTTTCCTTAAGCACATGAACAAAAGCCTCATAGCCAAAAACTCTTAAATATGAAATAGAACATTTCTTCCCTATCCACACTTCATAAGGTGTCGAATCAAGAGCCGTACAAGGAGATCTGTTAATCAAGTAGTAAGCAATACACATAGCCTCTGCCCAAAAACATTTATCCAATTGTGCATCACTCAGCATACTTCTGGCTCTTTCCATGATTGTTTGGTTCATCCTTTCTACAACACCATTCTGCTATGGTGTATACAGAGTTGTCTTTTGTTTGATATACCTGCATGTTTGCAAAACTCATCAAATTCCTTAAACACAATATTCACCTCCATTGTCAGATCTTAATATTTTTATCTTCAATCCCGATTGGTTTTTAACTAAGACTTTAAAATCCTTAAACTTAGTGAAAACTTCATATTTGTGCTTCATAAAATAAATCCATGTAAATCTGGATACATCATCAATGAAGGTTACAAAATAACAATATTTTCCAATAGAATCATTATCCATAGGTCCAAACACATCCATATGAATAATTTCTAATTTCTCTTTTGCTCTATTGCTTCCCAAAGGAAATGATTTTCTATTTTGTTTACCAAACACACAATGCTCACAGAAATCAAAGTGCTCATCAGAATAAGAGAAACTGTCCAACAATTCTTTATTCTTAATATTTTTCAGTACATTATTACTTGTGTGGCCCAATCTACGGTGCCACAACATACAAGTATTTTTTTAGAAGCCTTAGAAACATAAGAGGCATTACAAACTATAGTGGCTTCAAGATTAAACAAGTTTTTGAATCTCCTCCCTTTCGCTACCACCAAGTTCCCTCTCACAAATCTATAGCCATGCTTGTCAAATATCACATGCATTCCTAAATCATTCAACTTTGAAACTGAAATTAGATTTCTAGTTAATCCAGGAATATGTAAAACATCGGGGAGGGTTTTAATTCTCCCATCATTGAAACACAACAATACCTTTACTTTCTCGACAATCAGATATGAAGAGTTGTCACCAAGGTAGATATTACCTCCATCATATTCTTCATATGTGGAAAACTATTCCTTATGTGGGGTCAAATGAAACAAGCATCCCAATTCAACCAACTAGTGTTCATTAGAAACAACGTTACATGTAGAAAGTAAAACATTTTCACCTACATTTAAGGACTTATCTGAAGCACTTTCCCACTATTTATTTGGGTTTTTGCACTCCTTCATATGTCCCCTTTTTCTGTAGTTCCAACACTTAACTTTGTTCTTCTTCCAGGAGTCTTAGAATGGCCCCTAGACTTGTCCTTAGCCTCTTTTTGATCTTCTTTTGGTCCTCTTTCCCTAGACCTTCTCCTAACACTGAGAGCATCCCCTGAACTATCTGAACTCTTCTTCCTCAATTCTTGTGACATCAGAACTGAAACAAGGGCATCCAACTTGGGATCTATGAGGTTAGTAGTGACAGCCAAGATAACATTCTCCCAAGACTCAGGTAAAGAACAAAGAAGTAGTAAGATATATTTATTTCCTCCATAACATCAACATCTACTGAAGCAAGCTAACTCAACAATAAATTAAAAGAATTTAAATGCTCTACAACTGAATCACCCTCTCTCATTTTCATGGAAAACAATTTTATTTTTAAATAGAATTTATTTACCATACTCTTGGCTTGATAGATCTCACCCAAACGATTCCACAACTTGTGTGCGGTCTCTTCCTTTGTCACATTCAACAGGACAAAGTCTGACAGACGCAAACAAATGGTTCCTTGTGCCTTCTTATCCAGTCTATCCCACTCACCTACAGAGACTTCATCGGGTTTCTTCTCTTTTTGAACAACCAACCACTGGTTTCTTTCTTCCAACAAATCTTCCATTTTCAGCTTCCAGAACTCATACCCCATTTAGTTGAACTTCTCAATGTCCAAATGAGAGGTTGATGCAATGGTGAATCCAGTCATAATATCAACACAATCTATAAAACAAACACAACCAAATCTCCCACTATAGCTATAGCTTCCACACTACCACCCAAGAGTCAAAGTGGCTAGGCTCTAATACCAAATGTTAGAAATGAAAGCAATACTACTTCAATGGAAATCTGATTCAAATAATTTTTTACAATCTTATAAGTGTGTATTATCAATGGAGATTGTAACATGAAATTGAAACCATGCTTCATAGAGATGCAAAATCAAAAAACTAAACACAACACAATGACATAGTCTTTAATGCAGAGAAAACCCTTGCGGGTTAAAAAAACTCCACAGAGGAAAGAGGCCCAATGTTTGTATTAATCTAAAAATGATTGCACAATATAACAACACCACCAATTTCTCCTTTGGTCTTCAATCCGATAGTATTCTAGCAACACCTGAGTACCTAAAATCTATATTGCAACAACAAATACATGGCAAATACTTATAGAAATATTTTCCAACTCATCCTAGACATTCACATTCTTTCTCATGAGATTCCCCAACATGCAAACATTAATTGCCATCTTACAAGCACCTTCCACTTGTCCAAAAAACAACCATGCAAGGTTGGGTGCCCAAGACTAAATTTGGCCTTTGACAACATCCTATGACATGTCATAACTATCATAGATTCCACAAAAGAGTATCTTTCCAAGATAGGAACCTTGGGCTAAACATAGCAACTTACAACTCATTAATATCCATTATATGCGTCATAGTGTCATAGAATCTTATGACAACTTGCAGGTGTCATAGATTCTTTACATGCACCCACCAAACATTATGACATGCATCATACATGCTAAAAATAGTATATTCTCCAAGGGGTGGAGCCTACCCTCATTTACCATGAGTTTTACACTTGCCAATCAGTAAATGTCACTCCATAACTACCGCTGATAACTTCAAAACTTACTAGTATAGTAACTAATTTTTACCACTGCCGGTGAAACTTGTACATCTGCATATGGGTAATTACAAATTACAAATAATACATGGAATAATACAATATTGGAATTTACAAGCTTAATGGCACGTTATCCCAATAGATTTAAGCCCTAGCCTTCAGGTTCCATTGCTTCTAGATCTAATTCTTGAACAAATACATCATTATCCACAACTTTAGATTCTATGTGTTGAAGTACAGGATCTACCTCAACTGTTAGGCTTCTCAAAGGTAATAGGCTTTGATACCAATTGTTGAACACAAGGTAGTGCTGAAAGGGGGGGGCGGATCAATACACACTAAAACTTTTAACGTGTATTTGCAGATTAAAACCAAATTACTTAAAGAATAGAAAGGAAGACACGTAACACAAGAATCAACACAAGAACGCTAGGGATTTTATGTGAAAAACTTGAAACAAGGAAAAACCATGGCAAGTGTTAGCTCATAGTATATTATGTTCACTGCAAAAATTATTACAACTTTGTTTTAGGGCTACAACCCAAGGAAGCTACTACTCCTTGGATACAGTTTTAGGGTCACTCCCAAGGAAGCTACAACTCCCTGCAGACTCACTATTTGATGTAAGAATTACAGAGATAACAATTGCATGAACTACTGTAAGGAAAATATTTGACTTATGTTGATATTGTAGTCCTCTTTTCTTGCTCAAATTATGCCATCAAACTAACTTTCCACACTTCATACTTTACATTCCAATCTTCTATTTGTTTCTACATTCTTCTATATTTCCTCCCCTATTTTTTATTGTTGTGTGTTGTGCCTTGGAGGCATAGCATTACAGAAGATGTCTTGGGGGAATCCTCCTACATGGTGTTCCTAGGGCACTTGGTTCTCATGTCCCATTTTTATTGTTTCCATTCTTCAGTGATTCTACCTAGTTGCCAAATGACGAAAACAAACAAATACTGATAAGGACCATGTGTCCCTTCAGCAAGTAAGCAAAAATGGACCCAATCCATATATGAAGGTGGGGTTGATATATATATCTGATGCTTGACTAGTAGAATCACTCTATGTGACCTATCGTGTTGTCATATCTTTTGTAACAAACTTTTACAGTACAATCAATCTGCTTCTACACACTTTGGATGGTTTTGTATCTCACCTTGTTGTTACACTCAGTTCTAAGATATATGCAGTATAAGCCCAACGACTATACTCTATTATGAACCCCTTCATGTATTACATGCTTCCACTATATTTTTTTTGTTTTGCATGCTTCCTATTATCTTCATTGTGTCTTGCATGTCTTCCACGTGTTTCCAATGCTTACCTGAGATTGGGGGCTATAAATAGTCCTCCAACCTTTGAGTATGCCTTAAATCTATTTGCTTGGCATGTTTGATGTGCTTCAACCATACTTTAATGCATGTATCTAGAATCATGTATGATCATACATACATTAAAGTGGGGGCTAAATGTTATGGAGTAAAAAGTATCCCTATGCCCTTTTACCTCCTAGTTTAGCTCCTAGGTCCCCGTGTTTACATTATACAAGCTTCATACTTATCTCAGAGCAATTTCCCCTGAAACCCATGTCAAATGGGACTTAGGGGCCCACTCTAAATGTTAATCAAAACCAAAAAATGTCCTTGGGACATGGGCACCCATGCCCAAGTCTAGGCTGATTTGTTGGGACCCAAATTTAAATGTGTCAGCATAAGACCTTTAAAAAGGTTTCTCTCTATCAGCCTTTTCAATTAAATTATGAAAGTTAGCGGGAAAGCATATATAAGTGAGTTTTTGTCTTCATTTTACACCTAGATGGATAATTTGAACTTGTGATATTGAGCTAAGGGATTTCAAGACATTCATTGTGTTGCAGAGCAAAATTATGTTGTTATTGTGTTTGTTTGTTGCAGATTTGGCTTCATCAATCCATCTCCTCATGATTTGAAGATCTTCATCTCAATGAGGGCTTCACCTCTAAGGTGACATCTATTTGTGCTTCAATCATTTCATTTCATCATTGGATTTGGCCTCTGCCCTCCTTGGGCACACACTTTATCTAACAATGATGTTGGAAGACTTGAATGTCATTCCAGGGCTTGACCGAGGCAAGCTCCTAAACACCACAACAACTAAACCCCTCTCTTTGTGATTGCAGGTACAAAGAAGCAACTGAGAGGATAAGGATTCAGGATCTAGAAAAAAGTTACTGATATTTTACCCTACTGGACTAGGATGCCTGCCCCATAGTCCTCTTGATAGGATTTTCCCTGAACTCAAGATTAGGTTATAGTCTAACATTGCTCACTGCTCTGAATCTATAGAAAAAACTATCCTATCAGACTTGGGCACCTACCACGTAGTCTGCAAAGTCTCCAATTCTGAAAATCCAACTTCTGGTAAGTTTCTGATCCTTCTTGAGTGCCTTCCTATCCATTTTTCTCTAGCATTATGTTCATCTGTATCTGATTGTATTATAATTAGGGTTTGAGGCTTATTCAAATTAGGGTTTGACAAATATCTCAATCTAATCAATCTTTCCATATCATTCCTAAGTACATCAACCTGTAGCTGAGTCCTCTTTCATCTGTAGTGACTTGGCTTGGTTGTTGTCCTTGAGTGTTAGTGTGAAAGGAGGGTTTGATTTGATAGATCCTAACACTTTCCACCATCTTCCCACTTTTCATACATAACAGTTTGTAATGTTTTTTTAATTACTATTGTTTGCAATAAACCTTGTAATTGTGTAATGGACATTCAAGGTTTGTGCCTAAATTTATTCTTATTATAGTTTGTTAGATTTATGTGGCTTGTGGAATTTATTATGAGTATTTTAGATGCTTCTCTTAATCAGGGTATTGATTATATAAGAAATTAATATTCCTTTAGTCTAAAATTTAAGATTGTATTTAGAAAGTTATGCTTAGTAAAGTTAGGTAGATTAATGTGTAGATACATGTTTTATACTATTTTATTGTAGTGAGTGGATTCCAAGGCAACCATTAATGTAAACGTATACTTATTTATTATTTATTGTAGCTAGTAGATTTAAATATATATTACACTCTTATGCTTGTTTGCTTATGCTCAAGGTCCTCTCCACATTGACTTTTGGAAGTAGATTTATATATCGATAAGGGTGTAACATATATTTGTCTAAATAACAATGACTTAAATTTATCCCAAAACACAATAATGATGATTTAGATTTATCCCATGAAACACAATAACCAAACATGCATAAAGGTATAGAATATATTGAAATCTACTTGCTACAATAAAACAATAAGTAATTATACATGTACCCCAATATACATAAGGGAAAAAGCCTTTGGTTTTTTGTAAATGTGGCTCATTGGCTGCACCAAGTGTTGTCTTCATTTAATTAAATGTTAAAACCCTTAAATTGGGTTGCACCTAGTGTCATCTTCTTTTAATCAAATGTTAAAACTCTTTTTGGGTGTATTGATACAACATTGATATAATTTTATTTTTTATTTCACCACTTATCTACGTTTGAGCTAAGAGAGAATATTAGGAGCACCTAGAATTGGATAAAATATCTTAATATTGATTCCTCTCAATCGAATATATTATTGTCTTGATCAAGGTGATTGTTGTTTATGGGTTAGGATTCTAAAAATTGTTAAGGTGTGTAATGAAATTTGTGTGGTTTTTTCTTGGACTCAAACAAGCTCTTCATCGATCTCAAGTTATGTTATTATTACATTAGATTGACTAGGATGTTGATAGATGTATGGAGAGAATTTTTTGGGCATCCTCTAGGAGGTGTGATAGGCCAAAATTATGTTTTGCTTGATTTTAACATAATCTAAAGCACAATCCTTTTTTCTTAAATTTTTACCCACTTAGTTAATAGGGTTTAACTTTTTTGGACTTGCTCTTATTGGTGAATATTATGTAAGTTTAGTTTAATTTGAATTCTACTCTTATCTTTGATATTGAGGACAATACAAAGTAGTTTTATCCATGTTGAAGTATATATTTTTCTTGGAAGAATATTGGGATATTTGGGATACCAAAAATATTTAAAACCATCCTAAATGCATAGAGAGTGGGTGAAAGTAAAAGAGATTGTACATCATAAATTTTGAAATATAGATTTCTCTCGTTAATTTTGAGATTAGTGATTATAGCACGCATACATAATAGTTTCTAGTGCCAATGCTTTTGTGATATGTTGCTTAGTTTTAGCCCTTAGATTTCTTGTGGAGATCCACTTTGGCAATAGATGCTCTCCCAAAGAGATCATTTGCAAAAGTTAGTTCACTTGAAAATTTCTTATGAAGGTGTTATTAGTGTAATTGATAGATTAAATAAGAGCAAGTTAGTTGGAGTGGGTGGCTTTGGATTGGTTTACAAGAAAAATCTAAGAGATGATAGGGTAGTTTTATGAAGATTCTTAATTTACACAATGAAGAAGCTTATAAGACTTTTAGTGCTAGATGCAAGGTGTTCAAAAGGTTTGACTCTACAATCTCACTAAAATTATACCATCATGTTGTTCATCCCTAGGTTCAAATGTTTATTTTTTGAATTATGACAAATGGAGTTTAAAGAAACATTTGTATTTTGCAAATGATGCTTGTGAATTAGGATTGAAGAGACCATTAGATATTGCAATTAACATAGGAAATGTGTAATTAAGTTGTTCAAATAGTTAATGTAGCTTCACTTGCAACCCCTTGCTCTTCACCTTTTCTACATTTATTTGCATATCAAGTGCACTTTTTTCAAATGGATTCATTCAAAGTATCCACTTGGAGTTCTAGTGCTTTGGTCTTCAAGTTAGCCACTTGTAGATTTTATTATACCACTTGCAAGTCTACTTCTTTATTCTTTAGTTTTCCCCACATCCAAGCATCTTGTAGTCACCGATTTGGTACTTTATGCAGGGAGTTCAACTTTATCCTTTGGCTTGGCACTCTTTAGACTTATGCTTTAGTGTTGACACTTCATGTTCTTTTGTAACATTCGACCTTTAGGCTTGCTTGTTGTGAGCATCATGTGAGCAAAGTATATTTCTTTCCTTTGAGGGTCATATTGTGCTTTCACTTGGTAGAAGCTAAATGAGTGATGGGTAAAAGCACAAACCTATGTCACACTTTATAAAGGAATCGACCAACATAAAAAAAAATCTCAACTTCGACCACATAAAAGTGGTCTTTATGTTTTGAATTTCAAAATGATGTAAACTAAGAAAATGTAGATCTCTTGTTGAAGTTTATTAGTCTAATTTTTTAGATTTTTTTAAAAATTGTTCTGATTTTTTTTATCAATTTAAGAGCAAATTTTGAAATGCTAAAAATTTGAAGAAAAAGTGACATTCAGTTGACGTCAATAAACAAATAGAAAAAAAATGCATTTTCCCCTATTTTTTTCCCCAAATAGGTGACTTCATTATCTAGGCATGGAAAAAAAAATTGATCTATATTTTTCTCGTAATAACATTTTAAAGTCAAACTTACCCGATTTTGATAGTTTTTAGTTGACGTCAACTATTGTTTTTTTTTTTTCCATTTTCAAAAAATAAATTATATCCTTTTAAAGAAGATTGTCTCCTCTAGGGCATCATATATTTGCCAAATTTTAAAATCATGTTTTACTATTTTTTTTAGTTTCAAATTAGCCTCTTTTTGAACTTGAACAACCTACTTGCATTATTTTCAAATATTTATATCCTAAAATTACTCAAAATATAAAAATATTTATATTTCCACATTCAACACTTTGAGCTCTACAAAAGGGTATTTTTTTTTTTTTTTTTTAAATTGATTGCAAAAATATTGAGCAGAAGTTGGAAGTTTGAGAAAGTTTGAGAAAATGGTGATTTGGCTGTCTAATAGGATGCCACATAGACATATTCGACCGAATGGGATTCTATCTAATATGATTCAACTGAATCCCATTCGGTCGAATCTACTCCTTTGTTTTTTTTTTTTTAAGAATTGTGGCTTTTTTATTTTATTTTTAATTACTAAATTACAATAAATTTAAAAAAAAAGATTTCGAAGGGAAGAGTCATATTGAAAAACACAGTGATGTGAAAGTGTTTGTTTAATGCCTTTTTTAGTTTTTTTTAATTTTTATTTTATTTTTTTAGCTTTTCTAAATTAATAAATTATAGAAATTTGGAGAAAAAAGAACCACTGATTTCAACAAGGGCAAAGTCATATTCAAAAACATAATGATCTGAAAGTGTTTTTTTAATGCTTTTTTTGGCTTTTTTAATTTTTTTGGTATTCTTAGGTACCATGCTCTAAAACGTGTAATTGATTAAAATCATTGATTTATTGAATGTAGACCTAGATCTTCAAAAAATAGAAGTTAAAGTATTTGTACATGTGTTATTTTTGCATGTAGGTGAATTCAAATTTGATCAATTTGTGAAGGACAATAAAAAATAAGAAAAATGTTGTATGATCGAAGAAGAGATACTACAAATGTCGATGAAGGAACATCTACTCAAGAACAACCCATGGAAATTGTTGATGACCAAGGAGTACAGGTACCAGAACAAATTGAAGGTGGTGATAGAAATTTTTTCCTTGGTATGGAAAATCTGATGGAGATGGATGAGGATTCTCTTTTCAAAAATATTTCATCTGAAGATATGGTACCTGAAAGCACAGTAAAATTACACTCTAAAAAAATATGGGATGAATTTTTTGAAAATAAGTCTATAATTGGAAGAGCACAGTTATTTGCAAAGTTATTTAGGAAGAAAGAGATGACCCCTGTTTTGGAGTTGTTAGGGGTTGATAATAAGAAAAAGTCATCAGGTTCATTAAATCAAACAATAGTTGAAAACCTACAAGAAGCATTGAATTCTATTGAAAGCAAGAGTTGAGCTGTTGATTTAAGTATTGCACGTAGAGCATTAATGAATGTAATTTCTAGTAAGAAATTATCACATAGAAGACAAGTTCAAGCAATTTCCCAATTACTCAATGTTTCTAGGAGAACTGTTCAAAGATATATTACAAGGAGAAATATATTGGATGGAAATGTTGAGAATAATTGGGTAAATATTTGCAAGGTTCCCCGAAAAGATAGAATATCAAAAGATGTAAAGGAACGGGTGATTGAATATTGGACCAGCCACTCTCATGTTTCTTCCAATAGAAGGGACACTATACAGATAAAAGGTGAAGATGGTACAAAAATTTCACATCCAAAACATTTTATAGATACAACACAAAGTGAATTTTTTGAAGCATTCAAGCAAGAATTTTTAGGTGTGAATATTTGTCAAAAGATGTTTGAGAGACTACGACCAAGTTTTGTACGTATAAATAAGGTATGTGAGACTTGTTGTCAAAATCATATTGAATTTTATCTACACCTATAGTCATATAAAAAAGCTATGGCAGTAATTAGTCCAAATATAGTCATCCCTGGAAGTACACCACAATTTGTGAAAACTCTTCTATGTGAAAAATGAAAAGATTCAGATGAATTCAAAGTGTAGTGTCTAAAAAATATATGTAATGATTGTGAAAATTTGAAGAATCTTGTACAGGTTGACAATATTGATCATTTGATGCAAGTTATGTGGAAGAGATTTGAATATGAGAAGTACTCAACAAAGTCAAGAGTTGACAGCAAAAAAATTGTTCTCAAAGAGTGAATTGTCAAGCAATGAATTTATGAAAAAAATTTGCAATATCATATATCCACATACTGAACATTGTCATGGTGCTAGATGGCAAGCTAAGCAATTTCATAACTCAAAGAATTGCTTTCCACCAGGTTGTATTCTGTCTATTGTTGATTTATCTGAGAACTATACATTTAGTCCCATGTCTCTCAAATTTGCACCCTTGCTACAGTTGTAAAACTTTAGCAATTTAGAGAAACATGGGAATGATCTCAAAGTGTGGGATCTTGCGAACTGAGATTAGACCTCCGAAGAAGGCCGGCTTCCTCTTTCTAAGCTTAATGCTTAGAGAAAAGTATCTAAACCTAGTGCTAATGCTTGCAGGGGAAAAGGGGAGAAGAAATGCATTGAAAATGAAAGATATAACTGAAAAAAACTTGAAAGTAAGAGTGATGCACCAGATTTAATTAAAGAACCCTCACAGTACTGAGAATATGCACAACATAACTAGATACAACAAGTAGACATACACAGATTCAGATGATTCTAGCAGAGGTGAGAAACATAATGGTTGAGAGGAACAAAATGTTCATAGACAATCATATGCAGATTCACACTAAACTAAAAATTAGTAAAAGAGGTAAAATAACCTGCATATATTCAATAAGAAGGTATAGTTACAGTGGAAGAAAGCTCTGTTTGGAAATAGAAAGATTGAATACTCAAAAATTTCCAACCTTATTTACATCTCAAACTAATGCCTATATAGCATTTCAAAAATGACCTAAGTCGGTTACAAAGAACTCACCTCATGGGCTCTGTCAGGAAATATCTGCCTCTGAAGGGACATCCATCTACAAGAATTTATGGTGTGAAATATCTAGAACAGGGAAGATGGAAGATATTTTATGGGGACATGAATGTCAGCAGCTCAAAACATCCATCTTCAACAATGAATACATAAAATATCTGAAGCAAGGTGGTTGAGAGATATTTCTGGTCATCAATGCGAGCTACTGAACATCGACCCACACCCATAAATGTAACAAATATCTACACCTACACCCTAAAATGCAACAAATATCTACATTTGTACTCACTGAAAACAATTGCATAATCGAGTCCTCTACAAAACTTAAATTCGACTGCTGAAACATTTTGTCGCCAAAGCATGCAAATTTGCATCAAATTTTGAAAATGAAGATATCCTCCAGAAAAGCACACTAGATGAGAGATGAGGTAAAAATAAGTACTTTTACCTTTTGAAGCATGTCAAAATTTGCCAGGATACGGAAGATACAGCCGATCAAAGTTATGGTCAAACTGCACTTGTATATCGCCTTCATATGCAAACTGCTTTGTGCGTATTGGGCTGACGGGGATAAAATGAGTTGAGCCACTGATACACTGTGGTCTCGCCGATGCCCCTACATGTGCTTTTTATATATGCCTGTATGTGCAAATTTATATACATACAATCGCCAACATTCAAAACTGATCCTGACCTTTGCATCACCCTTTGTATATATGCTTGTATCTGAGATACAATCGACCATGCATACAATGCGGAACTTAGGAGACTATCAACTAGAATGAAACTTTAGAACAGGTTTGCCCATTGTATCTTTTCTTCTTTGTATATCGGCATATACAATGCACTTAACATACAAATTACAGAACTTAACGCTAAATTTGCCAAATTTGACTTCCCAGTTGGATCTGGCTTGTATGTTGCCTTTGTCTATTACATTTGTATATCACATATACAATGTGAAATATACAAAGGAAAACTGCATGCAAACACTTGTATACAAACATGCATTTGAACTTGTACCTGCCCTTTGTATATGACCTTGCATATTGCCTTTGTATATTTAAACATACAAATGCGAACATACAAACAAAAGATGCATACAATCAAACTTCTGCCTTTATCAACCAAAATGTATATTCATTTCGAGTCTGAGCTTTGCATCTCAGGGTTGCATATTCCTTTGTATGTTCGATTGCATGTTCAAACATACAATTGTATATATATACAATTGGTAGACCCCACCCTTTATATCTTGCCTTGCATGTGTGCTTTGTATATGCCCTTTGCATATTCAAATTCATCGGCCGTTGGAGAAACTTTGGAATGAGCTGCCGATAAGCGACGTCTCGCTGATATGCATTTTGTGTCTTTGGCTTTGTATATGCATCGGCCCATCGGAGAGAGCTTGGACTTGGTTGCCGATGAGGCTAGTCATGACGATGATCCCCTTGTACATTGTCCCTTGCATGTTTCTTTTGTATCTGCGACTTGTATATCTGTCTTGTATATGCAAACATACAATGTATATGTAGATAAAAAAGACTAAGTACAAAACTAAGAATTTTCTGTGATGGAAAACACTTGGAGACAAAAGATTTCTGGGTTTTTCTAGGTTTTCTACAAGGATTCTCAAGGTGAGATTTTTAGGATTTTTTGCAAGGCATAGCATGAGTATTTGAAGGATTTAAGCCTTATGGGGTCACTTTCTAAAGGATTTTCAAGGAAAATACAAGGTGAACTATTTAACTCTGGACAGAGGAAAATAGGTCAACATTTTTGGCAACTCAACAATTTCTGGCACGCCTAGTGGGACTCTAGAATTAGAAAATAATTAAACACTACAATTATATTGCTGGTTTTAATGTGCAGCCAGTGATTTTTAGACCTGTAAGAGGTTAAAACCTGCATATCTGGTGACTCATACTGAGGAAAGACAAGTAGACCAGTGTTGTTATATTTTATGAGAAAAATATAAACTCGGAGTTCGAGTTCATTTGATTACTTGCAACTATCTCCGCCTAGAAGATAGACTAGAGCTATGGTAAGGACTCCAGTTTCCAAAAGAATACAATCAACTCCACCAAGTTTCAGGCCAGTAGTACCTATACTTCCTGTACCGGTTCAAGCAAACCTACCTTCAGCCGTTCCAATGGCAAAAAATCAGCCATTTGTGGCTTTTGATGGGGGCAACCCATTGAATTTGACAGTGCATGACAATATACCCATGGTAGCTTTGAAGAGCCTGCCTTATTTCATTGGAGAGGATCAAACTACCGCAATTGAGCACATTAAAGACGTAGCTTCTCTGTGTGGTGTTCATCATGTAACTCAAGAAAACGTAGCCATCAGACTGCTAGCTGCCTATTTAAAGGAAAGGCATTACAGTGGTTCAGGGGTTTACCAATGCAGACCATAAGAACCTGGGATGATCTGGGTGATAAGTTGAACAAACAATTTCAAGATAAGTTAGATAACTTATCACTGGTTGAACAACTGACTACGATAAAGAGAGCTCCCCAAGAACAAATGATGGATTTCAACTTCTAGTATGTTTTTCTGTATTTTTTGAAAGCTCTAAATAGTGATATTTTAGTAATGATACAATTGCTGGGAGGTACAAGTTTACCTGATGCATATGAAATAGATATTAGAGCAGAAAACAACTTGATTCAAGCTGGGAAAATAGCACCAAGACCACCAATACCCATTTTTCCTAAGATTCAAGCTTCGATGCCTTTGCCAATCCCATATTTTGCCCCTTTACCTGTTACAGCAGCATTGCCAAGTAGTACCAATCTCGAGACTGTTGTTTCCAGCTCATCACAAGAGTTAAGAGAGATAAAAAATAGCCAACAAAAAATAGAGAACATTCTGCAAACTTTTGAGAATGATCTGGTGAATATTAAAAGATAGCAGTCCTAGAATAGATAGCCTTATCAGCCACACATCCAAGGGCAAAATTAGCCTTATCAAGGGCAAAGCTAGCCATACCAAGCTAATAGGCCTCCATATCAAAGCAATTACCAGGGTGCTAGGCAGAGTGTGAACCAGAGGCCTTTCCAGCCTTTTAATCTGGCACCCATTAACGCAGTTAGGGACCTTGTCCCTGTCCAGAATAACCTTGCCACTGAGTATGAATGGTGTTTTCCATGCAATCAGCCACACAGTCAGGCATTCTGCTCAAATGGAGTGATAAACCAGGCTCTAATGGTACAAAAAGATGCAGTTTCATAGCCACCCACACCAAATGATGGGACTATATAGCAGCAAGAACAACCTTAGAATGATACTGCCTTCATAAACTTGTAGGAAGATGAATTATGTGGCATAAACAGAGATGATACTTCAGTTGCAGCAAATACCAGCATTAAAAAGAGGGGTTATGAGATAGATCAAGCAACAAATAAAGGAAAAGGCTTTGCTGATCTTTCTACATCCCAGATTCCCCATATATTGCAAAGGGATACTCAAGCATCTACTAGGGAACAACCTTAGTTGCAGGCTGATATTGCTGCTGCAAAGTCACATCAGAAGGTAAATGTCACTCCACCTTTCAACATCATTAAAAATATGAAGAAAATGAATGTGACAATATCTATGTGGGATTCCTTAGCTATCCCAAGTCAAAAGGACATGTTACAATCTGCCTTGTCTAATTTAAAAGTGTCAAATGATGCAACTGTTGACCCTACTAGGGTTGTCCTTACCAATTCATCCGAGGACAACAGTAAATAGCCAAATAAGAGTGCTAAGCCACTTCCATTTTATGTGTCTTTAATAATAGGAGACAAGTTAGTGCATAACTACATGGTGGATAGTGGTGCAAGTAGTTTTGTAATGCCAAAACAGGTTGCAGACCAATTAGGATTAAAATATCAACCCCTTGAGAAGGGTGTGCTCTAGTTAGATGGTACAGCTATTAACACTGTAGGTGTGATAAAAGATCTAGGTCTCACCTTGCACACTTGCCCAAATGTTTCCATTTCTCTAGAGGTGTTCATCGTAGATTTACCTCCTCATTTTGCTATGTGTTTGTCAAGGGAGTTCATAGCCAAGATAGGAGGATATTTGTCCTCGGACTAGTCTCACATATTTTTTAGGACCTGATATGGCACAAAAGTGACCCTAAAGTTTGAATTGCTTGCCAAATATCACATAGAGCCTTATGTCCCAAGTGTTGTTAATGCAAATTGCATTATTTTTGATGATCCTGAGCTTGTTGCTGCTCAAGAACTGCAAGCTAAAAGTATACCAGAGGTGTTGTTAAAGGAATGGGCCTTAGAAAATATTGTAGATGATCTTGAAGGGCACATTCAAGAAACTGGTATGGGGGTTTACATACTGCATGAACTTGAAACAGAAATTTCAAACCTGGTAAAGAATGCAGAACAATAGATAGAACAATAAAATGAAGTATGGAAAATGCACTTTGATGGCTCTAGGAATAGGAATGGATCTGGTGGTGTTGCAATGCTTGTGTCTCCACAAGATGACAGATATTATTCTGCTTTCTGTTTTGCTTTTTCATGTACAAATAACACTGCTAAATATGAAGGATTGATTCAAGGTTTGTAGTGGGCAAGACAGAGGAAAATTGGCTATTTGCAGGTGTATGGGGACAGTGAATTTATTGTAAATCAAGTGAGGGGACTACATGTTACAAAGAATGATACTTTGAAATGCTATAAACATAGGGTATGGGATATGATTGAGGAGTTTGATGCTTTCAATCTAATCTCCATTCCAAGAAATCAGAACTATCATGCTGATAGGTTAGCTGCAATTGGGGCTTAGTTTGATATCCCCAGTGATATTCAAAGAGAAAAGGTATAGCCTCATGTGAAAATAGTTGATAGGCCCTCTATCCCTAACAATAACATTCATTGGCAAGTTTTTGAGAGTGATGAGCAAATTCTGCGTTTCCTGTTAGAAGAGGATGAGTTTTCTGTGATGAATCAGGACAAACTCAAACAACAATATGGTAATGATCAGATTGTTCAGTTAAGGACTAATAAGCTACCCAGAGGATTGGTAACCTTGGAATCTATTTTTGGTACTGATGATCAACTAAAAAAGAGCAAAACCAACATGCAAGTCAAAGAGGAACATTATGAGGAGCTAGAAATTTTCAAAGGTAAGCTTCTCAAAATTGGTAAAATCTATTCACCTGAGTATAGGAAATATTTTATTGCTCTTTGTCAAAAATTTGAAGATGTGTTTGCTTGGGATTACTCAGACCTGAAAGGGTTTGATCCTCATATTTCCCAGCATACTATAGAGTTAGAGCCAAGTGCAAAACCGGTGAGGCAAAAACAAAGACCTTTAAATCCAAAACTTGAGCCTCTGATGATTAAAAAATTAACCAAGCTGATCGAGGGAAATATCATTTTTCTAATTAAGCATACTTCTTGGGTCTCCAATCTTGTTCCCGTGAGGAAAAAGAATGGAGAGATTAGGCTGTGTGTTGACTTTAGAGACATTAATAGAGCCTCCTTGAAAGACCACTACCCGCTGCCCTCAATGGAGCAAATTCTGCAAGTAGTGGCTGGTTCAAAAAGATTCTCCTTGGTTTATGGATATTCTGGTTATAATCAAGTGTTAGTCAAGGAGGAAGATCAGTTTAAAATCACTTTTACTACCAAATGGGGCACCATGGCCTACAGAAGGATGCCTTTTGGTCTGTCAAATGCTGGCTCTTCTTTTCAGAGAGCTATGGATATGGCTTTTAAGGGTTTGCTTTATAAATTGGTACTTGTGTACCTAGATGACATCACAGTTTTCTCTAAGGATGCAGCTGAACATTTATCCCACCTGAGGCAAGTATTTGAGAGATGTAAAGAGTTTGGGATACCTCTCAATCCCAAAAAATGCATTTTTGTTGTGCATGAAGGCAAGCTTTTAGGACACATTGTGTCAAAAGAGGGAGTTACAATTGATACAGAGAGGGTAAAAGCTATTCTAGAGCTACCTTTACCCAATCACAAGAAGGGACTGCAAAGTTTTATTGGAAGAATTAATTTTCTGCGAAGATTTATACCTGATATTGCAAATTTATTGAAGCCATTGACCTCTACGTTAAAGAAAAATACAGTTTTTAGTTGGACAAAAGAGGCCAAACTCAACTTTGAGTCCATAAAGGAAGCCTTATCTGTTACACCAACCCTAGTAAATCTCAAGTTCTCCAAAGATTTTATTTTGTATGCTTATGGCAATCTGGATAAAATTTCTGCAATTCTGGTACAATAGCAAAGTGATGGCTTTGAGCAGCCAATCACTTTCTTTAGTCAAGGACCAGAGGAGTATGAACAGAGGTATAGCTTCATTAAAAAACATGTCTTTGTAGTGGTAAGAAGTCTAAAAAAGTTTAGGCATCTTATTTCTAACAATAAGATATATTTGATGGTTGCTCACCCTAGCATGAAAGAGTTCCTGTTAGGTAAGGATGTTAATGAGAAAAGGGCTGGTTGGATTACCAAAGTCATGGAGTATGATGTAGATATCAAGATAACCAAACTTATCAAAGGTAGAGGACTTAATGAACAACTTGCTACTAATTCTAAAGAAATGGAGAAAGGAGAGGAGGTACTTCTGACCATTGAAGATGAACATCAGGATGATACAATAGCAGTGGGCACAGGTTGGGTTAATGACATGACTCAATTCTTGCAAACTGGTGAATGTCCAGCAGGTTTAGATAGAACCAAGAGAAGATATTTTAGACTGCAGTCTATTCCATATGTTTTAATAAATGCAAGCCTTTTCAGAAAAGATTTTAATGGTGTGTTGTTAAGATGCATTAACAATAACCAAACTGACAAGGTGTTGCATGAGTTTCATGATGGAACAATAGGGGGTCATTTTGCCCCAAGGACTACTGCTTGGAAGATAATGAGAGCTAGATATTACTGGCCCAACTTATTCAAGGATGCCCATGCATGGGCTAGAAAATATGTGAAATGTGCCATTTTTGCAGGCAAAGAAAGGTTGCCAGCTTTACCTCTGCAGCTAATTCAAGTAGAGCAACCCTTCATGAGATGGGGCATTGATTTTATAGGTCCCATTAACCCACCATCAAGTGCAGGCCACAGGTGGATATTTACAGCAACAGACTATTTCAAAAGGTGGACTGAGGCAGTGGCTTTGAAGGAATCCAATGAGAATGTTGTTTTAAACTTTTATCATGATTTGGTATCCAAGTTTGGAGTACTTGAGTCAATTATCTTAGACAACGCTTTAGCCTTTGTTGGATTGAGAATAACTGACTGGGCTGTGAAGAATGGAATCTATTTGAATACTTCATCAAATTATTACCCACAGGGTAATGGTTTGGCTAAATCTACAAATAAGAATCTCATAAGGATTATCAAAAGATCAATGGAAAACAACCAGAGGACCTGGTACACCAATCTAAAATCTGTTTTATGGGCAGATAGAATAACTCCCAAGAGGTCTATTGGAAACTCCCCATATATGCTAGTTTATGGAAAAGAGGCAAGACTGCTTGTATCTGTAGAGCTGCCAGCACTTGATATCATGAATCAGCTAGAGATGTTTGAAGAAGAGGATCCCATGGCTGTCAAATATGCTCAACTTATGGAGCTTGAAGAAATGAGAGATAAAACTATGAAATCTATGGAGTATCATCAACTTCAGACAAATTTTTTTTTTGATAAGAAGGCCACTCCCAGAATCTTTAGGGAGGGTGATATGGTACTCAAATGGGATGAATTGAAAAGCAGGCCAGGGAAGCATTCCAAGTTTGACAGCATGTGGAGTGGCCCATTTATCATTATTGAATGCAAGGAGCACAATGCATTTTAGTTATCAAGCATGGATGGAGAAAATTTGCCTATCCCAGTCAATGGGATACACTTGAGGTGTTTGAGGTATGAGTTGCCTTGTAAAGCAGTAGATTAGGTTTCTTGCTTTCAATAATTGTTGTTGCACAATAGTTTAGATCCCTTTTATTTTTCCTAAGTACTGTCTAGCATAGTTAGAGGGTTACTTTCAGCATTTTGTTTTAGTTTTGATCTTCCAAGTGTTCTTCATTGTTGATATGCTGAGTTACTAAGATTAGGATTGTTTGTCAAAGGTATAATTTTTAGTCTCTATGTGACTCCATGCCCAATGGATGCTTAAGACCACTAGTCTAATTGTTTAGTAAGAAAACATCCCATAGATGTTGCCAAAATGTTGACCTATTTTCCTTTGTCCAGAATTTTATAGTTCACCTTGTATTTTCCTTGAAAATCCTTCAGAAAGTGACCCCATAAGGCTTAAATCCTTCAAATACTCATGCTATGCCTTGCAAAAAATTTAAAAATCTCACCTCGAGAATCCTTGCAGAAAATCCAGAAAAACCCAAAAATCTTTTGTCTCCAAGTGTTTTCCATCGCAAAAAATTCTTAGTTTTGTACTTAGTCTTTTTTATCTGCATATACATTGTATGTTCACATATACAAGACGGATATACAAGTTGTGGATACAAAAGAAACATGCAAGGGACAATGTACAAGGGGGTCATCACCATGACTAGCCTCATCGGCAGCCAAGTCCAAGCTCTCTCCGATGGGTCGATGCATATACAAGGCCAAAGACACAAAATGCATATCGGTGAGACTTCACTTATCGATAGCTCATTCCAAAGTTTCTCCGACGGCTGATGAATTTGAATATGCAAAGGGCATATACAAAACGCACATGCAAGGCAAGATACAAAGGGTGGGGTCCACCAATTGTATATATATACAATTGTATGTTTGCACATGCAATAGAACATACAAGGGAATATGCAACCCTGAGATGCAAAGCCTGGACCTGAAATGAATATACATTCTGGTTGATAAAGGTAGAAGTCCGATTGTATGCATCTTTTTGTTTGTATGTTCGCATTTGTATGTTTAAATATACAAAGGCAATATGCAAGGTCATATACAAAGGGCAGGTACAAGTTCAAATGCATGTTTGTATGCAAGTGTTTGCATGCAGTTTTTCTTTTTATATTTTGCATTGTATATGCGATATCCAAATGTAATATACAAAGGCAACATACAAGCTGGACCCGACTAGGAAGTCAAATTTGGAAAATTCAGCGTTAAGTTCTGCAGTTTGTATGTTCATTGTATATGCTGATATACAAAGAAGAAAAGATACAATGGCTGGACCTGTTCTAAAGTTTCATTCTAGTTGATAGTCTCCTAAGTTCCACATTGTATGCATGGTCGATTGTATCTCAGATACAAGCATATATACAAAGGGTGATGCAAAGGTCAGGATCGGTTTTGAATGTTGGTGATTGTATGTATATACATTTGCACATACAGGCATATATAAAAAGCACATGTAGGGGCATTGACGAGATCATAGTGTATCAGCGGCTCAACTCATTTTCTCCCTGTCAGCCCGATACATACAAAGTAGTTTGCATATGAAGGCGATATACAAGTGCAGTTTGACCATAACTTTGACCACTTGTATCTTCCATATCCTGGCAAATTTTGACATACTTCAAAAGGCAAAAGTGCTTATTTTTGCCTCCTCTTTCATTTGGTGTGCTTTTCTGGAGGATATCTTCACTTTCAAAATTTGATGCAGATTTGCATGCTTCAGTGACAAGATGTTTCAACGACCAAATTTAAGTTTTGCAGAGGACCCGATTGTGTAGTTGTTTTCAGTGAGTACAAATGAAGATATTTGTTACATTTATGGGTGCAGGTGCAGACATTTGTTGCATTTATGGGTGCGGGTTGATGTTCAGTAGCTCGCATTGATGACCAGAAATATCTCTCAACTGCCTTACTTCAGATATTTTATGTATTCATTATTGAAGATGGATGTTTTGAGCTTCTGACATTCATGTCCCCAGAAAATATCTTCCATCTGCCCTGTTCCAGATATTTCATGCCATAACTTCTTGTAGATGGACGTCCCTTCAGAGGCAGATATTTCCTGATAGAGCCCATGAGGTGAGTTCTTTGTAACCGACTTAGGTCATTTTTGAAATGCTATATAGGCATTAGTTTGAGATGTAAATAAGGTTGGAATTTTTTGGGTATTCAGTCTTTTTATTTCCAAACAGAGCTTTCTTCTACTGTAACTATACCTTCTTATTGAATATATGCATGTTATTTTACCTCTTTTAGTGATTTTTAGTTTGGTGTGAATCTGCATATGATTGTTTGTGAATATTTTGTTCCTCTCAACCATTATGTTTCTCACCTCTGCTAGAATCATCTGAATCTATGTATGTCTACTTGTTGTATCTGGTTATGTTGTGCATATTCTCAGTACTATGAGGGTTCTTTTATTAAATCTGGTGCATCACTCTTACTTTCAAGTTTTTTTTAGTTATATCTTTCATTTTCAATGCATCCCTTCTCCCCTTTTCCCCTACAAGCATTAGCACTAGGTTTAGATACTTTTCTCTAAGAATTAGGCTTAGAAAGAGGAAGCCGACCTTCTCCGAAGGTTTGATCTCAGTTCACAAGGTCCCAGACTTCGAGATCATTCCCATATTTCTCCAGATTGCTAAAGTTTTACAACTGCAGCAAGGGTCCAAATTTGAGAGACAACATGTACAAGTTTTTTATAGGCATGCTGAAGAAAATGTGGATGGTGTAAAAAGTAGCAAAGATGAATGAATTATCATCAAAGAGGTTCACTTTTATATCAGTGATGATACAGGTCATGATAGAAGCTATGTCGCCCATTGTTTTGCAATATTTTTTGAAAACCTAAGATGACATCAAATAGATGCTTCACAACATTGGATATGGTCTGATGGATGTGTTGGTAAGTGTTGATTTAAATTTTTTTAAAAATTATATTATATTTATTTGTGTAATTAACTTGTAGACTTGAATTGTTTAGTTACTTAAATATGTTGTACCTATATGTATATAGTTTTTAAAAAAATATTTTGGTTTTAAATTTGAAATTGTTTGTAATTTCACAGGACAATTTAAGTCTGTAAAATCTTTTAACTGGTTAAACCAACAACATATTAAACGGAACATACAATTTTTGTGGAATTTCTATGAGAGTGGACATGGAAAAGGAGAGCATTATAGAGCTGGAGCATGTGTGAAGCGTGCACTTCGACAAGATGAACTTGTAGGTAATACAATATGGAATACAAATTTAAATTCTTAAATATATTTTAAATGAATTTAAACCTGTTAGGAAAAAAAGTTTAGATCTCAATATATTGCATGTGTTGAGAAGTGGAAGATTAAGCCATTATGTAATTTAGTGGTTTTGATATATATCCAATGTTGTAGATTTTTAATATTTCTCCTGTTGGATTTTAAAAAAATGTAATTATGTTTTTTGAGATTGTCTTTTCCTTTCAACTAGAAAACCTCTTAACCTGACATTTCACCAACATGAACTTGCAGGTAATGCTATAAGGAATGCAAATAAAATTGTTGAATGGTGCAAAAGTTATTTTGTCGTCCGTGACTCAATATACAACGCACGCTATTTTTGGGAAGTTAAAGGTACATAAATATTTTGTTTTAAATTTCAATGTGTGTACATGAATTAAATTTTCAATTTTATACACTTTTTAATTGGATGATTGAAATTTAAACAAATATTGATCGATCAACTCTTACTAAGTCAAACAATTAGTGATATTAGAAGTTTGCAGCAAATCATGACAATAGCACATAACAGGCCTCCTGTAATTCAAGTGAGAGAAAAATTATGTTTTTGTGTTGATTGCATTGAGAACAATGCAAATACTCTACAATGTGAGAATATTAGAGATGGGTATGTTTCAGAATGGGAAATAAAACAATTAGTGGCCACGTCGGACCCTTTTGAAGATAATGACATTATAGATGTCTATGATCCTTTGTATTCAGCTAATCACGAACATGTATCAGATTTAGTTGTTACAGGTAAATTTTAAATTTTTAAATTAAATTTTAACTTGTACATTTGATTTATAATATATTCTATTTAAGTTGAGCATGGTTTACTACATGGTGTGTACATGAGATATTTTTATTGTTCTTGCAGAACCTGACAATACAGAAGGTGTAGATTACTATCTACTAAGATGTATGCAACTAAAATACAAATTGTCAGAATCAATGACAGATGGTGATGGACAAGAGTACCTAACTAGATCAGTGGTTGTTGAAGAAACATACTATCAACAAACAAAGATAGATACAAATGGTATTATATTTATTGATTATATGCCAAGTCAAAAGGTTGTACATTATAGTCAGTTATAGCAACATGAATAAATCTTGAAACTTTACTAAAAAGAGGATGTGCCAAACAAAGGTGGAGGTTGCCTATTGAAGATCATGAAAAGATTTTAGAGATAATAAAAGATAGAGAGGATCCAGATTATATGTACCAAGAACTTTAAACTATTTTTGTACATGTATATATTTTCTATGACAATTTATTTTATGTTGAATTCAAATAATTTCATTCAATGTGGTGATACATTACTTTTTTCTTAATCATCAAAATAGATAGGTCATTAATTAATTGCAGCCCACATGTTTCTTTTTCCTACATTTTGGTGTTAAGATCTTACCTGATATTCAGGTCATCCTAAGATATTGTGATTCGATGAAATTAGAGGTTATCCTTGATGGCTCGTAAATTCTAGATGTCATGGATGTCATGATAAAGTTATTGGCTATCTTATTTTATCTTAATGTAGATTAATTGAATTGAGTTATTTTTGGATGTCATGATAAAGTTTAGTTTTGAAGGCCTAATAAACTTATTTATAGGTTCAAAAATTCTACATGATTGAGTATGATGCATGCGTGTAGTCATTTATGTGTTCACCAAGTTATTTGTTAAATCAACATGTTAGTGATCTGAGCTATTTTCTAATGACTCTATGGTGTAAGCTTAGTTCTTGAGGGTAGGGATTGCCAATCTCAAGACCAATTTAGTTAAATAGCTTACAATTAGGAAAATGATAGTTCAAGGCCAATGCTTAAGGCAAGGTTAAAACTCTTCTCTTTAGGATAGATAAGGCCAATTTAG
This sequence comes from Cunninghamia lanceolata, assembly GCA_027924645.1. Lineage (NCBI taxonomy): Eukaryota > Viridiplantae > Streptophyta > Pinopsida > Cupressales > Cupressaceae > Cunninghamia > Cunninghamia lanceolata. Next base: position 1,313,054 of record BSBN01001405.1, on the reverse strand, counting down.
TTTCTTCTATATTTCTTATTTCTCTAGAAATCCCTATATATTTTTCTAGATTCCAATCTAGATGAAAAAAAAAAGTTTCAATGAAGATTTCGAGTTCATCTAATTATTTTTCTATGATCATATAATATCAATTTGAATTTCTAATTGTTACATGGACTTTATAAATAACTAGTTTGTTCAATGGTTTCTTATTGAGTAGGAAAGATCAAACTCAAACTAGTGCATATCACCTCTTTCACAAATAAGAATCTACATTTATTATAAAATCCAAATGAAATGTTTTGTATAATATTCTCATGATGTGATCCTACCTAAAGATTCTTAGGAAATTTGAAACTAACTATGTACATGACAAAAATTCACTATCCAAACACAATCTGTTATTTCTAAAATAAATGCAATCCAATCGCTTCAATCTTCAAACTTGTATAATTTCCTTTCTAGAATGAAAATGCAATTTAGCATCTTACTAAAATTCTCTTTCTTTTTAATCCAAGTATAATTTCACTTTTGCTTCACAAATCTAATCAAGTAGAAATAAATCTTAGTTAATAATATTTAAGTATTAATTTTTGAGTGATAATAAATTAAATTTACTCTTTTTTATTCATGCATTTTACTTAGAAAACATCTATTAATAAAATATTAGCTTTTCTAATTTATTTATTATTTAATTCATACATAACTCAAGCAAGGAAATCATCTAACCTTTAATTTTCATCTTTAATAGCTTAATGTTAGTGATATATATATTGTTATACTTCTATATATTTGTTTTATCTAAATATCCTTGAAATTCAATGTAATAGTGTCTATACAAGTGAATGAAATTTTATTGAGTTTGTTAGGGATGGCATGGAATTGGCCTTTGCTTCACATTTTCTTTCTTTTGGAGTAGTACATTGCATGATCCAATTGTTATCATGTACTTATTATCATTTTAGATATAATAAATATAATTTTAGTCTACTATGGACAATTATTTATTGCTTATGATAATGTTCTAATAACATTGAAAGGGAGGTGACCTCATTAAGAAACTTCAACACATTCTAGAGATAAGGTGGCCAACATCATCAAAACAATCCACATTATTTCCTAGTTTCTTTCCCAATCCACATTATTTCCCTTTTCTCTTCAGTTCAATTTTAGATATGACCCAATATTTTTTTTTTCTGATTTCTACCTCTCATCCCTTTTAACTTTCCATTTATATCAAATTAGTATCATTTGGAATCCATTTGATTAGTCTTTTTCTTCTCCCATATTTATTTTTTTTCCTCTTAAAATCCCTAGTTTTCTATTGCTTCTTTAATTCATTTTTAGATGTACACCCATTCTTTTTTATTCTCTATTTTCTACCTCCTATCTCTCCATTATTTCCATAGATATAATATATTTACCATTTAGAATTGTATTTGATTTATTTTTTTCCTTCTCCTTCTCTTTCTCAAAACCCTAGCTTTTCACCTAGTTTCCCTTATCACTTTGGATTCATTTTTCAGATTTGACCCAATCCTAAATGTAATTATTGTTTTCTACCTTGCATTATTTTCATCTCTCTACCTATATATCAGATTTGTATCATTTTAAATCTATTCGTATGCATACTTGAAATATCCACAAACTACAATTTATGCTTCATGTATATATTCTAGTGATGTAGTAGGAGTTATGGTTTCAAAAGGCTTGACCTAACTTTATCCAATCTGTGTACAGTAGAGTTAAAATTTCATTCCCATGTATTCACATATATTAAATCATTTTCCTAGTAGCTTCATATGGTTCACATAATAGAGTAAAGAAACAAAGACACATCAAACTCATATAGGTCTACTTGTAAACTTAAATCATAATTTGCTAACCAATTACAACCACATCAATATCAACAAATGTGATATAAGAGATAAATAAGACCTCTTGAAACATAAACAAAACATTTAACTTTACATCCTATTTCTAGTGATATTTGAATCCATATGATCAAGAATACAATGAATGTCTTACAAGGCTAGCTATGAGCCACAAACATGAACCAAATTTGCAAGAGACATGAATTGGAGCACATAACAATTATTGAGAAAGAGATTTGTTAACTACTTTTAGAACAATAATTTTATCTTTTCCAATTATTTATTTAAATCTAATGTATTTCTTGGCATGCAAGGATTAAACAAGAATAATTTATGATTTGCTCATGAATCATTTATTATTTAGTCAAATCCTAATGTAGTGATGTCTAATTAAAGCAGTGATTCCCTATTTGCTTCCAAATTGCACCAATTAGATCTTGTTGTAGTAGAGACTATTATTGCATACTTTCATTCAAACTATCCTTTGTATTTTTAAATATAATACAATTCAAGGAGAATGTCTTGATATGAGAAAAAATTAAAAAAAGGTTGTTTGAAGAGGACTTGTATACAACCAATTTGAAATGAAAATCCTTGAGGGACTAAGTACCTATAGAATTGAATGTTACCACATTGCCAAAATGTTCAATGTATATAATGTTCAAACCATAATATAAAATGTCAATCCATAATATAAAATGTCAAACCATAATGTCAAATGTCAAACCATAAAGTCAAATGTCAAACCATAATATAAAATGTCAAACCATAATGTCAAATGTCAAACCATAATGTCAAACATAATAAGATAGATCAATCTCTCGATCCATGTGTGGATCTATATCTCAATCTCTCTCTGGATCCTGATCCATGTGTGGATCCATGTCTCGATCTCTCTGCGGAACTCGATCCCTGTCCTGATGCACCTCCCTGCACAAGAAAGTACATAATTTAATTTAATGTACATGTGTATATATATGTAAAATCATCTTAAAGTTTTGAAATTTCAACATGTATGAATTTATCAAGTAATTTATATATATTATAAATGTAGCTCAAATGTATCGTGCACAGGATCCTCTGCATGCTCTAGATCTCTGAAGTGCAAAAAATTATCCCCTTGTTGCTATAAATTTTCAAATACAAGATTTCAATGAATAGTGAGAACTATTTTTAAGTCAAGTTTATTTAATATATACACATGTGAATTTGTAGAAGGCAAAATATAGAAATTATTCAAGTACCTGCACATCTTGGAGCACTCTACCAATCCCACTAATATTAGGTGAATGAATGGTAACATTAGGAACACCTGTATCTGAAGGTGAAGGACCATTGCCAAAGAGAAGTGTGCTATATGTGCCATGTACATTAGGTGCAACCTGATGCTATGTGGGGGCTATAGGTTGATCTGGAATATTCTAGTCCTTTGAAGCTGCCTCACCCTGACCCGACTATCTACCAGTATGTTGTCTAATATGAGTTGATATAGCATCCAAAGGAATACCATACTAATCACTGATAAACTGGTATGCTGATAGTAAATCAAGAATGGAAGCTGAAGCAACATTACGTACAATTGTGTCACTCATATGGGTCACATCTGATGGGGATGGTAGATTTGCACGAATGTAGGGGTCATAATTCATGGATGTAGCCTCAGTGGGAGGAAGGCCAATCCATGGACATAGTAAGTATCTCCCTACACGATCAAATGACATCTGATCAACTTGAGTAGCAATCGTGGTCATCCTGTCAAAAAGCCTGGATCTAGTCGGTGCGATTGCTACATCTCCTGCTACTGCTAATTCCAAACGTTTTGGAAGAACCAAAAGGTTTGGACCAACTAATGCCCTCTTGTTTTCGAGTGGTGGCAAATTTGGACGTCTAAATTCAGGTTTATCAGCAAACCTCCCCTTTCCTTGTCCAGCATGTGTGGGCATAGATGTGTAATCCACAGATAATCCTAAATGGAACTCAACATATAATTGTTTGCAAAAATAGAGTGGCAACTCATCATTATGAGGCCATCTATGATTGACTGCTAAAAATCTAGGATATATAAATGGACCAACTAGCAGATCTATACACATGGTAACAATGTAACCTCTTTGTCTTTCCCAGCATAAAAAGGGAACATAGTATGCACATTATGTAATGAAACTCTATCAGAAATAGTTTTAATATTCTCAATGCTAATATCATCATATGGATTGTATGATTTTATTGTCTCAATCATATGTCTAATCTCGCACCAAATATTAACTAATCTATCTCTATTAGCCAAAACTTGGAGGTTCTGTATAGTTTGGTCCAAACATTTCAAAGCATTATCTAATATAGAAATGCTATCATTATAAAAATTATTCCTAGCCTCAGCTTCACACTAAGACTGCGTGGAATGATGAGATCCCTGATCATTAGCCATATCTAGATAAAACTATGTAAAGAGATCTGCATTTAATTAAAACAAAAAAAATAAATATGTACAAGAATTTTTCTTTTAAGCATACAAAAATATAAAAATGCAACATGTAGATCATCTGAATAAACACAAAGTTTAGGTTTGCATGTAAAGGAAAAGGATTCAAAGATAAGCTTGGACAATTTACAAGATTCAACTTTTCATAAGTATATAATGGTTTTCATAACTATAATGGAAGAAATCTAATTAATGTATTATCAAATAAAGAGAATTGAAGTTACCAACAATTATGTTCGTTGACATTTCATAGATTGAAATTTGGAATTATACTTACACTTGTCAAATTGTAAGGCTTCAGCCTTGTGACTTGGGGACAACTCAAAAGTAAATTGCACCTACAATTTAGTTTGTGGATACTTGTGAACCATATGATGTTGTCTCCTATCTATGTCTAGTTTAATAATTAGTCACCTTAAGTAGTTCTTATAAATTGTAAGAAAAATGTAGTCTAGTGAGGTGCTTTAAGGGCTTTGTTGTGAAAGGATTGAAGCATGAAACCTTCTTAGATCCATGTCAAACACCTTTTTAGTTCCATAGGATTGAAGACACAAAGAGAGATGAAGAAAAATGCATAAGTGTAGCATTTTTAGCCTAATATAATCCAATATGCTCTAATTTGCTTTAAAATCACTTTGATTATGTTTGATGATCTTTTTACTTAGTATCCCATACAGAGAGATGATGAAGAATGCATAAGTGTAGCATTTTTAACACAATCCCATATGCTCTAATTTGCTCTCATTTTGATAATGTTTGATCTTTTTACATAGTCTCCCTTGAATAATCCCCCTTGTAATGTCCTAGGGATTTCCTTAACTTTAGAATCATAGGTGTTCAAATCAAAATATTAAGCATGGAAGTCAATATAATTTATGATTTGCTCATGAATCATTTATTATTTATTCAAATCCTAATGTAGTGATGTCTAATTAGAGCAGTGATTCCCTATTTACTTCCAAATTGCACCAATTAGATCTTGTTGTAGTAGAGACTATTATTGCATACTTTCATTCAAACTATCCTTTGTATTTTTAAATATAATACAATTCAAGGAGAATGTCTTGATATGAGAAAAAAATTAAAAAAAGGTTGTTTAAAGAGGACTTGTATACAACCAATTTGAAATGAAAATCCTTGAGGGACTAAGTACCTATAGAATTGAATGTTACCACATTGCCAAAATGTTCAATGTATATAATGTTCAAACCATAATATAAAATGTCAAACCATAATGTCAAATGTCAAACCATAATGTCAAACATAATAAGATAGATCAATCTCTCGATCCATGTGTGGATCTATATCTTGATCTCTCTCTGGATCCTGATCCATGTGTGGATCCATGTCTCGATCTCTCTACAGAACCCGATCCCTGTCCTGATGCACCTCCCTGCACAAGAAAGTACATAATTTAATTTAATGTACATGTGTATATATATGTAAAATCATCTTAAAGTTTTGTACTTTCAACATGTGTGAATTTATCAAGTAATTTATATATATTATAAATGTACCTGAAATGTATCATGCACAGGATCCTCTGCATGCTCTGGATCTCTGAAGTGCGACAAATTATCCCCTTGTTGCTATAAATTTTCAAATACAAGATTTCAATGAATAGTGAGAACTACTTTTAAGTCAAGTTTATTTAATATATACACGTGAATTTGTAGAACGCAAAATATAGAAATTATTCAAGTACCTGCACATCCTAGAGCACTCTACCAATCCCACTAATCTCAGATGAATGAATGGTAACATTAGGAACACCTATATATGAAAGTAAAGGACCAGTGCCAAATAGAAGTGTGCTATATGTGCCATGTACATTAGGTGCAACCTGATGCTGTGCGGGGGCTGTGGGTTGATTTGGAATATTCTGGTCCCCTGAAGTTGCCTCACCCTGACCCGACTGTCTACCAGTATGTTGTCTAATATGAGTCGATACAACATCCAAAGGAATACCATACTCATCACTGATAAACTAGTATGCTGATAGTAAATCAAGAATGGAAGCTAAAGCAACATTACGTACAATAGTGTCACTCATATGGGTCACATCTGATGGGGATGGCAGATCTGCATGAATGTAGGGGTCATAATTCATGGATGTAGCCTCAGTGGGAGGAAGGCCAATCCGTGGACGTAGTAAGTATCTCCCTACACGATCAAATGACATCTGATCAACTTGCGTAGCAATCGTGGTCATCCTGTCAAAAAGCCTGGAGATCTAGTTGGTACGATTGCTATATCTCCTGCTACTGCTAATTCCAAACGTTTTGGAAGAACCAAAAGGTTTGGACCAACTAATGCCCTCTTGTTTTCGAGCGGTGGCAAATTTGGACGTCTAAATTTAGGTTTATCAACAAACCTCCCCTTGCCCTATCCAGCATGTGCAGGCATAGATGTGTAATCCACAGATAATCCTAAATGGAACTCAACATATAATTGTTTACAAAAATAGAGTGGCAACTCGTCATTATGAGGCCATCTATGATTGGCTGCCAAAAATCTAGGATATATAAATGGACCAACTAGTGGATCTGTACACCTAGTAACAATATAACCTCTTTGTCTTTCCCAGTATAAAAAGGGAACATAGTATGCACATTATGTAATGAAACTCTATCAGAAATAGTTTTGATATTCTCAATGCTAGTAACAATCCTAGCAAGGGACCTATAAAACTCCTCAGTGCTAATATCATCATATGGATTGTATGATTTTATTGTCTCAATCATATGTCTAATCTCGCACTGAATATTAACTAATCTATCTCTATTAGCCAAAATTTGGAGGTTCTGTATAGTTTGGTCCAAATGTTTCAAAGCATTATCTAATCTATAAATGCTATCATTATAAAAATTATTCCTAGCCTCAGCTTCACGCTGAGACTGCGTGGAATGATAAGATCCCTGATCATCAGCCATATCTAGATAAAACTATGTAAAGAGATCTGCATTTAATTAAAACAAAAAAATTAACTATGTACAAGCATTTTTCTTTTAAGCATACAAAAATATAAAAATGCAACATGTAGATCATCTGAATAAACACAAAGTTTAGATTTCCATGCAAAGGAAAAGGATTCAAAGATAAGCTTGGACAATTTACAAGATTCAACTTTTCATAAGTATATAATGGTTTTCATAACTATAATGGAAGAAATCTAATTAATGTATTATCAAATAAAGAGAATTGAAGTTACCAACAATTATGTTCATTGACATTTCATAGATTGAAATTTGGAATTATACTTACACTTGTCAAATTGTAAGGCCTCAGCCTTGTGACTTGGGAACAACTCAAAAGTAAATTGCACCTACAATTTAGTTTGTGGATACTTGTGAACCATATGATGTTGTCTCCTATCTATGTCTAGTTTAATAATTAGTCACCTTAATTAGTTCTTATAAATTGTAAGAAAAATGTAGTCTAGCGAGGTGCTTTAAGGGCTTTGTTGTGAAAGGATTGAAGCATGAAACCTTCTTAGATCCATGTCAAACACCTTTTTAGTTCCATAGGATTGAAGACACAAAGAGAGATGAAGAAGAATGCATAAGTGTAGCATTTTTAGCCTAATACAATCCAATATGCTCTAATTGCTTTAAAATCACTTTGATTATGTTTGATCTTTTTACTTAGTCTCCCATACAGAGAGATGATGAAGAATGCATAAGTGTAGCATTTTTAACACAATCCCATATGCTCTAATTTGCTCTCATTTTGATAATGTTTGATCTTTTTACTTAGTCTCCCTTGAATAATCCCCCTTGTAATGTCCTAGGGATTTCCTTAACTTTAGAATCATAGGTGTTCAAATCAAAATATTAAGCATGGAAGTCAATATAAAAACAAAATGAATTTCTAAAAAGGTTAGCTTGGAAAGATAGCTAGAAATTCATTTAAATTGGGAGGACACAACTACATACACAATTATGTCTAAAAGATAGAATCATACCTATAATTGCATTTGGAATGCATAGATGGATGTTATAAGATTTGATCTAGATTAAAGAAGTTTCTTTTTTTATATTGGAATAAGAAAATACAAATACATAAATGCCAGTTCATGAAGTTGTACACAACAGATACTACAATCATAAAGTGATAGAAGAAATAGTTTCAAGTTTATATCTCTTTAAAATAGAGTGATAAAAGAACAATTTCAAATTTATGTCAACTTATATGTAAAATAAAATCAAATAAAATACCATTATAGATTAAAGAAGTTAAAATAAAGTGATAGTTCAGAAATATTTTCAAGTTTATGTCTCTTTAAATTAGAGTGATAAAAGAACAAATTCAAGAAAATACAATATAAACCATGATGAGTATAGTGGATCTAGCATTTTTGATTTTGCATCTCCATGCTCCATGGATGGACTTCAAATGAAGGTAGAGCAGCCTTAGATGTTAAGTAGTGCACCAATGTGGGCTGATCAAGAAAACCCATTATAGCTAGTGCCTCCTACATTCTCCACATCAAATAATACAATATACAACCAGCCTGAACTAATTCCTTTCATAAACACTAGCCGAATCCTCTTCAATGGTGAATAACAACAATGCTTAAATTGATCTAGCAGTGCCAAAGTCACAAATCTTGAATACTGAGGCATGAAAAGAATTTTGGAGTAGTGGGCTTGGAGCAGCGGGCTTAAGGTAGTTGGAACAATTCAGATCCCCATATCATCAGTGCTCATCGGTAAGATAAATGTAAATTTTTTTAGTAATTTATTATATGTTTTATCAGCCATAGTGAATAAACATGACATCCTTTTTGGATTTAGATAACTAAATCTTTGATTCAAACTCTATTCATGCCTTTGTTTTGTAAGCATTTATATACTCTCCTTGATTAGCTTGGATTTTAAATACAAATAGTTTAGACTACAAACAAAACAAATTATTTAAGTTATGATATCAATTTGTTTTCTTATTTAATGTACGATAACTATATAGGATAATTTACAAATTGTTTAATGTATGATAAATTGTTTAATTCAATATCAATTTGTTAAATCTTATAAAGTGATACTTGCTGATGCAAATTTGACGACTACATGGTACCCACATAAGCCTTCACATACTTCTCTTGTATATTTGTAATTAAAAGTATTAACTCCAAATCTGGAATGACTATTTCGAGAGTTCTCATTGACATTTCCTTTGCCTCTCACATGGAGTTGTTTGTGATCATGTGGTGCAACCTCAATAAGATGCCTTTGGATTTAAGGTAATTGGAAGAATTTAAAGCACTCGAAAGTTGTAGCAGAAACTTTGAAGAAAAAGCAACAGAAACTTTGAAGAAAATGCAATTGGTGGTGTAAAATAAGATTCTACAACCTTTGGTAGCATTCTCCTAGCCTGTGTCCAAATGGGGACTTTAGAACAGGGTATGGACTGGGTAAGACTAGATATATATATGCCTTTTAAAGTTGTATAGCTGTATAAATAGGATTACATATATGCTTACTAGGTCAAATCAACAAGGTGTCTAGGAGACATTGAAAGAAATCCCCTAACATACACTATCTGCTAACTTAGGAGGCAATATAAGAGGTTACATGCGATGGGGTTCATACTATACCCCAAAGCATCAAACAAAGTATTAAAAATGAAGCAAGAAAATATCTAACCCCATGTCGTCATACCTCAAGCTGGGAGAGTCTATCACACAAATGATTTTAAGAGAAAGTATAGAAAGCATAATGACAATGCACTTCAACATGAAGGATGACCAAAGAAGAATTATGAGAAGATCGAGCCTAGTAGAAATCAAACATCCATGCGTTGGGTCGTGGCGAAGACTCCTGACACTTGCACTAATTTAAACCTTGAACTACCATACAGGTCAGTCAACAGAGCTAGAATTATGCCCAGGTGAGTTGATGAGGATAGAGATGTCTACCTGTCAAAGTGTTTGCAATAATGTTATTGTTTGGAATTTATTAAGGAGAGGGGGCCTCACTACATTCATAGAAGCAATAAATGGGTATGATCTAGTGTTGTCCTAGGAATTTTCTACCTCTCGGAAAAGTAGCATAGTGTATGTTAGGGGATTTCTTTCAATGTCTCTAAAGAACTCAACCAAGGTGACCCACTAATACACCCCACTATAATGTTTGTCCCCACCGAATGTTTGTGTCACTAGAAGTAGAATCATAACACACTAGAGAATTGACGGCTTGCATTTTCCATTAAAAGAATACAACCCAAATAGTCTTCCATTAGATTTGATAGGCCTAATTTTAAATAGTGTTTTAGTGTGAAGAAAACTCTGTCCTAATCATGGCTTGGCTATGGTTTTAAAAAAATTTCCATTCCATTATAAATAGTGTTTTACTGTGAAAAAATGTGCCCTAATCATGGATCAACTAGGGTTTTTAAAAAAATTAATTAAAACATCAAATCTGTTCACAAACACATACATAGTGCTTCACAAAAATAATAAAAGCACTTAACATGTATAACATTCAAATTTACTTTATATTTTGACAAACAAACAATAAAAATTGCATGATGAAAATAAAAAAATGCACATGATGAAAATAAATGAAAAACATAGCACAGAAAATGAAATAAATAACGACCTATGTTATGAGAGCAAAATGAAGTCTTACGCGGGCTATGTAGGCTGGGTATTCAGTAGAGTAGAATCCAAACGCAACAAACTCAGCCGAAAACGCAACAATTGACCGCTACAACTGTGTTTTTTGTTTTTTTATATTTAATTGATTCGATCGAAAGGGACTCGACCCATAGCCACTCGACCGAATAAATTAAGCCACATTAGCGCCAAATATACACCACGTTAGTGCCAAGTTGATTTGGTCGAATCCCACTCGGCTGACTTGTACTCGACCTAAACCTACTCGATCGAAATTATTATTTTAGCTCAAAGTGTGACACTACTTTGTACTTTTACCCTAACAAGCTTCTAGCTAGTCTTTTCTACTCTTTTTCCTATGCTTTAGTTTGTGATGGGAATAGCTTGTTGGGCCCTTAATGATTGGTGAGTTTGGGGATGGTTGAGGAGACAAAGGAGAAAATAATGGGTCTTGATCGATATTTGATGACATTGTATATGCATAATAGATGAGGTATTGGAGAATTTTTTGGGTGTAAAGACTACTAGTAGAGGTGAGCTACTTGTTCCACTCATTTATACCAACTTTTGTGTTCCTCATTTTTACTAATAGTTATTTGTAGGTCCACCCAGGGATCTGTAAGCCCCACAACTCATGCCAATCATTTGGATTACTTGTGATTAACCACTCTTAGCTGAATATTCTTAACTTCTCTAAGAGATTAACTTAAGTGCATAGTACTCAAACTAAGTGTGCAGTACTCGAACATATGTTGCCAACTCATAACTAAGAAGCCATGGGCCTTGACAATCCATAAATCCCAAGGTTTAATACTTGAAAGATCATTAATTAACAACAAAATATTGATCATTAGGGTCTCATGTTCATTGTTGTCTCAAGAGTTCAACATCTAGCTAATTTGCTCATCTCCTTATTGTTTAGCGACTGGAGGTACGCAAGAATGCAAGATAGTGTATATGTGTCCCTTAGGAGACAAGAAGAGGATCAATAAGTTCAAACATTATGTAGGTCCACCTTTAGATTTGCATGGCCTACAACTTGTGCCAATTGTTCCAATTGCTTGTGGAAGTGCCACCCACTCCTAGTTAAGATGGCGTGGGCCTTGCAAATCCATAAATCCCAAGGTTTAATACTTGAAAGAGCATCAATTGACAACAAAATATTAATCATTAGGGCCTCATGTTTGCTATTGTCTCGTGGGTACAATCTCTAGCCGATTTGCTCATCTCCTTAACCGTTAGCTACTAGAGGTATGCAAGTGTGCAAACTTGTGTATATGTGTCCCTCGAGAGGCAAGAAGATGATCATCTATTTGCGATATTAGTCTCTCATTTCTAGCTCCTTTCCTTAACAATGTACTACAACAACTTTCAATACACAATGTACAAAATGACTAACATTTCCAAAAATTGTTGTTTGCACATTCTTATGTGTTCTTCAAATCAATTCGAAATTACAATCCTTGTCACATCCTATTGGCATGCCCATTACACATTAAGTATGATTACTAGTTATATTTTATCCTATAATGCTGGTAGTTGAAGCTTAATACTAAAATCAACGCACTTGGCTGGAGGTAAAAGTGAGATGCTAAAAGTGGGCCACGATGTTTAATAAAGGAAAGGAAAATATTTTAATATGTGTGACCATTTTATTTCACATGGAGCTCAAAACAAGGAAATAAGAAATGGTCACACTCTCCACTCCGTTCTTTACACGGCTCTTCTTTATTGCGATAGTCCCATTGTTTGACACTGTGCTCCATTATTTTCCCTGCTCTTTTGTCTTGTACATGCTTTCTAGTACCAAGTGGCTCCATCTCTCACATTATTCCTCCTTTCTTCCATAAATCTTTTATCTTTATCACCGATAACCTCTTCTCTCTTCCACTTTCTTTCCGCCTACTTATGTCATTCCGGGATTCTTCCACGAAGTTTCATTCACAAATCACCACCTGCTTACATGATTCTACATTTCTTCCAGGAAGTTTCATTCACAAATCACCACCTGCTTACATAATTCTACGTTTCTTCCACGAAGTTTCAGCCACATATCATTCCGCATTTCTTCTCCTCACAATTCACATCCACCTACATGATTCCGCGTCTCTTCCACGCAGTTTCGTACGCAAATAACATCCACTCAATCTATGCGTATGATCATTTCTTATCTTCATTTCCTGCCGCTTCCTCTGTTTAACAATTACCTAGCCCTTCACCTCCCCCAACACTAAGCTTGCTTCCATTGCTTTTCTCTCTTTCTTTCTTTCATCGCCTTTCACTGCGACCCAATTCCATGGCGTCTACTTCTTCCACTGGAAATAAAAGAAAGAATGAGGATACAAGAGCTTTTGACGGAATCGCACCGGCTACATCTACTTTTGCCTCAAAACGCATTAAAAAATCGTCCTACGATGTATTCATCAATCATCGTGGACCAGATGTCAAATCCACCTTAGCTAGCGTTCTCTATGCTATCCTCACTGGTATGGCACTCACCGTTTTTTTGGATTCAGAGGAGTTGGAATATGGCGATTTCTTCCCCCAAACAATAGAAGCAGTAATGACCACAGCTTTGCTTCATATAGCTATTTTTTCCCCGAGGTATGCAGAATCACCCTGGTGTTTGGCGGAGCTGTCGTTTATGGTTAAATCTGGCGTCACAATTATTCCTATTTTCTACCGTGTAGAGCCTAATGATCTCAGATTTATAGATCAAGGGAAAGGAATATATGTTGGTGCCTTTCGGGAGCATGAGAGGAAGGGTAGATACAGCCTGGAACAACTTCAGGAGTGGAAGAAAGCACTCAAGGTCGTCTCATTCTACAATGGCGAAATCATTAAAACTCCTGAGTAAGTGCCACACACGCGGCCTCTCGATCTAAATAAATATGCGTTCTTTCTTTTTATCTATGAAGATAACTTTGGCATAATCACCTGTTCTTATTTTTATTTTTCAATGTTTTTACTTGTTCAGAGATGAGACGAGACTGCTGAAAAATATTGGGAATTGTGTTTTGAAAGAAATAAACAATGATGTGCCATTAGTGGTTGCAAAACATCCAGTTGGTTTGAAAGAAATAGTGCAAGACTTCGAGATGAATACACTCCAATCTGCTCGGGGTGTACAAATTGTTGGAATTTGGGGCATGGGTGGTTCCGGCAAGACCACGCTTGCCAAGGAATTGTACAACAAAAGATCCTCATCCATGCAGAGGTCTAGTATTATTTTTGATGTTAGAGATGGTGCAGCTAAAGGACTTTTGCATGACAAGCAAAGACAACTCCTCAACGACCTGGGTGTCATGAATGCAAAAATAGATAATACAGAGCAAGGTAAGGCACTTCTTACGAGACATCTGGGATCTGTTAGTGTGCTCATTGTTTTGGATGATGTGGATCATGCAGACCAATTGGATGCTCTGTTACCTGCAAAAAACAACCTTCGAGGGGATAGTCTCATCATGGTTACAACACGGGAATGTGAAGTTCTTACATCTTGGGGCATATCCTCCGTATATAAAATGAAAGCACTGGATCCATTTCATGCCGAGCAACTTTTTTGTTGGCATGCTTTTTTACAATCCTTTCCCCTAGATGGATTTGAGGAGCTTGTCAAAAAGTTCTTAGATGCTTGCCAGAGATTGCCCCTGTCTCTCAAGGTATTTGGAGGACAGCTATATGGGAAGTCCTGCGAATATTGGGAGTCTCTGTTGAATAAGATTTCAAGAATATTGCCTGATGATATAAAAAATATACTTAAAGTAAGTTATGATGCCCTTGATTATGAAGAGAAAGAGGCGTTCCTAGATACTGCTTGTTTCTTTATAGGAGAAGAGAAGAGTTTGGCAATTGAAGTATGGAATGGTTCAGGGTGGAGTGGTCTGCACAGTTGGGAAAAGCTCTTAAATAAATGTTTAGTTGAACTTGACAGTGACAATAATATTAGAATGCATGACCACGTAAGGGATATGGGGAGGGAAATTGCAAATCAACATTCACCCTCCCGACTTTGGTTACCACAACATGCCAAACAAATAGAGGTAAGGTTAATACTTTCTTTTATCGTTTGAGTAAACAGTGGGAAGAAAAATATTTTTCTCTACCCTTATGTCTATGTGTCAAAGAAGTTCATTGTTTTAATCTTATTTCGGTTTTTCTGAATATTTATGTGTTTGGACAGCCAATAAATTTATTTCGGTTTTTCTAAATATTTTATATTTTATTTTGCAGAAAAGAAATGAGATTCGAGGAATTATGGCTGTAGAGCGGAGGCCATATGGAGTATGTTCGTCTGTGCTTTTTAGCTTCTCTACATACTACATCTACTAATATTAATTGTTTGTATAAGTTTTTATATTTTTTCTATGGCAAAGCCGGCTTAAATTTGACTGTCAACTTTGCTTGTCAAGCAATTTTTTAATGACACTTATCTATTTAATAGTACCTTTAAAATACTATGACATAGTTTAGCATACGTAAATTATATGAAAACCAAATATATATATATATATCTATATCCTCATAATCCTATATAAATTTTGACAGTTTCTCCAAAATCTGTTCAAAATTTTAAATTGTATTTTACAACTAAAATGCCTAAATACAGCTATACAACTGTCAAATTTAAGCTTGCAAGCTCTTTCGAATAATATAGGAAAGAGGTAAATTAATTAGTGATTTTGTGCTCGCAGGACGAATTCGGGGCTGAGATAAGTGGAGGCTCTTTAGTTGGATTAAAGCTTTTTGTGATTAGAGGAGATTTTAATGAAGTAATCTGTCAAGTATCAAGAGAGCTGCTCTTGCTTCGCTGGTACGACAGTCGGCAGAGGAATCTTCCGGCACGGCTTTCATTGAAAAATTTGAGGGTTTTACAACTCTATGATGCATGGAACTTAGAAGAGCTGTGGGAGGCTGAGAGCGACGTAAGTAGTCTTCCGTTTCAGCTGTATTAAGTCTATATTTCATTTTTTTAATAATTGCTGTATGTTTTACATTTGTCTCTTTGGAAACGTGCTGCAGCCTCCCCTGCAATTAAGAGAATTGATAATTTGTGAATGCCGCGATTTCCAAGGATTTCCAAAGTCAATAGGGTGTCTCAGTGAGTTGAAAAAAATAGTAATCACATGTGGCGACTCTCTAAGTAGTCTGCCAGAAGAATTCTGTCGTCTTCAGTCATTGGAGCACTTGCAATTATGTGACTGTCCTGAGCTATCATCACTACCCAACAGTTTCGGCGATTTGAGAAATCTACGGCATCTAGATTTGTCCGGTTGCAGAAGTTTGGGGAGGTTATCAGTTTCGTTTAAGAATTTGATGCTCCTCCAATATCTCAATTTAGAGTACTGTGAAGACCTGAGATTTATGTCAGAGGATTTCCAAAACATCAGAAAGCTGGAGTTTTTGAGGCTGCCAGCTTGGAGCGAGCAATCGGGAGAGTTGCCTCGTCACATCACAAATCAGGCATCCTTGAGAGAGCTCCATTTACAAAATAGGCCGCGAACATCAGAAAGCTGGAGTGTCTTGTGGACAAGCTTGCCGAATTCTCTTGGAGCTCTGTCCTCCTTGACTAAGCTTTCAATTGAGTGCTGTCATTTCCTGGAATGTTTGCCGACCTCTCTGGGAGATTTGGGCTGCTTGACTAGTCTTCGCATTTCTCAGTGTCCCGCGCTCAAATGTTTGCCGACCTCTCTGGGAGATTTGAGCTCCTTGACTAGTCTTTGCATTTCTGAGTGTCCCGCGCTCAAATGTTCGCTCTCTGTGGGGAGTCTAAATCTCTTAGAGGATTTAGAGATAAATGAGTGCCCAATCAGCCATGTAGATTTTGAGGCGGCGTATATCTCCATTTTCGCGCGACGTAGACCTTTTGCATTGAGCAACCTGAAGCGGATATCTCTACGGGACACAAATGTGTGCAGGATTTCAATTCCTGAAGACCGTTATTCCCGCCTTGAGAGCCTCTTTCTTGACTTTAATCATTGTTTAACGGAGATCGGAACACTGCCAACGACAGTCAAGTCAATGGAATTGCTACAGTGTGAAATGCTGAAGATCATAAGGGTTAGTGGTGATCTTCAATGGCTGCGTATAAGGTCGTGTCCAGAGGTGGAAGAGCTTCCTAGCTTTGCACGCTTAACTTCTCTCAGAGTTTTTTTTCTAAGAGGTTGCAACCGAGTTCAGAAAATTGAAGGTTTAGAATATTGCACAAGATTAGAAACATTGAGAGCAGACACCTGCTGGGAGGTGCCCGGTATAGAAAGTTTGGAGCACATGAAGAAATTGAGGGAAGTGAGACTCAAAGCAAACAAGGGATCAGCTATTGAACGTTGCATTCAAACGATACAGGTAACAATAGTTTATAGGAATACAACTATTTTAATTATCTTCATCTAATTAAGCATTGACTGAGTGAGTATCGTGCAAGGAGTATGCAGGAATGGCCAGATGACATAATAATATGCACGCGGGCGATCCCTGATGCGTCCTCAGTTGTGGACTCCTTACTCTCTCCGAATCTCGATGAGCTTTCCTCCAATGGCGATGCCACTATGTTCTGTTTCGTTGTAGTTGTAAATTGTGTATCTTCACAAGCGTTCCTGCATATATACAGAGATGGAGGCTGCTTCGTATTTCCATGTTTAGAAAAGGGTAGATGGGCGTTGACGGGTGTCTTCACACAAGGCGGAAACGTCAGGGTATCAGAAGGGGACTTCGAAATAGAGAAACGTTTTGTTGTGAGAGGGGAAAAGCAAAGACTAGTGGAAGCATTTCACAGGTTATTACCAATTTTACAAAGTTGAGTTAATATTTTCATTTAAAAAAAAAAGTTGAGTTAATATTATTTCTAGGCAGAAAGTTGTGGAGTTAATTGTAATACATTGGTAGTAATTATTGTTTATGTAAATTCTGGTTGTTTATCAGTCTCAAAGATGTTTGCTATTTTCATGTAATGTGGTTGAGGGGAAGTGCAAGGAGATAACGATATTTGGGGTTGAAATTTAAGTGTTAAATCTAAATTTAGAAAAAATAATAAAAAATTAATTATTTAAGTATTCTTTAATTTATTCTAGAATAATAATATAGATTGGAAAAAATGAATAATTTTTTTTTTTTTTTGGTTCAAAGTACTTTAGGAATTTTTAGTTCAAAAGGTTAGTAAGGGTGTAAAGTCCACAAACCCAATGACCTAATCAGAGTTTGAACCTTGGTTACAACAACATTATGGTTAACCAACCATTGCACCACACCTTATCAACAATTTCAACTGTTTTAAAATAATATATACATTTTTTAAAATAATACATTTCATCTTTTTTAATAAATAAAATTAAAAGTTAATATAATCAAACTTTTAAGATATTATATAATTGTTTATTCAGTTTTATTAAATATATATATTTAATATTTGTAAAGAAAAAAATATTTTCTATAACATCTATTTAAGTTGAGTAAATAATAACTGAAATAACACTTATTAATGTAGATAAATAGGAATTGAAACTATTAAATGATATAGAAAGTTAGAAGGTCATAGGTGCTCATGTTGTTATGTTAATGACGAGTGTTCAAGGATAAATATTTTGTTGTAGATGATGCACAACAATTGAATTTAGTCTTTTTCTATTAAATCATTTCTATTTGTCTTATCACATACCTATATGAAACAATAAATTTACAATTTAAAGAAAATGTTGCAAATACTTTGTGCATTATTACTTTATTATCTAAAACTAGAATTAACACAATTATATTTGGAACAAAAATATTATAATCCTTATTAATGTAAAACATTAATTGATATTTTAAATATATAAGAATACAAAATTGTAGAAATTATTCATTCTAGTATAAAAGGAACAAATGCAACATAAGCTAAGAATCAAAATGAACAACTCCAAGCTATTAGAGCACACAAACAAAAGAGACACAAGATGCTATATTGGTGTCCATGGGATAAATTAATGAGTTTGAGTATAATTAAAGGGAATGAGCTACAATAATGATCTTATCATGTGTGTATATACACATCCAAGTCATTGGAAAAGGAGAGGATAACAACGTTTGATATAGATTACATAGTGTATAAAGGTGTGCAAGGTTTCTTAGACCATTAAGTGCACAAGATAAGTCCTTTAGGAGAACACCTAAGTCAACATTATACACCCTAAATATCCTCCTTTAAGGTTCAGCATTGACCCACACATCACCTTACTTTGCATGAACTCGTAGAAAGGAACTCATGAAGTCCAATCTAGACATAAAGATTAAGGAACATACTCTTAGGAAGAGCCTTGGAAAGTATATAAGTGAGCTACTCGATAGAGAGAATGTGTTGAAAGTTCGCATAGCCATCTTAAAATATTTTTTTAACATAATGCATATGAATCTAGACGTGTCTGTCCACTTATGGTGAACTAGATTGCATATCATCTAAATGACACTCAAGCTATTGTTACGGATGATTATGATCACTTTTTAAGGAAAACTACTTTGTCAAATAGAGCCTAAAGCCACATGGGATTACATGTTGCCTCTTTCACACTATAGTTATTAGCTTTGGAAGCATACAATGAGATAGAAGCTTGCTTCTTTATTCACTTAAATAGATAGGTCCTGAACCAAGATTCCCTACATGGTCAATAGTTCATATAATCCTAAACATAACTGGTATTTCCTATTGTGTAATAGATCCCAAACTAAAGCATTCCCTTGAGATATTGAAGGATATGCTTAGATGCCTAAATATTACAAGCACAAGATGTTTGCAAGAATTTTCAAACTACACTAACATCAAAGGAAATTTCAGGACTAGGCATGTGTGAGGTAGACGAGACTTCCCACCAAAGACCTATAAATAGTGAAAATGACAAGAGGTGATTCAGGTGTTGGTGAAGCTTGAACCCAAGTACCCACAAGTAATGGGGTGACAATTGGAATTCAATCTTGAAGAAGATCTAAGGAATAATTTGCCTAAGAGATGGAAATTCTAGTTATAGTCTATGAGATTTAAGGATTCAGGAAAGCTAATGCTAGCCCAAACTAACACTAAAGTGGTAATATTTTACTTAAAAAACTAAGATATTTGAACTTGGGATAGTGATTTAAATTATTTGTAAATATATGTAACATACACCCCTGGTATATGTTCTGCCCTAACTGATTATTTTTGTGTTTTGTTGGTTTGAGGTTTAGGTTTTTATTGCATGTGTTTGCATGTATGGTTTTTGCAACATATAAAGAAAACCCAGAAAATCTAGAATAGATATCAACAAAATAACACCAACCTAGATTGTCTTTGACCAAAATATAAATTATAAGTACATACCTAGATCAAGTTCTACAACTTCGTCCAGATGTTGTAGTTGGACTAGCAACAATGACCATAGAAATATGTTCACTACTCCATAGGAATGAAAGATTTTGCAAGACAATCAATAGCAACTATCAAACTATCTCCAAGTGCCAAGAATGAGAGAAAAGAATGATGAAAACTATGAAGAATCAATAGCTTCAAGAACCCATGTCCATGGCTGGTATGTACGACCACTATGGAGTCTAAAACAATAGCAAAATCAATAGAATCTCCAAGGAAGTAGCTCCAATATGATCAGAGATTATCCTCAGCCCCAAACAATGAGATATCATTCACAAAACAACCTTCAAATGCTCAAATCAAACCCCCAAGAAGAGGTACGTCCTTCTACAGGTGTACGACCTACTATGAGTGTATGGCCAGTCTAAACAAGTACTGCTGTAGCCACAAATCTCTTCAAAAACACTTAACTCAGCCCTTCCAAACAATCTAACAAGCTGCAATACCAATCTTCATTAAATGTCTTCATTTCTCACTCAAATAGTCACCAAAATAGATGTCCTGAAAGCTCAAATGAAGCCTCTGTGTGAAGCCTCCTCAAACCCCCTCCTAATGCATTCTTTCATACACAAGGAAAGGTGAATCTGCAAAGGATTTCATCTCTACAATTCATTCTTCCAACCACAAAGCCAAGCATCAAACCCTATGCACGGGCAACTCAAAACAAGAAGCAATATTTATTTACAATAGCGTATCCCCAAAATGAGAGCTTTTTTCCTCTTTTATTTCCTTCACACCTCAACACCCAAGAAGAGGGAATTTTTTTAATTTTTAATTCATTTTTAACCCCTTGTCTCACCATGGAGGGGTGTTCATCCCTATGAAGTCACTTTTTTAAGTTATGACTTAAATATATATAAAGTGACTTTATAACATAATGTAAAGTCATAACATATTACATAAAGATATAAGTTAAATCTTTAATTTAACTTATATTATGTCTATTAGAGCTCTCGATATTTCTGACTCATGGGATATGTGCCAAAGGTCATCTCCAACTACCTTGCCAAAAATAGTAACTACCTGACTCATGACTTACTATAAATAGTAAGTCCTTGGAAAGACTTCTTAAATATCCCCAATAGCCTACGAAAGTTGAGTAGTAGGCTAATCCTGATCCTCTGATGCCGTGAGCTAAATGGGGGACATTACAATATAATACGAACATGATGTAAAAAGATATAATATAACATCGTGTTTCTAGTTTTAAATATATAATTAATCTAATTACCAAGATGATAAAAGTTGGTTAATTAAAGGATGTACAAAAGTGCTATTTTCTATTTGACAAAAATAAAAACTTACATATCATATCTAAAGAAATGTTTAGGAACAACAAATGTAAGTATTAAATCTAAAATCCAAGTTGGTGAAAAAATTCAATTCATGTTGAGGTATGATATGGATTATTTTATTAAATATATATTTTGTATTAATACTTAATAAGAATATGGTAGAAAGATAGATCCATTGTCTACATACACCTTAACTTTGACCTAAAATAATCTTAATATATAATTTTTTTTTGTGTGTAGAGAATGCTATCTTGATTATATCATATTTTGTTGAAATATAGATGTCAATTGAAATTTATTAAAAAAGGCATTTAAACTTTTCAAGTTAGAACTTAGTGAGATATTGTGTTTGAAAATGATAATTGATTTATAAATAAAGTTCATATATATACAAACCCTATAAATTTTATTAAAAAACTAGTACCTTAAAGTCATCATCCATATCAATCAAAGTGACGTTCATCAATGATTATCATCATGTCGATAGTTGTAGATCCAAGCCTTTGTTTGATATCCTAAATATTGAACTTGTTGGTGGTTGTAGGTGTAGTGTCTCCTTTAATACATGCATGACAACATGGCATGGAGCAATTGTTTATCCCATGGCTTGGGATGAAAGTGGAGTGGGTGAATCATGGAGGCATGTGGTCCTAATCCAATAAGTGTAAGGATGGATATTGGGAAGGAAGCAAGAGGATCCATGCCAAACCTATCACCAATGTTAGGATAGTTAAATATTTCATTGTACACCTTGTATAAAACCATTAATGTTGGTGGATAATTGTGGCCATCTTGAGATGAATTCCATACATGGAAAATTCTAAATTTCTCCAATGTAATGCTTCTACATGGAAAACTATAACTGTATGCAGAAATCTGATCTAAGAAACAATGAAAGATAATGCAAATAACCCAAAACCTTCACCTCAAATAAAACCATCACACTTACATAGAATGGAATTGAATGCACCCTAGTTCTACTAGCTTTGTTCTATAGATAAAATATACATTGTGGATTACCTACAAAAACCAACGTAATCTAGGTATGAAAAGGCTATAATGAAGGAAATGAAGATGATAAAAGTGACAACATATACTTGCGTATGAAAGATGTGTTTGATAATTATGTGCTAGGATTGAAAGGTAATTTAATTTAGGATCACTCATTTATTGAAAGTGGTCAAGTGGTTGAGAATAGGGTAGTGTTATAAATAATTTAAATAATGTCGAACACACCAAGATACTAAGAGAGGGGTGAATCAGTATCTAAACAAACTTCAAATCCTTTGGATCATATTAAAACTTAAACATTACAACATCAACATAAATATGAAAGATCAACACAATGCACATCAACACATAACACCAGAAGGGAAAAACCCACAGTGAGGATTAAATCACAATATATGAAGCTCAAAATTACAATTTTTTTTAGGGCTACAACCCAAGGAAGCAACTACTCCCTACTGACTTTGCTTTAGGCCTATAACCCATGGAAGCTACTACTCCCTGATGAAAGGTTTTAAGGTCACTCCCAAGGAAGCTAAAACTACCTATAGACTTTGTTTTAAGGCTACAAACCAAGGAGTCAACTATTCCTTGAACTAAGAATGAACTCAAAAATTATTATAGTATATTAGTCCTTCTACTACCTGAAAACTAACATTCAAGCTCACGCCTTTGATGATTGGATCAATTAGGCACACTCTTTAGTTCACTCCTGTCATAAAAATGTCTTCAATATGAATCAAGATAGCTTCTACCACTTTTGCTCTTTCTCCTTCAGTCACACATCACAATGCATATGATATTCATGTTCTACTCTTCACACTTTCATATTTTTCATTTTCACAACCATACTTCACCTAGACCAACTAGGTTTACAATATCAACATGATATTACATTGATTTCATTACAAGTCATCCAATACAACAAGAATATTACATTTTACAAGTCAGCTAGAGATCACACAACATGAAACATGCATAGGGTAAGCCCTATCACGAACTACATGCTACTCCAGAAAGAAACACATGCCTTGCAGATCCCAATACATGCTTAGTCTAGTCCTAAACATCATTCACAACATTCTTCAAGAAATAACATCCACACATTACACAAATTTGAATTAGGTCACCCTTAAGCAAGAACACATGAAGCATGTAGCATATCGGTCTTCATAATCTTGGCGGTACTCATGAATGATTAAACATTGCTTGTTCTTATTTTAGATGAGTTAGAAGGACCTATACAAAATCTCCAAACCTTCCTTGGACTCCACACACCAATAACATTGTGGCACATATCTTCAACATTCTTCAGCCGGTCAGGCAAAGGCATATCCTGATAGTATCATCATTCCAGACCATAACTAGTTTTGGAGAGAGCAGAAAACCACTTGCGGAGCAACAGGAGACAACACAAGAATGTCAGGACCATCTTCCATTATTCTATGTATCTTTTCATGCCACAACAAGTTGGCACACGTCATCAACATACTCAAGATGACTTCAACAACAACAACTCTTCACAGTCTGACTTGAAATCATCTTGTGGTACTAGAAACAAGAAGTATCTTCATGATCTTCAAACTTGAAACATTCTAAGACATATAAAATGTCCACAAAAGTCATATAATTGATCTATGCAATCTCCAACTGGCACAAGTACTCAAACATATTTCTTGAGAACAATTAGGCATCCAAAACTATCTGCATCACAACTATCATTTGAGAACTAAGCTTACGGACCTCCAAAACACTTAAGAATCATGTGGATGCACGCATACATTTCTATGATCATATCCTCAAAACCGCATAGCTATATCAATCATTGTGGAGAAATGTGGAGCATTCCAAACAATCTTCTTCATTACTTAATTCTGCTAGAGCACAGACTAAAACTCTGTCTCTCATAACTTTCACTGTGGAGGGACAATTGATCTAAAAATTTGGATTTAGCATCTTTACATCATAATGAACTTAACTTCTAAATTTCATGATCATATCTTCAAATGCGGAGGAATGCAGAGCATTTTACTAGACAATCTTTTCAGGCAACTCTTTGTGGCAGAAACCTTCACCAACTTCCAGAGGCCAAACCCTTCATGTAGTAGCACATGCATCCTTGGAAACAACAGGAAGAATCATACAACATGCCATAGGTCCTTAAAAACATCATCTCATCCTCAGCATAGCTTAACATGTATCATCATTCATCTTAGTGCTTCTAATTCCCATCTTAATATTTCATCATTAAAACATCTTTGCTGACCAAAAACTTGACTTGGCATTGGTCAGGACATGACATCCAACCATGAACATCAGGAGCATTATTGCATCTCACTACTTTTCTGACCACAAGAATGCTTAATACACCTTGTCTTGACATTAATCTAGGCATGACATCTAACCATGAACATCAACATCTCACTATGAACCTCAGGAACATCATTGAATATCAACAACCCTGAACATCAGCATTACCACTGTATCTTACTGCATCACTGTATCTCTATTATCACCTGAATGTGCACCATTTGTTGAACTCTATTCAACCACTCAATGTAACATGGGAAGATCTCTCAAAGTGTGGGCTTCGAAGACAGAGGTCAACCTCCGAAGAAGGCTAGCTTCCTAATGGTTATCGCCTAAATCTAACTTACTCTACTATTCTATCAAGGAAAAGAGATAGAGAAAACATAAACTGAAAACTTATGATAAAACTAATGAGGTGATACACCAAACTAATTATATGAGACTTGTAGATACAATTTGATTACACAGTTCAATCAATAACTGAGGAAAGCTCACACAACTCATTTTCTATATATTGCTTGCATAAATATTTCATAAGGAGGCTTTGATATAAATTCTTAGAAGGAAAAGAATATCTCACAACTAAAGATTTTGCATCTTACACATAGCTTATAACCTGCAATAACATACTATTCTACAACAAGGTGCTTAAAATGAGACAAAATTACTAGGAAAAGACAAGTTTCACAAGTAATTTGATCAATCACCATAAAGATGCACACAAGAAAGAAGATAATGAGAAGGCAAAAATGCTCAATGCTATTAATATTTAAGGTACTCACTATTCTACATGTCCAGAATGAGTCACAAAATATACTCCAATCTGCAAAAGGACTCCAAAAAGTCACAAGTATCACAAAACTACATATTCAAAACTGTGTACAATAAGTCAAAAAATTGGCTATATCCATCAACTCCCTCCAAAAATCAACCAAAAGAGGATCTCCCAACTGTCTGGGGTCGGATGTCTGTAAAAAGCCTAAAATATAGCAACTGGATCCTTCCCAAAAGAGCTCCAATGTGTTGAAGAAGTCAACTTTGACCAAGTCTACCATAAAGGCATCCCAAAAATGCTCCAAGTTGCTCCAAAATGGTCAAAACAACCTCCTGTATTCCATGCACATGTTGGCTAACCTTTTCCAACCTCCCTAAATGCTTAGCACTTGTTCAATATGCACTCTCTTTCTACTTAGCCATGAAAACCAACACCCTCCATCTTCTTTCGCACAATAAATAACATTTCAAGTAAGGTGATTTATAATTCCATCACCTATTTTAATGTTTTACATTCAAAACAATGTGCAAAAAAATAAATAAAATGGCTCGACCAAGTTGGGAGTCAATGCATAAGTCCTAAAAGAACCCTTTAAGCACTTAGCATAATACATAACACAAGGGAAATTGACAAATACATGGGAAATTCTTTAAATAAAAGGCAAAAATGCCTTTGAGCTTGTCGGCCAAAAATTAGGTTTGAAGAAAACCCTAAAGTAGAACAAGGGAAACAAACCCTTATGTCATTTCATTATGCCTTCTCTTCCTTTTGCTGGTTCTGTGCTCTGGGAGCGCTGCCAAGGTTTGCTCTCAGGGTTCATGGATTTTTTTAGCAGCTTCATGCATGATTCCTCTTTTTGCAACAGGTGAGAATGTTTATTTTTCTTTTGATAGTCACAAATCACACTTCTTTTTGCATTTTCTATGAACAAAATTGCTGCTCTGAAGCTCATGTTGCAAAAAAGGATGAATACAATATGACATTTCATCTCTGCACACATTCATGAGCAAAAATACAACTCATATTTAGTTTTCCTTCATGTTTTGAATAATTTCTCTCAATCATGAGGTATATTGTTCCCAGTAGCTTTCTTGGCATGAAAGAGATGTTTTTCACTCCATTCTAAGCGGGTTTTATTGCCCTTTCTAATGCATTTTAGTCATAATTAGGATTTCATAAAAACCCTCTATTGGTTCTGCTGAGATGGATGGATATTTGTTTCATGATAAAATGTAAAGAAAAATGAAAATTTGGACCATATATTTGCTCATGTAACAGGTGACTGTCCATTGCTTTAATTTGAGCCTCATGACTATCTTCTTCATATTTTACAATCATTCTATGATTGTTTTCTTGTGTGACTATATGATAGTCATTTCTAGGACTGACTTTGCTGCTTTAGGGGTCTCCTTGGTATGATGTTCCTATCAGTCCTCTTTTCTGTCTGCTTTTGCATGGTGTAACTGTAACTATTCTTCATGGTAGGTCAAGTCTTCTTAACTGTTAGTAGCCATGACTATTCTGTCTATTGTCCCACTCATGCTTGACTGTATATACAATCATCTCTATTATTTGACTGTTATGACACCCTTCATGACTTCAACACCAGTATCAAACTCCCACACATTCACAGGCCCCTAGAATGCCTTCATAGACCTGTAGAAGCCATTTCCTGATGCATATGTAGGAGTCTAGGACAACACTGAGAGGGGGGTGAATCAGTGTTGTATTAGTTTTCAAAACTTTTACAACTTTTTGCAAATTTTATCTTATAGGACAAATAGAGAGGAATACATTAATGATCTGTTGAGCTCATATGCACAAGACTAATAATGAAGGATGTGAACAAAACTTAATAAGCAAAGCACTAATATACACACATATAGATGAAGACAACATGAAACATGACACATGCTTTTCACGAGTGGAAAACCCTTCTGGGGTAGAAAAACCACTCAAAACTGCCTCACTGGCTTAAGTAAAATCTCACTGGTTACAATGTTTAGAAGCACCAACCCCTAATACATACAAATAGGTCTCACTGACCATACAAGCCTCACTGGCTACAAGATGCCTCACTGGCAAATTCAACCACCATCAAAACATACTGCAAGGTGTGCAAGAAATGATTGCCACTCAATCTAATTTGCACCATTACATAACATGTCTTCTCTTTTGCATATCTCTGTTCAATAACAATCCGAATATCAATCTCATTACCACTATTGTCTTCGTAAATTTGTTACACATGGAGATCATCATTTTTGCATTTTTTGTCCTCACACAAACTCTCACATAATCAATGTACTTGCAACATAATTATATGCAAAATAAATTAAAAAACCTTTTCATATTCCTGTAATTCCATCTTTTCACACAACCCCTGCAATAAAATTATAAACAGAAGAACTCTTGGAATTCCTCTCCTCTACATATTCATCTTCTTCAATTCTCATCTTCTCTGTATAGGACATTTCTTGTGTGAGAAAAATAAAATTTGCAAATAAAATCTTTTCATTTCTTCAAGACCTATCTACATTCTCCTTCATTGAATCCTGCATATAAAATCTTTTCTCTTCTTTCATAATAACTAACTCTTCAATTTCTCTTAATCTGCAAACAAAATATTTTGATCTTCTCTGTTTTGAATAATATAAAAAAAAACTTCTACATCCTCTTCATGACTCTTCAAAAATTCTAATACAAGAATATTGGTATTACCATAAATAAAATCCATAAAAACATTCCTTATTTTAATATCTGCACTCTCACATTCTTCAAAAAGCTCTTTATATTCTTTCTTAAATAAAAACTACTCTTCCTTTTTAATCTCCAATTCTACTCCATCATATAAAAGCCACAAAAATCTCTTTTAAAAATCTCTTTTTAAAACTTCAACCTATGTGAGAGGAGACCCACTTGAGAATTAAACATAGAAAAAAAACTTCATAAAAAGCTTCTAAAAATAATGCTTTTCAATCAGGCAAAACTTCCTTAAAATTCTCCTTTATAAAAAAGACTAAAAATAGTCTTAAAAATCTTTTATGAAATTCTCCAAGATTCATACCTTTTTAGCACTTGATCACATTCTCCAAATTCTACCAAATTCAGGCCCAAATAACCTTTTTTTTTATTTTAGCCCTTAACCCATATAAAATTCCTTTTCTTTAATGTCATAAGGATATGACATGGGGCCGATCATAAAGTTTCTAATAATATTAAAAAAGCCATAACTATAGCTTATGTGTGCTCCCCCTTAAATATTTGATGCCCATGAAAAACATTCTAACTTTAAATATTTTTTTTTTAATGATGTGAGGCCTACCTTTTTCATTCCCTTATATTTGACTACTTATTTTACTGTTGGTGATACATTTAGACTTATGGGACTGTTGGTCCCGATTTGTAGGACCTTTAGACCTTATGCTTATGTGGATTTATTATGTTAGCATGTTTATGATGTGATTTGACCTTGACATTGGTTCACTGACGTTGTTAGATATATGATTTATATTATGATGTTATTGGGATACTTTTCATGTGATATTAGTTAGAAATTTATTATGTGATTCTATCTTGGGATGGATGTTTGAAATGCAGAATTTAGAATTTAATTGTAATGTGATTTCCTTGATGCTTATATGAACATGTGATGTTGTATGTGCTTGTTTCACTTTGCTTTGGCTATCATATACATGTCAGATTAAAATTTCATTGGAGTGCACAAGTGTTTCTAATGAAGCCACAAAAATTTAGAGATCATTCCACACACTGTGTTGTTTTCCCGTGTGAAGCCGATCTAGTTCTAAGAGGAACCAAGATCAACTATGTTTGCATGATGAAATTTTGTACTGTTGTTGCATGGTGTTAGTTGGGTTAGGTCTACCCCTCTTTTATTTGATTTCTAATTGGTGTTGTAAGTGTAGTGTCATTTGAATTTCATTTTTGAGTTAAATAAATTTTTGAGACACCTTTTCATGTGTTTTTACTCAACCCTTGGTGCTCAAAATGGGTTAAACTTGACCCTGGGTTGTACCCCCAGGGTCTAGAGGTCATTTGGGCTTGTGTAACCTTGGGTAAACTCCCATTTGGTCACTTTAACTTTACCTGAAGTAAAGTGACGAAAATGGAAGCTTGGGAGGGAGAGGATGAGTGGGTCAAACACTCAACCTCTTCCTTTCCTCTTCCCTAGGTTGGGGGAGTCTTCAAGACCCCTTAATTGTGGAGGACTTTACTCTCCCACAATTGGTGAGGGTACCTTGGGGTTGAGTGGTCCTTCTTAAGAGGAGAGGATTGGGGCATATGTGGCACCCACTCCTTCTTTGTCTCCACCTTTCTCTCCCACATAATCAAGAGAGGACAAGTGGATGGGTGAAAGGCTTGGTGGGGTGGGTGAATGACATGTGTCACCACCCCATTCCAAGAGTCTTGCTAGTAGTTGGGAGGAGGAGTGAGGAGGTGACATGTGTCACCTCCCCATTCCTCAAGGCTCATGAGAAGAGCCTATTTTAATCCTTCTTGAAGAGGGGGATGGGGTTGTTGTTGAATTTTTGGTAAATTATTTGATTTTAATTATTTTGGGGAAAAGTTAGAGGAAAATTAGTGGCTCAACTTGGGAAGGAGTTAGAGGAGATCTTCTCAACTATCTTCCATTTAGGCTTTTTAAGGTAGGATTCAAGGCATAAGCCTTTCCTTATGCATTTCTTTACTTGCTTGTGTGTGTGTGAGTTTCAGCTTGATGTTTTTACTTGTTGATTATGAGAAAATTGGGTATGGGAGTTGTGAGAGCCTCTCCTACTTGGGAGAAAATGCTCAACAAGTGTAGGGTGGGGGAGGAGTGAACCTCCTCGGGGTCACATCCATTGGGTTCTTGGAGTTTTAGCCTTGAGGGCAAAATTGTGAATTTGAGCAATATGTGTGTAAGAGAAAATTTTGATATGGCTTGAGAGCCAAAAGAAAGTTGTGAAATCATGTTTATATGTGTGGCTTGAGGCCATGAGGGATTTATGTTTTGGGAAGTCTTGGAGTGGCACTCTTGAGTTGAGTGATGTCCACTCCCCTACCCCATTGAACTCATCTTGAGTGAGTTTTTATGTTGTGATAGCCATGGGAGTAAATTGTCCTTGGGTGTTGAATGCAATGTTGTGTTGTGGTTTGAGTATCCTGGTGTGAGGATGACCTCCTAGCTTGGGGGTGACTCATGAGTGAGTCAATGGTAGGGAGGAGAGCATGTTTTTGTGGCTTCTTCCCCTTTTGTGTCTTTGCAGGTTATTTGGAGCTATGTGAAGTTGAAGAAAATATCATTGTTCTTAAGAGTTGTTATCCTATTTTCTTTTAGCGCTTGAGAGAGCATGGCCAAGTTAGTTTTTTTTTTTGTATCATTTTTAGATTTCAAAAGAGAAGAACTTTGTTCTCTCTCTCAAGTTGTAAAAATATGTTTTTTACTTGAGTGTATGAACTATTTACATTTGCAATAGAAATTTAATTTGCTGATTTCAATGCTTATATATATATATATATAGAGAGAGAGAGAGAGAGAGAGAGAGAGAGAGAGAGAGAGAGAGAGAGAGAGAGAGAGTAATGAAAGAAAGACATGGGCTTATGGCTATTTTATTTGTATGTTTATTTTTCAAAAAAATAGTGAAGTTGTTTTATTCTTGAGAGACAAAAATGAAAATTTTATATTTTTCTTATGAAAAGGAAATTTAGTTGTTTATTGTTATTTTGAAGAAAGAACTAAATGCATTGCTTTAAAAAATATATACAATGAATAAATTCTTTGAAGAAATGATTATGTGGAAATATATTTTTTTTAACAAAAAAAAATATGTTCTTTTGCTCTATATAAATATGATATAGAAAATTGTAGCTTTGGCTTATTTGTTTTAAGAGGAAAATCTGTGATGTTTATAAGGAAAAATATATTTGAAATTATAGTTATATATAAATATAAATATATATATCTGCTGCCATATAATATTAAATATTAAAATTGTGGTATGGAATGAAACTATGTTTTGTTTGTGAGTATATATATATAATGATAAAAATTAAAACCCATTAAAAAATAGAATGCTGAGGAGACTGCATTTATTTTAGACAGGGAAGAAAAAAAAAATTGGTGGGGGGGGGTTCGAACCCCCCCACCGCCGTTGTTTGCATATGGGTGTGGGGAGGGGGTGGAGCCACCACCCACACCCCACTGTGTGGGATATGGGTGGGGACTCCGCCCCCTCCCCACACCCCCGTTGCTGTCCTAAACACCATGCAACACCTCCCCTCCGCCGCCCGTGTCTCCTCTACAGGCCGCCACCGCCGGTCCCTTTACCCCTCACAACCTCCACTTACCATTCCCTCCTCCGCCGCTCCACAGTCTCCACCCAGCACCTCTGCCCACAGTTCCGCCGCCGCCACTTCTCAGCAGCACCACCTCTGTCGTCGTCCGCCACTCTTCATTCGGCCCCTCTATGGGCAAAAAACTCCACTCCCTCAGCATATTTAATATTCACACACACATACACACACATATATATAACATATGCACTTCCATGAATGGTTCCTCCATTAAAACTTGCAACAAAAACAAAACAAAGAAAGAGAGAAGATGGAGGATTTGAGAGATGGAGGAAGAAGAGAATGTGGAGAAAGTAGGGTTAGGGCTTTTTGCTCTTAAGAAAATTAGTTTTATATTGAGAGGACTTTTTAGGGCTTGGTTATTTAAAATTGCCCTTATTTTTTTTATTTCCCACTCTTTTTATTAATTTTCTCTCATTGTTTTAAATTTATTTTTAAAAAATGGGGTTGAGATAAATAAAGAATTGGGTAATCTTTAATTCTTTTGGAAATGTTCCTAATTTTAATTGTTTAGGGGTAAGGTAAAAATTTAAATAGAATAGTTTATGACTAGAGAGAATTTATAGTTTAATATTTTTTTTATATGTTTATTGAAGAGGGATTTTTATTGTTTTATTCAACTTTATACCTATTTAATTATTGAGATGTTTTTTTATTTTAAACAATGGGGTTACTCCTTTTTTATTTTTAAAACCAAATTCGATGAGGTTAATATATAACTAGATTGTTATTAATTTAATATTCCTTTTTAATTATATATAGAGCGATTTTATTAATTTAATAAAAACGTCGTTCAAACCAACTTGGAAACCTAGTAAACTATTTAAATGAAGTTAGTATAACATGTTTCCGTGATCTGATTTACCAAGAAATTAGGAATAATGTAAAAGATGCAGTGATAACTCTGATTGATAGAAAATGTGAAGGAGAACAAACTGATCGAGCTTTGTTGAAAAATGTTCAATTAATCTATTTAACTGTTCTACCAATTTAACTAGTGTAACACATGTAATTTAAAACCAAACCAGTAAACTTTTGATCAAAATTAGTTTTATTATAATAAACCCTAATCACGCCCGTGAGACGTTATGCTGCCAAATTTTTATGGAATTTAGAGTTTAGCTAGGTTAGTGAAATTTAACCTTGTTTAGGATTATATTATTGTTTTTGCTGATTATCGACATTAGATTTTTGTATTAAATTATATTTTCTCATGCACTAGAACTTGGCTTTTGATTTTGACTTACGTCAGATCCCATCATTCACTTAGGTTAACCTAGGGTTTCGACCATTGATCCTAACCTTATAGGCGACGTTAACTGCGTTGCATCAACCCCCTAGTTGGCCTTCATTATGAAATGGTAGGTGCAAGTGAGCGCATTACCCCGCATTCAACTATCATGTTTATGCCCTATGCGTAACGCCACCGAGCATGCTTACGCATGCAAGGGGGTTTCTAGGGAAGCGTGGTAAAATTTTGTATATCTCATGTCATGACCACATGACAAATGTGGACATGACATGTGTGATGCGTGTCGTGATCACATGGGAAATGTGGGCATGACAATTGACTCTCTAATAAATTTGCTTCCATCACTAAATATAGCCTTTTAAGGCTTTTTGGCGCTCATATGTATTAAGAGGAAACCTAAGCAAGCGGTGGAAATATAAAAGGGGTTGCTAGAAAATTATGTTTAAGTTATCAACTTATGATAGAAGATCACCTTTTTAAGAAGTAGAATACCTTCATACGGTTAGATTAGGGCTTAGGAAAGGCTTTAAAACTTTTAGCTTAGGTTTTCAAAAACACTTAGATCCTAAATACAAACAAGGTAGTCTAAACCAAGATCAAGATTAGCTTAGGAACTAAAAGACAACACAGAGATTCAGCAAGGGCTCATGACATGAAGGCACATGAATGTTAACAAAAGGCACTACAATAACCATGAATTGGACTGTGATCTTGATTTTATGAAGTATCCTTGCATGTAGGTTCTTAAAGACTGCAATGAACCTTTCACCATGAAAACTGTGAAAAATAACCTGCCAATATGAGCCATAGAAGAAAACATCCTAACGAATCTTTCCTATCTCATGAGAGCCACATACTTTTGTTAGAAATCTCCATCACTTTTATCACCTATTTGATATCTCTACATATTATGTCTGAACATTTGATCTGTAACTCACTTGAACTCCTGACTTCTACTTCTGTAGCCATCATGATCATGAAGATCCAACACCATGAAACCAACCTCAACTTTGCCATATACAATGAGAGTAAAAAGATTTTGACATGATTCTGACAAATCAAAATGATCATTAGATATTAGTAAAGAATGATCTTGATTGACAACTTCAACATCTAGTCCATGAAATGAATAAACTGCAATATCTCTTGAAGCACCAATGCTACATCAAAACACCTTAAATAACACTTTGATGATGAACAACATGTAGATAATGAAGCAACAATGGATCATCCAAAGACTATGGATAGTATCATCATTATATATTTATGTCCTCTGCAGGCAAAAACACTTTGATCACTAACCCTACTACAAACACCATAGAACATGTAAAGATGTCTCCTCAACCATATGAAGACCAATTGTGAGCTCTCTTGGTAACATATTATCAAGAATTGTATCTTGATCATCCTGAGCATAAATCTAAAGAAGAACATACTATCAACACCAAAACTCCATGAACTTCAAACATGTGACATGATCAACCATACTATAAAGTCTTGATGACCCCAAAAGAATGATCTCTGCATTGAAGAATAACCTGTGAACGACATGGCTGCATGAAACACACTTTGTCAATCAGCTTTGTACCACAAGACATATGCATTGCATCATACTCATCTTGATTGATGATCCTAAACTACCCTTCATTCTGAGGTCTAGATTTATGAACTAAAACAAGAGACAATCATATCAATCATATCAAACCATGAACATGATGAACAACCCCTGTCAATATCAACATCTTGTGAACCTGCAAATACCTTTCGACATTAATGACAATCAATCTCCATCAGCATACTCATCCTGTTATTTTTGCTCCTTCTCATTACTCCTGGCAGAGTGTTCCTAGGAGTTTCCTATGTGGTTTTCAAAGTTTTCAAGGTTAGTCCATCTGAAGACATCCTCTCTATCAAGTGAGGTTCTAGTGATACCATGTAGAGTGAAACTAAAAATACCAAAAGGAGAAGACTCTAAAAAGAAATGACAAGATCAGATCACAGCAACCAACATGGGGTATAATTATGACAAAGCAAACCCTAGCTTCCAAATATGAGGGGTCAAGCTAGACTTGGGCATACTTTGCAATCCACTTACAAACTTAGGATATTAACCTTTAATTCAGTTGACAGTCTTCAAGGACTAGTAACGGTCCTTAACAAAACCTCACAAGAATATAAGAGCTTTACACTCACCCAACCTATGGCATACACTTCACTATATCTTCTAAACTCAAATTAGACCTTTGTGTTTCCTTTCCAAGTCTGTAGAAGACCTTCTAAACTAGGCATTTGGCATATTGACAGGAAACCCCTTTTGATTGTTCACAAACTTTTGTGTCTCTATTTGTTAATAGTCCCAATGTCACAAAACTTATGTTTGATATAAAATCAACTTAATCTTTATGCAACCTTTATGAATATGACTTCAATACCTCTACATTTTATAGATCTTTGTCTACATACCTCAATCTATAACAAAAACTAACATTCATGATGCCAAAATCCCTTTATGTTATGCTAGTTAGGACTGATTTAAAATGACTAAACTCACACTGTACTTTCTTGATGTTTCATGATTCAAATGACTCTTCATACCTTTAAAATCCATGTGGAGCTCTCTATATGATCTTTGCTATTTCACTTGTTTTCTTGACTATCTCTGATGGATCCCTTTGGCACATTCACAAACTCCATGAAAAGAGAACACATACCTAGCATGTCTAGATAGACCTTAACATTATTGTGACCTTCCTTCTCTTATTCTTGTCCAATTGTATCTTCCTTACATTCTCATTATCTTTGAGACAAGATTAAGGTTTCTTTAGATACCCCTACACTTTTCTTCTTTTTCAGTCTCAGACATCATGCATTGTCTTTATCCACTATCCACCTTGAATCATCCTTGTCTATAGGTTATGACTGTTCTTTTCATGAATTTTCTAGTCATTTTATGAACTGTTCTTGCTGCTATGAATTTACTACAGTCATTTGACACCTACTCTTGCTGCTATGACTGTTATTACAATCATTTTCTAAATTGTTCTTTCTATCTTGTTTGTTGCTCCTTTCAGCTTGTTTGTTGTAGACTTCACAGGACCCTTGTTCAAGAGCTTCACTGCTTGCATCTCTAATAATTGTTTTGACAATGCTCTGTAGTATCTATCTAGACTTCCCTATATCTCTGTCAAGTTGTAACAGAGCCTTCTCAACTGCTACAAGGTTCTATTGTCTCTATTATACCTCCAAAACTCTCTTTCCACTTTCTTTTGACACTGTTTCACGAATCAAGACCTTGTTGGCTTCAAAAACATCATTTGTCCATAAGAAGTTGATAATTTGAAACCCTATTGCACTTAAGCTCTCCCAGACCATAGCCTAGAGCAACACTGCCTTCTGAAAATGAACTCATTCCTATATACTTTGTTAAAATGTCTTATTAGAGTGTAGAGTATGGAGACTCTTCTCACTCTTACTCTGACTCCAAATGGGCTCTAGCACTGTTGTTGTCATGTTTTGCATCTTACTTGATAGTTTTGTTTCTCCCTTCACTGTGATTTGCATAATCAAAAGCTCATGCATGACACAAAGAGGCTTGCCAAACTAGAGATCATGGAACAGTCATACCCTTCTCTCTGACATCTCTATTGAATGGTGATAGGGTTTAATGGCAATCTCAAGTATAATGAAATAGTGATGAAACAAATACCATTGCTAACTTTAGAACCCTGCAACAATGATAGTCCAAAACTCTGACAATAATGTAGATATCCTTGTAAATGAATGTAGATCAACATACCTATTCTTTTTTGCTCCATTCACTATGATTCATCCACCATTGAGACTTAGAAGATTTTTCAATGCCAATAGTGATGTTTCTTTCACAAAAACTACTATTCATTTCACCATACTGAGTTTTATGTTCACTGTTATGTCTACATTATTTTCTTAGTATTATGTAGGTCTCTCTCAGCTTCCTTCACTGTTGATAGTCATTATATTGACTCATTTTATTTTCACCCATGACTGTGACTGCATTAAATTTGTTCTACTATGTTGTGATAGTCATACTATTGGCTGTTTCTTGCATTGGATTTGCTAACCCTTTCATGCTAACAGTCTCATGGCATTGCAAATTGTCTTTGTTCATGGTTGCACCTTTTGTGACATTTAATAGTCTACATTGCTGCACATAGCTTTTTATTCTTGAATGATTGCTTTGAATAGTGACTATCTCTCCTCTTCATGTTGCTAACAATCCTTAGAGATTTGACTATCTTCTATTATTGGGCTCCAAATGAGTAAGTATTTTATCATTTATGACTGTGATGTTAGTCAAATCACCCTTATAGGTGATGAGATACCTACTCAAAGCTGATAAAGAGAATGCCTTTACACTCTCATCCCTCTTAAAACACAAGAGGGTAGCATGCTGGGCTCAACCCTTGTGGGAGCCCATTTGACTCCACATGCTATATTATCAAATGACAGATGATCCAGTAACAAAAACTTCTCCTATACCCGCACAGTGAACAAACAAGTTAGACAAAATAGAAACTCATAAATTGATGAATATGGATGATGATCTTCTTCTTTGTTGGTCTAAACTCAATGATACTGCAAAATTAACTTCAATGCCTTATGATAGTATATTATATGTTGGCTAAAACTAGAGTATATGATTAGAACAAGTGTATTGAGCTCTAACAAACTCTTTCTCATCATCTACAGGCATTCTGGAGCAATGGAGCAACCTTCTAGAGTACTCAGGAGTTGTCTGGAGATGCAACAGATCAACATCCATCTTCTCCACCCAGGCAATGATGGATGCCTTTTCCTTTTATATACTTTCCCTTTTCTTAAAATGTATAGTCTATTATTATATTGCATTGGAAAAGTTATTCCCACGGCTTGTGTGGGACTTTATTCATTCATAATTATCAATAAAAGACATCAGTTCTACAATGTTTATATGATCTTTCTTTTTGTATAATTTTGTAAAACTAAACTGTATTTTATTAGATAATATCCTTATTATATGAATGAAACTTCTAAAGTAGAAATCAATGTGTACCTTTTTCACTTATCTAAAAACATCATCTCAGCTCTACTTGATTGAGCTAGAAGCTAAATTAGGTAACAATATCACTGGTATATCATCATCACAAACTAAGTGTTGACCTTACTCTAAGTGTTGACACCTCACTCTAAGTGTTGACATCAATGACAACACAATGACAACCCATATTGGCAACAAATAAAAAATTATTTAAATTATGAGAGAGACATGTGCGAGGATGAAAATAAAGGTGAACTAATTTAAATAATAAATTTATTTAAATTATGTGGTGAGGGCTAATTTAAATAAATATTTTATTTATTTAAATTGGAGGATGGAGGAATGTGGGTAAATTAATTAAATAATGGAATTATTTATAAGGAAAATGGATGAATAAAATAAATAAAATGAAATTTATTTATTTTATTAGAAGAAAAATGGATAAATGAAGGGAAAGGTTAATTAAGGATAAATTAACCAAATAATTAAAATTATTTATTTAATTTAGAAGACATGTTAGGATGTGTAATGATGTTAGGAGTGTGTCAAAAATGAAGGTAAGTGCATGGTCATTTTCAAGTGTCTACAATAACTTAACCCCCAATATAATTGTTCTATAAAATATTGGTAATTGTACTTAAGTATGGGGGAACATGAAGACAATAAATCAAGATCAAAGAAGACCACTTCAAGATGGAACATGAAGAGTCATAATTTGGGCATCATTTTTAGGTGGACCTATTTGGCCTTGGAAGGTGAAAATTCACTATGGATAGGTGAAGAGTTACAAAGGTACATGAAGCCCATCATACTTAGGTTCCCTTGGATAATGTGAATCTATGATTTTGATTCCTTGAGTATTTTGTCAAAAAGTGCTAATTTAAGAGATTTGTCAATGAGATAATAAGTCGTACTAACTACTTCTACCGAAAACATTTGATCTAACCCTGTACCACTAAGCACACTCCTTGTTTTTCTATCAATATCTTATTTATTCTCCTTACAACTCTAATTTTTGAAAGGTGATGGATTTGTATTTAGGATAGCTATAACACTATCCTTATATTCATTTTCAAATACTATAGAACAAAACTCTATGGAGCAAAGTGTTTATTCTCAAAACCTTGATTTTCTTCTTTGTCTAGTTCTCCACAAGAACCTTAACTCTTTTAAACTATAGTGCATAACATTACAAAATATGCATCGGGGTTCAAAGAACTTTCTCCTACTATGAAGGACCCTCCCTTTTGGGCTAGATTGTGGGATGACAAACTTATTCCTAAAATCAATATCTTCTTTTGGCTATTGGATCAAGACAGAGTTCTTATGTATGATAACCTATGTAAAAGGGGCTTCTTGCTTGTCAACAGGTGCCCCTTATGCCTCGAGAATTTAGAAGACTCCTTCCATATGGTCCTCTCTTGCCCTTTTTCCATTAATCTCTGGAAGAAGATACTTTCCTTATGGAATCTCAACTGGACCTTCCCTAACTCCACCATGGACCTAGTCTCTCAATAGACTTGCCCTGTGTTTAACCCTACCCTTAGATTCCTCTGGTCCCTGAGTATCCCTCACATTGCTTGGGGCCTCTAGAAGGAGAGGAATAATAGAGTCTTTAGAGATAGCAGTTTAACTCTTGATAATTTGTTTTATAAAGTGGTCAGGAGCATCAAGGAGAATTACAAAGCCAGGATTGAAGAAAAGCTCTCTTCTGATAATATAATAGAGGTTTCTCAGATGGAGAGAAAAATATCTAATAACTAAGACATCACTGAAGATATTTCTATACCCTTTAAAAAAATGAAACACTCTAGAGGGGAAGTGGTGTGGAAATTGCCTCCAGAAGGATGGATCAAAATCAACTTTGATGGGGTGACAAAAGGTAATCCTAGAGCTGTTGGTAGTGGGGGAGTGATAAGAGATAATCTTGGTAGGTTCATAGCAGCAGTGGCACTCCCTCTAGGTACCCAGACAAACCACTATACTGAAGCTACGACTG
Organism: Cunninghamia lanceolata; assembly: GCA_027924645.1. Taxonomy (NCBI): domain Eukaryota; kingdom Viridiplantae; phylum Streptophyta; class Pinopsida; order Cupressales; family Cupressaceae; genus Cunninghamia; species Cunninghamia lanceolata. The sequence goes on along the minus strand of BSBN01001405.1, from coordinate 1,272,681 downwards.
CCTATCACTCTATTGCTCTGGTGCATGCTAAGGGTCAAAAAAGTTTAGGTAGAGGGATACTCTAACAACATCATCAACTGTCTAAAGAGCACCACCAAACCAAGTTGGTCTATTGTGAACCTAATTGAAGATGCTATTATGTTGTTGGGAACCTTTGAAGCTACCCATATATCTCACATTTACCGTGAGGGGAATAAGGTGGAGGATGTTTTCGCCTAGGGGTCAAAAACCATTCCAAGATCATATGGGAGGAAATTAATTTAATCTCGAGCAATGTTAAAGAGTTGATTTATAATGATTGTTCCCATGGTATGAAACTTGAAATTCTTTAAAGAGATCATCATGATCTCAAAGGGTGAGAAGGCCTCTTCAATCTGGATTATTCGTCTCACATGGATTATGGGTTGGTTTAACAACAAGCTTGTTTTGTTTTTTCTCATTCTTGTCTTCGCCTCAGTCTACAAAGAATGTGGTATTTTTAAGAGTCTGAATTCCAGCATGGGGGGAGATAGGAATAGGGTTGAACTGCCATCATGTGAGGGGATTAAGCAGAAGAAGAAGGTTTGGGATATCTTGGAGGCTGGAGGGATCACTCTGTTTATGGAAAATCTCCATGGTGCCGACCCTAATGTGACTGCCCTATTTGTCAAAGGTTTCAAGAATAAGAAGGTTATGGCATATGGGTGGGAATTAGCTATTACTGAAGACCTTATTGCTGTTGTGATGGGCCTCTCCACCAGAGGGAAGAAATTCTTCTGTGAGAGGAAACAAAGTGATGAAACCCTAAATAATTTCTTCAAAGGCAACGAAAGGGAAAAGTTGGTTAAGTTTCAGAAGGGTAGGTATAATCATCTTTCCATAAAACCCATCTGGGTGGAGGTTTCCAAAGTGATTATGAGATATGTTACTCTGGACGGTTGGTACGTGGCCATCTATAGTTACCACTTCAGTTTGCTCGATCACTTTCACCATGGTATGTTGGTTTCTTTCCCCTTTGACCTGCTTTCATCTCTAGAGCTTGGTATAAAAGAAAATAGTAAAAACTCTAAGCTCCTTGTTCTATAAAAGAAAATAGAGTGCTAAGAGAAAGGGATGTGTGGTGTCGAGTGAAGAGAAGACTGATTCTGAGGATGAGGGGTGGAATATGGAAGATGAGGAGGAGGATTGTGAGGCGGAGTCCTCTAGAAAGAGGAGAAAAACTCAGAAGAGGGAAGTCAACATCTCTTGGTCTGAAGGGTTTAACATAGGTGACGATTCTGACACCTATGTCAAGGAGATTATAGACAAGAAGGCTATGCCTCTGAAGAGGAAAACCCCCACTCCAGCGAAGAAAGGCAAGAAACCTATAGAAAAATAGAATGTGGATGAGGGGATTGATCAAGGTGATGGTTGTGCTTCTCAGAAACATGGAACCAAGATGAAGCCGGGGATTAGGGAGAAGCAATCCAAGAAGGTGTATGAAAGGGCAGAGGAAACATAGGACAAGACTATGATATCCCCGACCCTTGTGTAGGCCTCAAGTTTCTTGAGATCAATAATCCCTCGAGCAACCTTCTCAACCATTTTGATGACTTGTTGGCCCAGGTGAGAAATAGAGACCAGGTTGAGGAGGTGTTCCAACTGGTTAAGAATGTTGTTAATTCACAGCATAAAATGACAAAGTGGTTCTTCTTGGAAATAAATAGAATCAATATCAAGCTCCAGTTGATGTAGGAAAGCTTGGGGAGAGGTAACAACACTACTGCTAAGTAGGACACCTTAATCTTAAAAAACTAGGAGGCTATTCCTAAAATGGAGGAAATGGACCATGAACTGAATGGGATGAAAAAAGAATTTAACACTAGGATCATGTACCTAGAGGAGAAAATCATTGAGGTGAACAACAATTTAGAAAAAATCATGCATATTAGCAAACTTACCATTCAGAATAGCCTCAACAGGATGAGAGTGTTGATCAAGAAGCTGAAGGAGCTTAGAAAAGAGCAGTTCAAGGATTTCAGAGCTAGGGAAATCATGAATGTTGAAGATCTAGGTATTCAGGACAAAGGTGATGGCACTAAAAATATAGGTAAATAGGTGGCTACTAAGGACTATGGTGGACCTTCGACCCACACTAGGGGGAGAAACAAAAAGCGGTTTGAAGCCGGAAAGAAAGAGCTCATGGACTTTGCTAAAATGCATGAGGCATTTTATGAACAGGAATTAGAGGCATAGTTGTTGAACTTGTTTAGTTTAATCTATTTTTTGGCTACTCTCTATGTTGTTTTGGTAGCTTCTAGTTGGTTGTCGGTTGGCTTACAACTTTTTGTTTGCATCCTGTTGTAAAGGGTTTCGGGGCCCCTTTTAAAACCCGTTTGACCTTTAATAAAAAACATTACAAAATACCAACACAAATATAAAAATCATTGTGTAAACCTCCCATATTAGACATGATCATGGTCTCTAAATGAAAAAGAAAATGAAATCACTATGTAAGTATACAAATTATTATGCATAGCTAAAAAGGAAGACATGACCAAACAATCTAAAGAATCCATTATATATTACACAAACTATTGGGGATGTTGTGTAGGTTCTTCAAACATCAAGTGTTGATCTCTAAATGAAGTGCACAAGCATTCAAGGTTTTGAGGAGCTATTGGTCACCTATTGATAAATTTATCTACACATCAGATTTAATGAAAGAGCCTTCAATCAATGTTGTAAGCATTGTACTCTCTAGTCTGGTTAATCATTATTCCACATAAAAAATATCATGCTATGTCTTAGACGAATAGGATCCCCACTCACTTATCATACATTGTGTGAAGCTTCATGATTTGCAAAGTTTTGGGTTCCTTTTTGTCATTAGTTGACAAAATTATCTCACTTTTTATTTTTGTATCAAAGTAGAAGATTCTAATTGTATGTTTTTAAATCAAATTTGATATTGTAAATCATTTTTTTTAATGTTTTGAGGAATTAGAATACTTGTTTGATAAAACTAGCTAATTTTTTTACCTTACATTGACAAAAAACATTCTAATTGCATTTTTTGTATTTGAATTTGATAAATTATCAATTATTATTTTCATTTTCTTGACTAATTGTGTTAGATTGATATATAATTCAGCATCACACCAAGAAAATGGTCCCAAAAACTCAAATACCAAAGGAGCATGAATGTGAGAATGCAAAGAAAAGAGAAGGAATGAGACAACTTCATGAAAATAAGAAATTGAACTCCATAGATGAAGATATGCCATCTTTGCTAATTGAATTAGATCATGAAGCATCCAATAAAGAGAAGGATTTAGAGAAACAAATGCAACAAATACAAAATATTTGTGCAAGTAAGAAATTGAATTCAAGAGTTAAATGTACATCATATTTGCCATCGCAATTTGATATTATAGAAAATCTTCAATCACTGATTGAAAATGATGATGCAATTTCAAATGTAATTATAGATTTTACACCAATTGAGCACTTGTTTAATGAGCAAAATTTATCTACTGAATCAAGTTTTCTATTGAAGACACCTCCTAGAATTTTGTGTAAAAAACTTAATTTTTTAGATGAAATTGATGAGAACATTCTAATACTACTGCCTAATAAGATTCCATAACATACTTGTAGAAGAAATGTTAATAAATATTAAAAATAATTTTTAAGAATTTAAAGTGAAACAAGAAGATGTCAATTGTTTGTTGAAATGATAAAAAAACATTAAGTTTAGACCCATCATGATTATTCTTGGTCTATGAACATCAAATACTAATAGTGACAATGTTAGAACATAATGTTGTTAAGGATCATACCCTTATAGCATTTATATATTGTTCTAATATAAGGTTATAAAACCTTATGTTTATTATATGTTTTATAAAAAATATACTATTTAATAATCAATAATCTTATAACTATTATATTATTAATTATTTACAAATTGTTGTTGTGAATAGGTGTGATTAATACTGTTTTATGTATTTTCCCACCCCTTCTCATATATTTAAGGAGGTTCTCTCTCATTTGAGAGGTAATAAAATTTGGAGATTTATAGTGAATTCTATCACTATACACATAAAATATTATTTGTGCTATGGAAGTAAGTAGAGGAGTGTACCCAGGTTCAATCTATTTTTTTGTAAGTGTTTTATAATAAAATGTTGCTTTATGGGGTTTTCTACTTGAAAGGGTTTTCCCCATGTATATATTTTGTAATGTGTTAGATATATGCTTGTATAATTCTCATCTTGTTTATTTTATATTTTATTTATAATGATTATTATCCTAAGAGCCTAATTTCTAATAAAAATATTTATTTTAAAAATCTAATCAATGCATATCAAAGCATGGGTTTGACCCCATGCACCAAATATAGTAATGTTATATAATGTGTAATTACACCAACTATAGTAAGTAATCAAACAAAGAAATCCCATTTAATAAGAAAAATAAGTCAAGCACTAAAAATAAGTAGAAAAACACTAAAGAAATCTATTGAGAGGCATGAAAGAGTTGAGGACCTGAATATCAATGAACCATGGGCACCCTCTAGTAGACTCCCATGGAAAGATAAAGTCATAGTTTAAGCCTTAAAATATTTAATTGAAGAATTTTCAAAAAATAACACAAGACTATCACCTAATCAAAGAGATGTTGTAAAAAGAGGAATTGGTTGTCAAAACCGTGAGCCATATCCAAAGTATTTTTTGTATATGACTCAAACAAATTTTTTCTCCAAATTCGTAGAGTTATCCTCAAATAAAAATTAGCCAAAGGTATTTTGAAATGGAAAATTTTTTTATGTCAAAATAAATCAAACACACACAACTTGTTGTTCTAGAGTCCACATTGAATTTCCTATGCTTTATGATTTTTTTGACATTGTTATGGAGTAAAAACTGGACACATGCCTTTTTACCTCCTAGTTTACCTCCTAGGTCCCTGTGTTAACATTATACATGCTAAATATTCATCCCTATGTAAAATACCAATAAACTAATGCAAATTGGGAACTAGGGGCCCATGAATTACCTTACCCCATACCAGAATAGTGCCTCGGGACTTGGGCACCCGCGTCCAAGTCATCCCTGATTGGTCAGGGTAGATTTTAATGCATGTAAGCATAGGACCTTTAAAAAGGTTTCCCTTTGTCGACTCTTTGGATTTAATTTACGAATGTTATTAGGAAAGCATATATAAGTGTGTTTTTGAACCTAGAAAGTTAGAATAAGATGATAGCGAACTTATGATCTTGGAGGAAAGAGAACTCAAAGCATTCATTGTGTTTCTAGAGAAGATTTGCATTTGTATTGTGTGTTGTTGTAGATTTGAAATCATCATCCATCTCCTTATGAGTTGAAGGATCTTCATTCTCCTAAGGATTCACCTCTGAGGTGATATCATTGTGATTTGAATCATCTAATTATTGGTTTATCTTTAGCGTCTGCCCTACAAGGGCACACACTCTTTCTAACAATGGTGTTAGGAAGCTTGAATGCTATCCAGAGATTTGACTAAGGCAAATTCCTCAACACCACAACCCCCAAACCCCTTTTCTTCTTGTGTGCAGATTATAGGTGTAGAAATTTGAAGAGGTGAAAGTATAGGAAGGATGTGTAAGGGAAAGGGTTTCAGGATCTGAAAACATTTCATGAATATTCCTCTATAGAAGACTTGGGCATCCTTGAAATAGTCTTCCTTCTCAAACAGGACTTGAATCTAGCATTAGGACATCTTCTGCGATATTTCTCTAGATTTGATTTTCTAAAGATTCTATCTTTTTGGACTTGGGCACCCGCAAAATAGTCCTCCAATTTTCCATCTTCTAGGGCACATGTTCTAATATCTCTTTGCTCATCTTTGTACATTCAAATTTTGGGTTCCTGTTGTCTAAACTGTTTATTACAAGCTAATAATCTTATAACTAGGGTTTTATGCATACTTGACCTAGGGTTTGATAAAAAGGCTTGGTTAAATCTAATATTTCCATAGCATCCTTGATCACAAGACCTATGAGTCCTCCTCTATTTGGTAGTGATTTGGCTCAGTCATGTCCTTGAATGTTATTGTGGAAGAGGGTTTGATCTAGTGTGCATGCTAGCTTTTATCATTCACCTTTTTCATACATAACATTTTGGTGAACCCGTAGATCTTACACTTTGGCATCCTTCTTGAATCAGATGTGAGCTGTTTTCCACCTTATATCTGATTAGAATCCATTCATTTATCATTTTGCATAGTTTCTTAGCTTAATTTCATTGTTAGGGTTTCATAAATCCTTGCATTTTTAGTAAATGTAGCTAATCTTCAACCTAGGGTTTCAAGATTGGTGTTTTGGGGTAAATATTGCTGCATTATTGAATTGATTAAAGGGTTTTAGGTTTCTATACCTTCTCATCCTTGTTTTTATAAGCCATATTTTTCATATTTACATTGAAAAAAGTGAAAAAATCAAGCATTTTAGGCTTTTAAAAAGGCATAGTTTTGCATTGCTTTCATTGCATATGATAGAAAGATTTAAATTTATGATGTTTACATCAGATATGATCCATATTACAGCATAAAATCATTTCATGGTGTTGTACCTTGCATTTGAAGATCTCATTTGTTAGGGTTTTGTTGAAAAACTTGCATTTTTCTTAAAACCTAGTCAATTTCAAAATCTAGGGTTTGTAGTCAAAATCTTATTTCAAAATTTTATGCTATCATAAATAATTTTAAAATCAGACCTAGCATTAATTTATAGCATATTTGCATTTTTTATTTGAAAAATTTTCATCATTTCATACCTTGGTTTAAAAAATTCACATGTTTGTGATTACACATTGTGTATTTCAACATAAGCAATTTGACATCTATTTAACATTTCTTTGAAGGAAATATCAAAAGTGTCTATATTAAATTTTGTGCAGCACTTTTAACATCTTCATCGCTCTGTTTGTAGTGACACTAGTGTTTTTTTGTTCTTTGCATAAAGCTTCAAAAACCCAGTTTCCTCAACTAGTGTTGTGGTGTACAAAAGTCTCTCATATTGGTTGTATTTGATAAATGAATAGATCTTATTGTACATTTTTGGTCCAAGACATTTCATTATGGAATCTTATAATTGTTCCTCTTTGGTATCTTTGCATGCATATATAAAATATTTTGAAAGTTTTTACAAATTCTTTAATATGTATCCTTATGTTTTGACTCATATACAATCCATGTATGATAGGGATATCTTTAAGTGTTCTTCATTTGAAATCCTTGATTATGTATCTGATTTTAATAACTTCATAACTCTTGCAAATGAATATCCTTTGATACTTAGTCATATTTTGCCTAGCCCCAAAATATTCCTGTCCCCCTCTTTCTATCAAAGAAATCTGATCAGAGAAAGCCTAAATAGAAAGAGGAAAGTCTTAAATCCTATATTTCCCAATGCTGTGCCTTGCAAAATTTCCAAAAATCTCATCTTGAGAATCCTTGCCAAAAAGCCAGAAAAACCCAAAAATCTTTTGTCCTCAAGTGCCTTCCATTGCAGATAAATCTTAGTTCTATACTTAATCATTTTTGTATGTACCTTTGTATGTATCGTTGTATGTATATCTATTGTATCGCATATACAATCGCATATACAATTGTATATACAAAGGAAGATGCAATGTCAAATACAAAAGGCAAGATACAAAAGTGAATGTGCATCAGGTTATCTTTGTATATGCAATTGCATATACAAATGCATATACAAGGCAATATACAAGAGGGAGATACAAAAGGTGTGTCCATTTTTTGTATGTATATGCGATTGTCACTTTGTACATACAATCTTATAGAAAATGGAATATACCATCCTAAGATACAATCCAGGACCCGAAAGAGTATGCAATTTGGTTTAGAAAGGCAGATGCGGTTGTATGCATCTTTGTATGTATGTTCACATGTATATTTGCAGATACAAAGGGCAGATACAAGGTCATATACAAAGTCACATGCAAAGGTCAGATGCAATGTTTGTATGTACAAGTGATTGTATGCAGTTTTGTTTGTATGTTCGCATTGTATATGTGATATACAAAAGGTGATGGAAAAGGAAATACATACAATTCGGACGTGACTGAAGAATCAAATGTGGTAGATTTCGAGTTGGGGTCCACCTATTGTATGTATATGTGATTGTATCATCCCATATACAATCCTATATACAATTGCATATACAAAAGTTAGATACAATAGGGATATACAATGCGGACCCGACTGGGAAATTAAAATTGGCAAACTCAGTGGTGGGGTCCGCAGTTGTATGTTGAAGTGCATGTATATGCCAATATGCAAAAAAGCAAGGATATAAGGCCAGACCTGTTCTAGAGTTCCTTTCTGGTTGATAATCCATTGAGCTCCACAGTTGTATGTACATGTGATTGTATCTCATATACAATCACATATACAAAGTCACATACAAAGGATTTCGGCGAGACAAGCCTTATCGACAGCTCAGTTTGAGGTCACTCCAATGGTCAATAAAGATGCAAATGTTCAGCGATGGGTCCTAGGTTCAACTCAGTGGCCAATTAGATAGTGTCATGTGTCAGGCAGATTCAAAGGCAGATTCAAAGGCCAATTCAGATGGTGATTCATGTCGCATATACAATGGCCAATACAAGATGAAATACACATCGGTGAGGTGCTTTCCGAGGTCTCCCCAACAGCCTGATATATACAAAAGTTGTATATGCAGAAAAGTTAAGGAGGTTTTGTATGTTCACCAAGTGAACCTAAAAGTGCATGTGTAATTGTATATACAATTGCAAGATACAACAGTATACAATTGCAAATGCAAAGCGATATACAGATGCAAGATGCAGTTGACCCCAACTTTGACCACCCATATCTCCTTCATCCTAAGGAATTTTTGCATGCTCCAAAAGGCAAATGTGCTTGTTTTTTCCTCCTCTTTCATTTGGTGGGCTTTGAGGAGGATATCTTCACTTTTAGAATTTGATGCAAATTTGCAGGCTCGACCGACTGGATGTTTCAGCGATTGATTTGACATATGTTGGGGCTGATATTGTTGTATTTATTCCAGTTGGTAGGCTTTGCAGGTGGATTCATGGTGGACAGCTTCACTCTTCAATGCGTATGGGCTCTGTGTCTTGCTTGTAGATCTTCATGTGTTTGGCAATGACTTTGGGGCTCTTCTCTTCAATGCCCTGTCCTATCTTGCATTTTGACAACCATTTTTTGATGGTTGTGGACCTACCAGTGACATGGTTCCTGTCCTTTCACCATGTCCCTACCTCTGCGTCCCTGTTCCTGCATTAATGAATACATTCTGCATTCCTGGGATCCTGTGCAACTGTTTCAACGTCCCCAGCACAAGAAGTTGATATAAATGACATTGTAACATCAGTTTTAGGAGGATGGTTTTTATTTTGGGTTGTTATGCTGCCAATTTTTCTATAGTCAGACCTCTTAGTGTAATTGCAGGGTATGGGAATGTGACTTACTGTGCCTGAATCTGGCCTCTGTTGTCTTCCTTTTATCTACCAAATGAATGTGATTAGCTACACTATGTCTACTTCTGCTACTGAATATTCTATAATGTAATGGTTTCTAGCCTTCATGATTAATATATGCATGACTTCTTTGTTGACTTCACCCTTAGTTGTTTGTCCTTGATGACAATACACAACTTGGCATGTGTTAACTTTTAGTTTGACACATCATGTTTCAGTTTGATATGCTAGTGAGATACAGATTGACAAATGGTATTCAGACAGTTTGATATCCTTGATGAGATACAGATTGACAAATGCTCAATTGATATTCTTCTTTAACCATGTTCAGTATGGCATCCTTCATTAGCATTCATTGACATTTGATTTTCTTGGTCATATTGTTTGGCATCACCTTATTTCAGTTATGGTGACAAACTCATATGGTTAGTTGGCACTAGTTGTTTATACACTGTTCTATGATAGCACTATGCTCTACAGGCAGGTTGATAGAGGTATTTGACACATGGCTTATATATTGTTTGGCTCATGAAGACTCCGCTTATAGAAGGAGGATATATGTCTTATTGTTATAAGGGGATCATCATATCTTATTGAAAACATTGTGCTAAAAGTATTCACCATGTATTTCCTAATGCAAAAACAAAATACTTTGCAAGTTTTATGTCTACGAGCTTCTTTTTGGTGTTCACCGCTAGGCAGGTTGTTGGCACTTGCAAAATGTAATAAAAATGTTTTATTTTGGTTGATCTTTTACCTGCCCTTTTAGGGCTCACCGTGAGTGAAGTCATCGGGCAAAAAGACTTTTCTTTGATCATTATGCTTAGTTTAACCTTGGCAAATATGGCTCCGAGCTAGGGTTTCATATTTCTGATCTTATCATGAAAACATATGGAACGAATAGCAAGTGTGGTAGAATCTTTTGGGAGCGACAGTACTAGATCATGCAGCGATAAATGTTTTGACTTCATTTTTCTAAAACTAGGTAACATTATTGCCCTTGATTCAGTTTTATCTTGTTGAAACAGAGGTAGATATGATAGTTCTCTTTATTTGCTGTGATAATTATATATGTGCTCTTTTCTTTGTTTCTTCTTTCATAAAGGGTTTATGATACACGTGATTTGTTGGTTATCCATACCATTGATGGTTAGGGTTTCAAAATGGAAAGAAATTATTTTGAAATGATATCATGTCAGTGTTTTGAGGTTACGACTCTGGTTAGGGTTTTGGATAAAGAAAATCTATGAATATTCTGTTCAATAAAAGATTACAAACTTTGGTTAAAAGTGTTACATATCTTGCTCTGTTATGATTAATAACTGATGACAAAATGGGTTTCTGACAGAAAAATTGTGTGACAATTATGGAACCTCCAAAAGCAGTTTTACCTATAAAACAGAGAAACAAAATATGTTTTTTTTTGTACATGATATATATATGTTACTTATATAGTGTGGTTGACGCAGTGAATACAGTGTATTGTTCATGCATTATTGATATTATATAAGTATGGAGTAATGCAAAATAGAGTATCCCTCTGTATGTAAACTTTTCATATGACAGTTTTGTTAAAAATATGCCAGTGAGGGTTGAATTGTAGCCAGTGAGGCCTGTAATCAGTGAGATTCTATTATTAAGCCAGTGACGCACTTTTTCGAGTGGTTTTTATGCCTTGAAGGGTTTTCCACTCAGGAAAATCTCTGTGTTATGGTTACTTCTGCTCATGAGTTTTTGTTTATTATTTCATAATTTAACAGTTATATGATGATCATAGTAAATCAATACAAATGCATAATACATTGATGCTTATCTCAGTCCAATGTACAATCTATCTCTGTTGTTTGTTTTGATGAGTTGCTCAAGTGATTCCTCATAGTTCATAAACAGTGGTTTTGTCTTTTCATGCTCACAAGTTGGTTTGATCATTCATCTTGATTCTTAAATGAATGTCTTGCTTTACCATTCAAGGTTGAGATTCACAGTTGGTCAAAGTTGATTAGGTGTTGCACAAAATAAGTTTGTTTTATAAGACACTGATTCACCCCCCCTCTCAATGTCTTGTGTACTCCAACAAGTGGTATCAGAGCTAGACCCTTGCAAGATATCTAACCAACTTAAGGGTTCTTGGCAAGTGGAGTACAATGGGTAAAAAGAATAGAAATAAGGCCTCAAATAGAGAAAAGAAAGATGCTGATCAAAAAGTTGAAAAGCAAGTCTTAGTTAAGTCTGGTAATGAGTTGGTGCATGAGTCAACCATGATTGTAGATATAAAATGTCATAAAGAAATCAGTCTTGGAATTAAGAGTCTTGACAATGTGAATGTGAGTAGACAGGAATTTGATGATGAAGAAGGAGACCTATTTGTGGATGAATATGATTATGAACAGGATTGTGAGACTAATTTAAAAGAAGAACTCATGTGTGCCTTGGATACAATCAAGGAACTTAGGAAGGAGAATAAGAGATTAGAAGAGCAACTTCAACAAGAGATAGAATTCAAGAACAAGGTATGTTCAGATTTTGAAAAAGCTTCTTTAGAGTTTAAAAATACCAGAAATTAGATTGCAGAATTAAAAAGTCATGTTAATGAATCTGATAAATTGATTATTAGTCTAAAAACTGAAATTGAGGAAGCAAAAAGAATAAAAGATGTAACAAATTTTGATCTTGAGGTGAGAAGAATTAAATGTCTGAGACTTGAAAGTGAAGTTGTCAATCTAAAGAAGAGTCTGGATGTTGTCAAAATAAAGAAGTTTGTGAAAGGCACAAATGCTTTAGATGAAATATTGAATAGTCAGAAAAACTACAAGGATCATTTTGGATTAGGATATGAAAAAGGGGAAAGCTCTGGTGTTAAAGATGAAGTTAAAAAGGAAATAGTTTTTGCAACAGCAGATAGGAAGAGTTTCAAGGTTAGGCAGACTCCTAGGTAGAAGATAGATCTAAATTATCATTCTACTATTTCTGATGACAATAAGAAGAGAGCAAAGGATAAAACTGTTGATATTGGGAGAAGAAGAACTAACAGTTTTTCAAGACCTTCATCTATCAGGCAATATCATTCGGTCAGGTATAACTATACTTAGTTTCATGGTTATTATGTTTGTCATAAGTATGGTCATAGAGCTAGGGATTGTAGTTATTATGGTTTGTCAAATCAAAACTACAATGTTGTTTTCTATAACTGCAATAAGGTTGGACATATGAGAAGAGACTGCTGGATGCATGCAAGATATGATTATAGAAACTCAAGAAACAAACATTATTATTCTTCTAGCAATATCATATGTTACAGGTGCAACAAGGTTGGACATACATCACAATATTGCTGGAGTAATCCTGTAAGATCAATTAGAGATAATGAAAAGGTAAGCACTTTGGACAAGCAAAAGAAAGAACCTATATTAGTTTGGAGGAGAAAACAAAGTGTAGAAAATGCAAGTGAACCAGTGCATAGCTCACAAAATCCTAAATAAGTAGGAGCTTGGAGATAGGGAGAGCATATTAGTGTTTTACCCTACATCCCCTAGAGAAGATCAAGAAGTGATTTATTGATTCCATGTTGTGCTATCCATGATGCTCATTCATAGTAAAGGGTGGTTGTTGTTACATAAATACCAAAGTTAACTGCATATGGGTGGTTCATGTCTGATTCTGTGATTGGATCTTCATGAGATATTGTTACTTCTAATTATGGTCTGCAGTATTGATATCTCCACGTGCTACAAAGGTTCTTAAAGTCAAAGGTGTGCTCTTTTCATGATGCATGGATTGTTTTGATGTTTATTTTGATGATAGATGTGAAGATTTCCATTTGTTTTTCCATTGGATTCATACATATTGTGTTTGATGAGTTAACTAAGGGTTGTGCTGAGATCAGGAGAAGAGAAAAATCAAAGTTTTTATCATCTTTAGGATGTTCATGTGTTCATCATGATTTGTGTCTGAACATCAGGATATCATAGTTTAGAACTTCATGCTTAAAAGATGCATGCTTGAGTTTTGCTCATAGCCTCACCTTGGTATCTTTGATGGAGTTGATAGTGTGTTATGACTCATGCTCAATTTTAAGAAATATGGCAATATTATTATTTTGTGATAGTGCTATGTATACTTGCTTCAATCATGAGATAGTGACAGTTGATGAGTGTGACAATTGCTGATGACAGATCAGGATAGTCTTTGACTTGCAATCTGAATAACATCGGGAGAGTAATTTGTAAATGAAAGGTGCAGTTAGAGACAATTGTAGTGCAAAGGTATTGCAGGTATAAAGTGATCATATGTTAATAAGGATAAGTTAGAACTATAACAAGTGAACAAAGGTTTCTTACAGACATGGGAGCAGTCCAAGACATACTAAGACATGGCAAGTATGAAGACAATCTTCTTTGTCATAGTTTTATTATGATAAATAATAGAACTGCCTTGCTCAGACAGGACAAATTATTTTTCCTTTATGTTGAAAGTATCAATTGGCAGTTGCCTAAGTGATAGTGAGTATGTGCAGTGAACTACACTTTCATGACAGTTCTGATAGTATTTTGTATGACATTGAATTTTGTGGTTGACAGTGACAGTGCTCGTTTTCACAGTACTTTTAAGGTAACTCTTTCTTTCTAAGTATTTATCTTAGATATCTGCCTTTAGTCAATATTTTTCAGCCTCAGGTGTAATCAATGATAACTATTGTGTGACAATGGACTCTTGCATAGTATTCTTGCTTATCTGATGCTTGAACAATTGCGGTAAAGGATAATGTGTTTTTGTATTGTTTGCATATTAGTTGAAATAAGTGATTGGTATATATTGGTGGTATCTTCACTCAGACCTATGATGCTGGTTGTCAATGCTCAATGATCCCTGACAATGTTCAGTGCATCTTGTAAATGGTACAGTTTCAGTTTGACTGATGACAGGATGTTCTTGAGGTTATTGTTCTGGCTTCTATCAAGTTAATTATAAGTCATATTAGTGATGTTTTTGACTCACAGCCTGATGATGGAAATAGTCCTAGTTTGTTTTAATGCTCATAGATATGGGGAGTAATTTAATGTCAAAAACATAGTGCAATTCAGTTTATAGATCAGGACAATAGATCATAATGTGTGACAGTGCATACTTGATCATGATCAGTATAACAATGATGATGTCTGACAGTGAAGGACAGACAAGGCATATGCACTTTATAAGGTATATAGTTAAGTATGGTGTCTTGTTGAGAAAACAAGTGTAAATTCAGGCTCTGCATCATTTGGGATAGGATTAGTCATTGAGAACAGTGATATTGTCTTATTCACAAAAGGGGACAACATTGATGGTTAATGTCCTGGTAGTCATGTTTGCAAAATGTGGCAAGTATGTAGGACAGATTGATTGGTCATGCTTTGATCAATGATCTTTGTTTCATGTTCTGCATGCTCTGACTGTGGCAGTAGTTTGAGCTCTGACAGTGATTTTTGGATATAACAGTGATTGGTCATTATTGATTCAAACTTTGTTCTTTTGTTCTGTCATGGTCAATATGATTAGTATCTAAAGTTCTTGGAAGTGGTTGATGACAAACAGATTTTTTATTGCCTTGTTTTTTTCTTCTTCAAGGATATTGGAGGTGGATGAAGTTGTAGAACAGTCTATTAGACAATGTTCTTTGACTGAATCTGAGTGCATTCTTATGTGTGGTACAAAGTAGAGGCATTTACATTTGTTGTGACTGAGTTTCAATGATGGATGAAGGTGGTTTGATAGTATTTATTTGCTGAGATCTAATAAAAGAACATTTCATGTGTCTTATTCTGAAGACAGTGATATGTTGCTTGTTTTTAGTATTTCTCTCAAGGGTAAATGGCAGTGCTTGTTTATCTTTTGTAATATATCTGAATGATAATGATTTGTATCATTGTTCAGTTCCTCTGTGTTGGGTGATAGTACTATTTAAGGGAGTATAGATTCTCTCTAGTTAGAGTGTTGCTAAATAAGCATACAGTGATAGTGGTTTTGTGCAGTGATAGTGGTATGACATGATTTGCAATAACAATGGTCTTTTTGCTGACAGTGCAGTGAACAAAGCAGGTACATGTTCATTTCATGATGAGATGGTGGATAGCTTTAGATGATAAATTTGTCATCTACATACTTAATGATAGCAAATGCAAAGTCTAGTGGGTGCATTGTGATGGGCCTATGTCAATGTTGCAATGATATGTGGTAACAGTGCTAATGTCAAGCCAAGACATGGTTTGATATGATAATGACATTTCTTACTCTAAGTATATGATACAAATTCTATTTAATCTCTAGATCAAGTTATTTGATGGTGTTTGTTGACCCCACACATACTTGCTTGCACACAGTGTTTAGTATTACTGAGATCATCTTCAGGGGGAGCTTGGCTTTTGGTGACAATGTTATTTCTATCAGCATCCTCAGTTTTTGTTTATCTTTGCTACATGCTCTTTATGCTCATTATGGTGCTGACATTTCATTCTCTATTTCAGTTGTTCTGGATGCTCATCTTTCTTGGGGAAGTTTTGGTATGGTTGTCTATATCTGCTCATTGTTTCATTGTTTCAGGGTTCTCTTGATCTTTATATTGAAGGCATGGCACATTTTCCTTTTCCTTGATGTCAAAAAGGGGGAGAGGAAGTTGTGTTTTACCATCATGGACAAAGGGGGAGTTTGTTGACTTCACCCTCAGTTGTTTGTCCTTGATGACAATACACAACCTGGCATGTGTTAAGTTTCAGTTTGACACATCATGTTTCAGTTTGATATGCTAGTGAGATACAGATTGACAAATGGTATTTGGATAGTTTGATATTCTTGATGAGATACAAATTGACAAATGCTCAGTTGATATTCTTCTTTAACCATGTTCAGTATGGCATCCTTCATTGGCATTCATTGACATTTGATTTTCTTGGTCATATTGTTTGGCATCACCTTGTTTCAGTTATGGTGACAAACTCATATGGTTAGTTGGCACTAGTTGTTTATACACTGTTCTATGACAACACTATGCTCTACAGGCAGGTTGATAGAGGTATTTGACACATAGCTTATATATTGTTTGGCTCATGAAGACTCCACTTATAGAAGGAGGATATATGTCTTATTGTTATAAGGGGATCATCATATCTTATTGAAAACATTGTGCTAAAAGTATTCACCATGTATTTCCTAATGCACAAATCAAAATACTTTGCAAGGTTTATGTCTTCGGGCTTCTTTTTGGTGTTCACCTGCTAGGCAAGTTGTTGGCACTTGCAAAAGGTAATAAAAATGTTTTATTTTGGTTGATCTTTTACTAGCCCTTTTAGGGCTCACCGTGAGTGCAAGTCATTGGGCAAAAAGACTTTTCTTTGATCATTATGCTTAGTTTAACCTTGGCAAATATGGCTCCGAGCTAGGGTTTCATATTTTAGATCTTATCATGAAAACATATGGAACAAACAGCAAGCGTGGTAGAATCTTTTGAGAGCGATAGTACTGGCTCATGCAGCGATAAATGTTTTGACTTCATTTTTCTAAAACCAGGTAACATTATTGCCCTTCATTCAGTTTTTTCTTGTTGAAATAGAGGTAGATATGATAGTTCTCTTTATTTGCTGTGATGATTATATATGTGCTCTTTTCTTTGTTTCTTCTTTCATAAAGGGTTTATGATACACGTGATTTGTTGGTTATCCATACCATTGACAGTTAGGGTTTCAAAATAGAAAGAAATTATTTTGAAATGATATCATGTCAATGTTTTGAGGTTACGACTCTGGTTAGGGTTTTGATAAAGAAACTCTATGAATATTTTGTTCAATAAAAGATTACAAACTTTGGTTAAAAGTGTTACATATCTTGCTCTGTTATGATCAATAACTGATGACAAAATGGGTTTCCGACAGAAAAATTATGTGATAGTTATGGAACCTCCAAAAGCGGTTTTACCTGTAAAACAGAGAAATAAAATATGTTTTTTTTGTACATGATATATATATGTTACTTATATAGTGTGGATGACGCAATGAATACAGTGTATTGTTCATGCATTTTTGATATTATATAAGTATGGAGTAAAGCGAAACAGAGTATCCCTCTGTATGTAAACTTTTCATATGACAATTTTGTTAAAAATATGCCAGTGAGGCAATTGTAGCCAGTGAGGCTTGAATTGTAGCCAGTGAGGCAACTGTAGCCAGTGAGGCTTAAATTAATAGCCAGTGAGGCCTGTAATCAGTGAGATTCTTTTATTAAGCTAGTGAGGCACTTTTTCAAGTGGTTTTTGTGCCCCGGAGGGTTTTCCACTTAGGACAATCTCTGTGTTATGGTTACTTGTTCTGCTCATGAGTTTTTGTTTATTATTTCATAATTTAACAGTTATATGATGATCATAGTAAATCAATGCAAATGCATAATACATTGATGCTTATCTCAGTCCAATGTACAATCTGCCTCTGTTGTTTGTTTTGATGAGTTGCTCAAGTGATTCCTCATAGTTCATAAACAGTGGTTTTGTCTTTTCATGCTCACAAGTTGGTTTGATCATTCATGTTGATTCTTAAATGAATGTCTTGCTTTACCATTCAAGGTTGAGGTTCATAGTTGGTCAAAGTTGATTAGGTGTTGCAAAAAATAACTCTATTTTATAAGACACTGATTCAACCCCCTCTCAGTGTCTTACGTACTCCAACATTCTTGCCTCTCTTGTGTCCTTATTTCTGTGTTTTAATTAGAGTTATAGTCTGTTCTATGAGTAAAATAGCTTCTCTGTAGGTTTGAACTTCATACAGAAGCCTCAATCAGTCTCATAAGTCTATGTGAATCCCCTTCATCATTGAAATCATCATTGTGTCTACACCAAGATCACCATTGGTCAATGAATCTGGTGCATCACCCTTATTTTCAAGTTTTCCAGTTTTATCTTTCATTTAAAAAAAAAGTATTCCTTCTCCTTTTTTCTCTACAAATCCAGTAGATTTTAGGTGATTACCAACTAGGAAGCTGGCCTTCTCTGGAGGTTCTTTCCAACACATGTGACCCACAGACCTGGAAAGATCCCATGTTTCTCCAGATTGCCAAGTTTTACAACTCAGCAAGGGTGCAAATCTAAGAGACAACAATACTAAAGGACTTTAGTAATTTCATCTCCATGAAATATCATGAGAAAGATGATTGTGATAATTCTCTTTTTACTTCTACTACAAGTCATAATGGTAACCTAGCTTCACATGTTTCACTTTATGATTTGGATATCTCTCCCAAAGTTGTTCCCACTTGTGAGGACATTTTGGCACAAGAGAATGAAATCATCGATACATTACTTAATATCACCTTACCCTCTCTTCATTTCAATGCTCTCCCTTCAAAAGATGAAACCTTGGTGGATGAAGAAAGGTGTCTCACATTAAATCCTTTAGGGATGGATGTTGAGCTTAATCAAAGTAAAAACAATGTTAATTCAATCATTACTAATAGACTTATTCAACCTACTAAGGGGATAGTGGATAAGTGTATTAATGTTCCTAAACTCATTGTGCATGGGGCACCCAATGTGTCCCTTCACTTCAAACTAGTGATTACGGTTCAAGGTGCTCCAACACCACCTAGACCCCTGAGTTACATTCTTAATTTTGTAAAACAAATTACTCAAGGAAATCAAGTGTATCAAAATGTGTCACAACAACCCTATCACAATGTGGTTGCTCACACGTACAACACTTGAAATAATAAACAAAGTAAACAACAGTCAAACATTTCAATCACTTTACCAACTTCTCAATCTATGCTTCCTCAACCACCTCATCTTACTCATAAGGTTCGTCAAGATTATGATCTTGTTGAGAAGCTTCATGCTATTCCCAGTAAGATATCTCTTTGGGAACTCATACAAACATCTCCTACATACCACAGAATGCTCCAGGAAGCATTACAAAAGGTGATTGTACCACCCATTGTTAAGCCCAATGACGTAATAGCTCTATTAGATTATATTCATGCGACAAAAATGGATATTCTGTTTCAACAACACAAATTACCATCAATTGAAGTTCAAAATCAACATGATCATCTTCTAATCTTTGTCACAATTAACAAAAAGGTGATAAAGTGAGTTATGATTGACAATAGATCAACTCTTAATGTTTGTGGCAATGGTATGCTACACAAAATCAAGGTCAACACATCTTTAATCAAACTAGATAAACTTAACATTCATAGATTTGATACTGTTGGTGGAAAAATAATGGGTACCATAACTTTACCCATAAATGTTGGACCCATGACATTATCTACCCTTTTCCATGTCATGCTTGGTGCACTTTCATATAATATGATTCTTGGTAGACTGTGGATTCATGCCACGGGGACAATTCTATCTACCCTTCATCGATTGGTAAAGTTTATTTATGAAAATAAAATTCACACCATCGAAGCCAATCCAAAGCTAAAATTTTGTTTGCAAATTGAAAAACAAAAACAAGTTATCAATCATAAGATTCTAAATAATTTAAGAGTTGATTCATCAATACCTCTTGCCATAGATAATGTTGTGCAAGATTCTCAACCATCATTGAATTCATTTCTTGGTGATGATTGGGGTTCATTAGATTTTACTCCTACCTTTATAGGGGAATATAAACTCAGTAACCCTAAAACATCAAAAGTTGCATTGATATCATCTAAACAATCTGTGGAAACACCTAAAGAACCTAAAGTTTCTTTAGTCAACAATAAAGACAACACTCTTACTTACTCTATAGAATGTCACCTATGAGGCTCCACCATCTTCTAAAGAGATGGACTCTCTCTATGGTCATGGATTTCAAATCCTTTACAAAAATTGTGACTATGTAGGGAATGGTTGTGGTGTAAAACAACAAGGAATCATGGTCCCCTTAGAAGCTGTTGCACCTCTTTGGTTGGTATTGGATACCATTTTTTGAAACCCACCAAAGCCTATCGTCGTTCTACTCTTAATGTTAATATAATATCAACAAGTTCAAGACTAAATATGATATATCCTGAGATGTTTGACATGGATTGTTCACCAGGAAATAGCCCTTTGAATTAGGTAAGTAATTCTCCCTCAATTAGCCACACTTGATGTAGCACCTATTCTAGTTGCTCTCAAGGGTGGCCTCCTCCTAGATATTTTTTTGTTAGAGTTGTGTTGTGTTCCCCTAGTGTAGTGTTAAATATTGTTTAGGTCTCCTTGGATGACCCTTGATACTCTTGTAAGGTCAAGGATATAAGGAGACCGCCTCTGTTGTGATAATTCTTCTAATTGTTTATCTATTATTCTAATCTATTCTCTTTTATTATAATTGTTGTGTGTGGTGCCTTGGGGGTGTAATGTTGTGGAGGATGTTATTGGGGGTGTTTTCTCACATTGTGAACCTAAGTCACTTTTATCTCCTCTCTCACTTTTAGTGTTTTCATTCTTCAATGGCTCTACTAGTCAGTGGATGATTATAACAAAAAAATATTGATAAGGACCGTGTGTCCCTACAATAAGAAAGAAAAGATGAATGATGCAGGAGCATCCAGAAGCATTCAAATCACTTGGGACAGTTACCATTAAGTTGTAGAGTTCCAAAGAGTGATCTTGGAGAGTACTGCATTTTACCACATCATCACATTAGGAGCTGTGGAGATGGACTTAGCATCTAGACATCATCAACTACATCATATCCAAAATTTAGATCATTTGGGTTTGTTTCCGGAGAGATATCGCTATCAGAAGATTACCTATTTTTCATAGAGCAAAGCTGACAGTGTTAAGTGGAGTCTAATTGGCTTGCAGAGAAATTCCATGAAATGTGGAGCTAAAAGGAACATCATTCAAGGAACTTAAGGACCTAGCTGACCTTCTTGGAGATCCACATGAACCTCTATGCACTACTGGAGCAATGCCTTATGTTTAGGTCTGATCTATCCATGTCTACATGTTACATAGTAGTCGTTACAATTAGGCCAACTTGATAATGTTATGAAGACCTATGGAGGATATAAATGAGAGGTCAAGGGTTTTTTCCAAGTAGTGATCAAGTGTACAAATCTATGAAGCAATATGATGAGTTGTTTTAATTTAAAGAAGTAGCAAAATTGAAGCAGAGCAGAGCAAAGAACAGAAGAAGTTGCAGAGTAGAGAATTGAGATGTAGAAGAAAGAAATCATGGAAGAATGTTGTTGTATGAATCTTTTGTAACCTTGGGCTGCAGCCTAACCTCTGTAAAGCCCTTGAGGCATGAGTATTGAGATTTGAGATCATAATATAATGAGGAATGAGATTTGAAGGATGGGTTTTTCCCTTTGAGGGTTTTCCCAAGATATATCTTGTGTCATGTGTTCATGAATATCTCTTCTTTCTGTTGTTGATTGTATGGTTTCATTGCATCTCTATTAAGATCACGTTGTTGGTTGTTTAAGGTTGCAAGGTTGGATTGTCCTTCATTGGACCCTTCTACCTTGACTACATTAAGTGGTATCAAAGCTGGTTGCAAATATGCTAGGATGATTGTGTACCTATTGAGAGGATAGAAAGTGTTGGAGAAAGTGTGAAACCCTAAAGTGTAATAAGTGTCACTGCAGAAGAAAGATCAAGGCAAGAAAGATTCAAGTAAGCATTTCAAATTAAGTCGTTTATATGAATGGTTTTGATGGGAAAGATTGGAAAGAGAATGAAGAAAGAAAATAAAAACCTAATATGCGAAAAGGATACTCTAGAACAAGAATTGTGTGAAATTAAGAGGTGTAATTCAGAGTTGATGGAAAGGATAAAAGAACTAGGAGAAGACAAATATGATGCTCTTGAAGAAGAATTGGAAAATGTAAAAAGGAGGAATGCAGAATTAGAAAAGAAACTAAAGTTGTTTGAGTATGTTGAAAAGAGTTTTGCAGAATTGGAAGAAGGATTCAAGTTGTTTGGGAAGGTGGAAAAGAGGAACAGAGATCTGGAGGAAAATTTGGAAGAGTTGAAGAAAGAAAATAGTCTATAGATGAATGAAATAGCTAGATTGAAGGAACATGTTAATCAATTGCAGAAGTCACTTGTAGCATGTAGAAAAGAGAATGAAAGTCTGAGATCTAAGCCTGAACTTTGTGATGTTTCTTGTGATACTAAGATTTGTGTGATGTTGCAGAAGTTTCTTTAGGAAGTGAAGTTGAAGATAACAATGTAATTGAACCTGCAGTTGTTGGTGATGGTATTGGTTTCAAAATCATGCAAAGAATGGGATATGAAGGAAAAGGATTGGGAAAGTGTCAGTAAGGAATTACAAAACCTATTAAACTCGTAATGAGATCAAGAACTAAAGGCCTTGGATATATCAGAGGTAAGGATGTTGTTACAAGTTCAAACAAATAAAATCAAAAAAGAAAAGGTATGTATTGTTCTCACTGTAAAAGGCTTGGACATGAAAAGGAATTGTGTTGGGATCTATACCCTTGTAAGTTTTGTGGATTAAGGAATCATTCTGAAAAGATGTGTTGGAATAAAATTTGGAGGAGATAACCTATGATAGATTGTATGCAGATGGATTTGATGGAGATTGATAGTCATTGATATCAAAAGGGTGTTCAGTTGATGATGCAAAGTTGCCAATGTTGATCAGGACATTAGGAGGTCAGTTGTTACAAAGTTTCCATTATTGATCATGACATCAGGAGGAGATAGTTGTTCATGGAGTTTGGATATTACTTGGTCAGTTAACAGAGATGTGGAGTTGGTTTGATGTGATGTAGTGTTGATGGCAGTAGTTTCTTCATGTTTTAGGAGTCTCTCATCCTTCATTGATGCAAAGACTAAAGTGCTTCCAAGTGATGATTGTTTGACATACTTCCTATTTCATATCAGGATATATATGGACCATGATCATCATGTTCATAATGCTCTTCTTTTGAAGTTCATGTCTTCATGACTTCATGATTGTTTTGAAACAGGAACCACAAGAGATGTTGAGTTTGTTCACAAGACAGAATATGTTTCTTGTATGAGAATTCATGGTTAGGATGCTGGTTCATAATATTCTTCATACTTCATGTCAGATGGTGATCCTTCTTAGTGTGTTGTTCAAGATAAGAGGTCTTCATGTTGTAGAACAATTGTAGATTAGTTGTAAATCACGATTAAAGTTCATTCCAAGATGATTTTAGTATGCGATATGATCAGTTGTGCAATGAATGAGTGTAATGCCCCTCATTTTGGCTTGAGACAGTTGATAGTTTTCCATTGCCTTTAGATAGTTTGAGACATTTGAGTTGTTAGACTTATGATTTATGCTTATTATGTTCATGATTGACTATGGGTGACTAATGAGATTACTGACATGTGTTATAAGTAATATGATGACATTATTGAGATACAATTTATGTTGTGTTTAGACATGGTTGGTTGATGGTTAATTGATTATGTAGATTAAAGTTACCTTGCTTTATGTGGTTGAATGTTATCTGATTGCTAGTTAGAGAAGTATATGTTTATTTTTATGCTTTAGAGTAGGGACGGTGTAGTATTACTCATTTCGAGCACCCTACTACGTTG
This sequence comes from Cunninghamia lanceolata, assembly GCA_027924645.1. Classification (NCBI taxonomy): domain Eukaryota; kingdom Viridiplantae; phylum Streptophyta; class Pinopsida; order Cupressales; family Cupressaceae; genus Cunninghamia; species Cunninghamia lanceolata. Next base: position 1,248,660 of record BSBN01001405.1, on the reverse strand, counting down.
TGATTCCTTGACTCTGTGTGTTTGATATGTATGCATATGTTCATATACAACCTATTATTTTGATGCAGGTTGCAGGTACTGGGCATCAACTCCACCTGACTTAGCAGGTCTGAGCATGCCCTTACTCCAATGGATAATGTTGATGGGAGATAACATGGGGTTTCCCCTAGGTCAATTTTCGTCTTCAGTTTGTGGTCAGGAGTCAGGATGTCACTCTTTGGTCCTTGCCTCAGGTTTATAGTCATCACGGGTATATATTTGTATTTGCTTGAATTTGATGGTTTCTATTTTATGGGATGGTTGGAAATGAATTATTTTTATAATAATAATGTTATTAATTAGTTAGATATAATATTATTTATTAGTTATTATTTAGCAATGCGAAATTAGGAATATTATTTAAGTAAATTTTAATAAAGATTAAATTAATTATTTTAATGATTTTAATAGAATGTGTCATAAGTATTTAATTTTGTTAAAATAGTATATGGTAATTAGAAAAATAATATTGGTCAGTAAATTATTTCTTGTGAGTTGTCGAATAAGATTCCAGACTTGGAGAATTTCTCTGGAAAGTAAAAATTAATTGCTTTTAGGGTAGTGGGATTTTCTGTAACAGATTTGTGGAAGTGGGAATTTATGAGACTTGGCTATTTTTGTTTCTGGGAGGGGAGTCAATTCGGAGGGGGGGAGACAGAAAATTGGAGAAGAAAATTGGTAACGGGAAACTGGAGGAGTTGGGAACTGAAGAATTTTGGAAGTTGGATTGAAATATAGGTATGTTGTTTTGCCTCCTTGTGTGTGATTGTGCACTCTGTAATCTTGTTTGTTCAGGAATTTTTAAAACATTATTGTTTCTACGCCTCTGTGTGGACGATTGTATTTGAAACTGAGGCTATTTCTACACCCTCTGTGTGTCTGTATGCATATTACTCCCTTCTGGAATATCCTTGCCAGAAATGAAGTTTATAGCCTTTCTTATGGATTGAATAGCCTGTGGAAATTCACTCAAATTTATTTTTTCGCTTCCTTAGCATGCTGTTGTATGGCCCCTCTATCCCTATTTCTCCTATTTTTTCATGAAACCAATGATGTGAGTTGTGTTGCCAGGTCGATTTCTTCTGGTCAAACTTTAAGCTGCTCTACCTTGTTCCTCAGCTACCGTTGTACAATTTCAACCTGCCTCCTTTTAATTCATTCCACCTTGAAATCTTGGTTTACCTTGCATATCCTGCCAGGCTGTATGACATGGGAGAGAGAGAGTCTGAAAAATCTTTTTACAAATATTCTTATTAGAAGCTTCCTTTTAGCTGCCGTACGACCTTCCCTTGGCTTTTATTCCATCAGTTTTTTGCAGCAAACGAAGGTTTAAATCTATTGTTTGGATCGATTTCCCCTTTGCAAAGAAAATCAATACTCTTACTTGCCTAGCATGGCCGTATGGTTAGAATGCAAGCCTCTTCTTAGACTTCTTTTAGACTGAAATCTCCAACTGTATTGTTTGGTTGGGCTGTTCCAGTTAGTAGAAAATAAAAAAAATAATAAAAGATAACAATCATGTATCTTGCCTGAAATCAATTTTTCTTGGGGTCATTTCTTTTCCTAAATTTTTCTAAAATTTCCTCCTCCTCTACCAGACAAATTGAAAACCTTTGATTTCTCTGAATCTCTAAAAATTTGTATTGGTTTCATTCTCTTTGAATCTGTATTGCCATGGCTTTCTTCTGGAAGACCATTCTCCATTTGATTGTTCAAAACCTCAGAAGTTTTTTTTTTAATTCCCCCTCTCTAAATTAAGAGCCTCTTAAATAAAATTATATTATTATTGTTAGAGCAAGAGTCCATTTTAAATAGAAGAATTGGCAAATGAATTAATTTAGAAAGTTCCTAATATGAACTCGATGGATGTTTAGTAAATCTAGTTTTAAAGAACTAAATTTTCTTGTTTTGTGTTAGTTTGTTTTTAACAACTCATTTAATAATAAAAAGTGATGAAAATTAATATTAGGATAGATTTGTAATATAGAGCTAATAATTTTATTGTATTAGTTGATGCAAGATTGTTAAATGAATAAATTAGAATTATTTTATGTGAAGTAGATTTTATGGTAATACTAGTTCTTAAATAAATGCTAGATGGGATTATACCTCTAGGATTGAATAGTGTTGTTAGGATTTTATTTACAAGAAAGTTAAAATCTTTTAGTGCCTTCCTATTTAAAATGGTTCGATAGTGATATGCTGAGGAATTTTAGATATATTATATGGTTGTGCTTGTAATGCCATTGTTAGTTATTATTGCCTTTTAGTAATGATGAAATTGAGTTATTGTATTTTCTGTGGTTCTGAGTCATGTAGCTATTTTGGTTCTAGCGGGATGTCATGGTTATTAAATGTCAAGTCGTTAAAATCTTCATTGTTGCCATATCAGGAAATGGTTATGTATTGTGTTTCAATTTACCTGACTCTAGAGGTTGGCTACTTGGGTTCCAGTTTAACATTGTGTCATGTAGTTTAAATGTTTTTTTTTTTAAATTTGGGATTTTGAAGTGGAAAGGAGAAAGTTTGGGTGATTTGAGGTCTTGGATTTTTCTATGTGCTAAGTTGCAAAATAAAGATGCCTTACAGTCCCTTGTCGATGCATGTTACTTAGTTGGTTTCTGGATGTTGGTTAGGGGTAGCTAGTTGCATGTAGGAGAGTGGCTTTCATGGTGGGGCCGGTGCCCAAAGTGGCTACCTAGATAACCCCATGGAAGTTATAATCAAGTGATAACTTAATAATTTATCTAGGTGGGTTGGGTAGTAATTCACATAACAAGATAAGTATGATGCCTCATCCATGCCTTGAGTGCTCTCACAAGCTAAGGATGGGATGAGAAGGCCTGGTTGGCAAGGTTGGCCTCCTTGTCTCCATGAGAGGATGTGTCAGCTCCGCATGTGTCACCCTATGGGGCCGGTGCCTAGTGAGAGGCTACCAGGATAACCATAGATGGGGGCCAGTTTCTAGAGAGAGATAGCCTGGATAACCCATGCTAGGACCATGTGATGACACTCTCCCTACTACAATCTAGGTACTTCCTCTTTATCTTTTGTTGTTGCCTCTAGAGTACTATCTTGTCTTGATATTTTGTGTAGTCTTGAGGATCTGAGTTGCCTATGTCAAGTCTATATCTGTTTGCATGTATTCCTTGACTTAGTGGAACCTCATTGTTATCTCCTAGCTCAGGGGGTGGACCTCAGTGTTCTAGATGGTTGGGTGGAAGAGCTTAATCCATTGGTTTTCTTGGTCCTCCTGGTTCGTGTTTCCACAATCGATATGTTCCAGTTGCAAATCTATGCTTGCCTCATCAGAGCTATATCCTACTTTTAGAACTGTATAATCTTGTTGTATATTGTAAACCAATGTAATTGGTCATGATGCTTGTAATCATGTAATCATGTATTTGATCTTATGTAACTATTCATATCTGTAAATGTATAATGTAATTCTATTGTATCAAAATGTATGTTACTTGAGTTATGAATTTATGTTTATTTGATGTAGTCATGTTCCCTAGAGGTGTTAGTTGTTCATTTTGTTTAAATGTTTTATATAGTGTTAATTTTATCTAGTGTAAATGCTTTTACTTGCTTCAAAAAAAGATATTTCTGTTAATTTTGCGCCTGTTAGCCTGACTCTCTAGGGTTGCATTACAGGGCATCACATTTGGTATCAGAGCCAAGTTTAAACACTGGGTACTCTGGATTATAACTTATCCCATTATGTGACCTAGTGCTTAAACTCTGTAGATTCACTTTCATCCCTATTGTTTCCCTCTCTATGTGTAGTAAATTATCCTTTGGTGTTGTAGGTGGATGCCTAGAGGTAGAGGTCGAGGTGGTGGTGGTACAGCTCCTCCCAGTTCTCCTCATGAGAGTGCCCATGAAGGTGGGGGACAGAATATGGAAGGTCAAGGTCAGCCTGAGGGAGCCCAATTGTGACAGTTACTAGAGGAGGCCCTTGCCCATTTAGGCCCTAGACAGGAGGTAGAGCAACCTAGAGGGGGTCAGGAGGTAGATTAGCCAGAACCTAGGGAAAGAGAGATCTCCTAGACAGAGAGATTTGATAGCTAAGCAAGAGGCCACTTTAGCCAGTCATATGAGAGATCTTCTAAGGGCACACGCTCCCACCTTTGATGGAGCTAGTAGTGGTTTAGAGGCAAAGACTTAGTTACTGGATATAGGCAGGTGTTTCACCATGCATCTGTATGGCAGAAACACTAAGGCTAGATGTGCTATTTTGCATCTCAGAGGTTTTGCTTCAACTTGGTGGCGACTAGAGGAGCAGAAGTTGCACTTGGGCATTAGCATAGTTTCTTGGGAGTTGTTCTTAGAGAGATTTAGAGCTCATTTCCTGTCTGATCATTGGAGATAGCATCACGCAAATGAGTTCCATGAGCTGAGACAGTTGGCTATGTCAGTTGAGCAGTATGAGTGCAAATTCTATGAGCTCAAGCAGTATGCGGTTATTAGAGATGATGAGACTATGTTAGTACAACATTTTATTAGGGGATTGAATGCCCAGATCAGTGGAGGGGTTCGTGTCTTCGAACCCAAGACTATGGAGGTAGTAGTGGAGAAAGCCCACTTAGTAGAGGAGAATTTGACTATGGCACTCGGAGGGCATACAGGTGTGCATATTGGTAGTGCACCTCCTATAGAATTTAGTTCTCATGGTGGACATGCTCAGGCATCAGGATCTCATTCACCCTCAAAGGGTAGACAGCAGCAGTAGTACTCTCAATCCAAACTGAAGAATTCTCAACCAGCGCAGGGTATCAGATTTCATAATAAGAAGAACCGGAATTGGCAGCGTTCTAGGTAGGATTATGTTGATCGACCCACTCAGATTATGCAGACTGCAGCGAGCAGGGGGAGCTTCTAGCAGTCTAGTGCCTTTCATGGTGGCAGTGGTTTTGGTAGAGGCACAGGGTGCTTCTCTTGCGGCCAATAGGGCCATATTGCTAGACAGTGTCCTCAGAGGAATGCTTCAGGTTTTGATCATAGGTTGGTAGCTTCAGAGCTGATGGTAGGTGATGTAGGCAAGTCACACAGAGTCTTTACAGCGGTTGATAACTGTCAAGTAGAGCATAAGGGCACCATGGTGGAGACTTCTGGTTTCATGCGAGGTATTGGTTTTTTTGTTCTCTTTGATTCTGGTGGTTCTAATTCGTTCATTTCTCCTTCTCTTGTGGAGCGTTGTGGTTTAGTGGCAACAAAACAGGATGATAGGTGGCAGGCTGAGTTAGCTTCCGGGGCTAAGGTTGTAGTTGAGTCTCTAGTGCACAATTGTGAGTTGAGGATTGGTTCTCTAGCTACTTAAGTAGACCTTCGCATTCTACCCCTTGGTTCATATGATATAGTATTGGGTATGGATTGGTTAGAGGCCCATCAGGAAGTGATCGTTTGTTGGCACAAGTCTGTCAGATGTGTGGATGATTCTGGTAGAGAGGTGGAAGTAGTTGGTATCCAGAGACTTATTTCCCTACGTATGATCTCTACTATGCAACTTAAGAGATGCATGCATCAGGGATGTCAGCTCTTTGCAGTGTCAGTTAATGACTTGGAGATGGAGGAGAGTTGAGAGACATCTCTTGATGATCACCCACTTTTGAGAGAGTATGCTGATGTTTTTCCTTCTGAGATTCTAGGGATGCCACCTAAGAGTGACATCAACTTCAAGATTGATCTTGTTCCCGGCACAGAGCCTATCTCATGATCTCCATATAGGATGACCACTTAGGAGCTTAAGGAGCTTTGATTGCAGTTGGAGGAGTTGTTAGCCAAGGGATTCATTAGACCTAGTGTTTCTCCATGGGGAGTACCTATGATCTTTGTGAAGAAGAAGGATGGATCTCTGTGGTTGTGTATTGACTATCGACAACTTAATAAGGTGACAGTGAAGAATAGGTACCCCTTTCCCCGGATTGATGATTTGTTTAACCAGATTAAGGGAGCTAAGGTGTTTTCTAAAATTGAACTTAAGTCAGGATATCATCAGTTGTGGATATTTGAGGTAGATATTCATAAAACAACATTTTGCACCTGTTATGGCCATTATGAGTTCACAGTTGTACCGTTAGGGTTGACGAATGTACCCTCAGTTTTCATGAGCTTGATGAATGGTGTTTTTCGCACTTATCTCAACAGATTTGTCCTTGTATTTCTAGATGATATATTGATCTATTCGAGGACTATGGAGGAGCATGAGGAGTATTTGTGTTAGGGGTTGCAGTGTTTGAGAGAAAATCAGTTTTATGCTAATTTGTCAAAATTTGAATTCTTTCAGACAAAGGTGAAGTATTTGGGTCAGGTCATCTCTGGAGAGGGTATTGCGGTGGATCCTTCGAAGATCCAAGCTATTATGGATTGGCCTACACCTACTAATGTTTTTGAGGTCTGTATCTTTATGGGTTTGGCAGGCTACTATCACTGTTTTGTTATGGGGTTTTTGAGGATTGCCCATCCTATTACTTCTCTTCAGAGGAAAGGGAAGAAGTTTGTTTGGTTAGAGTAGTGTTAGATAGCTTTTTAGACCCTTAAGGAGTGGTTGACCAGTGCACCTATTCTAGCAATTCTTGATCCTATTGGGGACTTTATTGTGTGTACAGATGCTTCTTTGGAGGGTTTAGGAGTAGTTCTGATGCAGGATGACCACATGATTGCCTATGAGTCTCACAAACTCAAGGATCACGAATTGAACTATCCCACTCATGATCTTGAGTTAGCCATAGTTGTGCAAGCCTTGGTGAGGTAGAGGCATTTTCTTTTAGGGCATCGGTTTGAGTTGCATAGTGATCATTGTAGTTTGCAGTATATCTTTACGCAACCAAACTTGAATGCGAGGTAGAGGTATTGGATGTAGTTTTTGTACGAGTATGACTTTGAGGTCAAGTATATTTAGGGCAAAGAGAATGTTGTGGCAGATGCTCTTAGTCGTTGGAGACATGAGATCTCAACAGTCAATCTTACAGTTGGTTTGAGAGGTCAGATTCTTGCAGCACTTCCTGCCAACAGTTGGTATCAAGAGGTGAAGTCTGAGGTTGAGTTGGGTAGACCTTTGGAGGGTAGATTTTCTAGTTACTCTCTTGAGTCAGATGGTCTTTTGCGACATTTGGGTCGTATCTATGTTCCTAGTTCAGAGGGTCTTCATACCCTAGTTATGTCAGAGGCACATCGAGCACCCTATTTTGCTCACCTGGGTGTCAAGAAGATGCAAGAAGATCTTCGTCAGCTATACTTTTGGAGTGGTATGAAGCGGGATATTGCTGATTTTGTGTCGAGATGTCTTGAGTGTCAGAGGGTGAAGGTGGAGCACTAGCACCCTATAGGTCTTTTGCAGCCTCATCTTGTCCCATAATGGAAATGGGACATCATTTCGATAGACTTCATAGTTGGTTTACTGGTATCCTCCCATCAACACGATGCTATTATGGTCACTGTGGATAGGTTGACAAAGGTATCCCTCTTCTCTCCTGTCCGTTCATCTTATAATGCTTCTACAGTGGCCAGAGTGTTCATGGAGGACATAGTCAGACTTCATGGGATTCCTCGTAGGATCATCTCCAATAGGGATCCAGTGTTTACTTCAGCCCTTTGGACTTCCCTGCAGCATGCCTTGGGGACATAGCTGAACTCTAGTTTAGCATACCATCCTGAGACTGATGGTTAGACTGAGCGAGTTAGTCAAGTTCTCGAGGATATGCTTAGGATGTATGTGATGGATTGACAGAGCCATTGGGAGGACTACTTGTATCTAGTGGAGTTTGCATATAATAATGGATATCACAGTTCTATCGACATGTCTCCATTTCAGGCTTTGTATGGTCATCCTTGCCAGACCCCAATGAGTTGGGATTATCTTGAGGATAGAGTTCTTTTAGGACCAGATATGCTTAGAGATATGGAGTAGTAGGTTGAGCGGATTAGAGAGCAATTGGTGGCAGCGCAAGACAAGCAGAAGAAGTGTGCAGATGCTGATAGGGTTAATCGACAATTTTTAGTTGGGGATCAAGTGTTCTTGCGTGTGCGACCATGAAAGAGTCCGATCCATTACGGAAAAGACTCTAAGCTCGCACCACATTTTGTTGGACCTTTTGAGGTGTTGGAGAGGATCGGTCCTGTCACTTATCATCTTGCTTTGCTGCCCAACGTTTCGTGCATTCATGATGTGTTTCATGTTTTTGTACTTAAACCTTACTATCCAGATATTGCTCATGTTCTTGATTGGACTGCTCTACAGGTAGAGGATGGGCAACTGTCTTTGGAGCCCGTAGGCATTCTGCAGCATGGGAGACTTGCTCTCAGGGGTAGAGATGTGGAGCAGGTTAGGGTCTAGTGGGATCCTAATGACGAGACTTCTTCTACCTGGGAGGATGCTTCTAGGATGAGAGAGTTATACCCTTACTTATTTGTAGGCTTCCAGGAGTAAGCCTTATTATGGGAGGGAGGATGTAATGCCCCTCATTTTGGCTTGAGATAGTTGATAGTTTTCCATTGCTTTTAGATAGTTTGAGACATTTGAGTTGTTATACTTATGGTTTATGCTTATTATGTTCATGATGGACTATGGGTGACTGATAAGATTATCGACATGTGTTATAAGTAATATGATGACATTATTGAGATTACAGTTTATGTTGTGTTTAGACATGGTTGGTTGATGGTTAATTGATTATGCAGATTAATGTTACCTTGCTTTATGTGGTTGAATGTTATCTGATTGCTAGTTAGAGATGTATATGTTTATTGTTATGCTTTAGAGTAGGGACGGTGTAGTATTACTCATTTCAAGCACCCTACTACGCTACGATTCCCTGATTGTGTGTTTGATATATATGCATATGCTTGTATACAACCTATCATTTTGATGCAGATTGTAGGTATCAGGCATCGACTCCACCTGACTTAGTAGGTCTGAGCGTGCCCTTACTCCAATGGATAATGTTGATGGGAGATAAGATGGGGTTTCCCCTAGGTCAGTTTCCATCTTTAGTTTGTGGTTGGGAGTCAGGATCTCACTATTTGGTCCTTGCCTCAGGTTTATGGTCGTCATGGGTATATATTTGTATTTGCTTGAATTTGATGGTTTCTGTTTTATGGGATGGTTGGAAATGAATTATTTTTATAATAATAATGTTATTAATTAGTTAGATATAATATTATTTATTAGTTATTATTTAGCAATGCGAAATTAGGAATATTATTTAAGTAAATTTTAATAAAGATTAAATTAATTATTTTAATGATTTTAATAGAATATGTGTCATAAGTATTTAATATTGTTAAAATAGTATAATGTAATTAGAAAAATAATATTGGTCAATAGATTATTTCTTGTGAGTTGTCGAATAAGATTCCAGCGTTGGAGAATCTCTGTGGAAAGTAAAAATTAATTACTTTCAGGGTAGTGGGATTTTCTGTAATGGATTTGTGGAAGTGGGAATTTATGAGACTTGGCTATTTTTGTTTCTGGGAGGGGAGTCAATTCGGAGGGGGGGAGACAGAAAATTGGAGAACAAAATTGGTAATAGGAAAAGGGAGGAGTTGGGAGTTGAAGAATTTTGGAAGTTGGATTGAAATACGGGTATGTTATTTTGCCTCCTTGTGTGTGATTGTGCACTCTATAATCTTGTTTGTTCAGGAATTTTTAAAACATTATTGTTTCTATGCCTCTGTGTGGATGAGTGTATTTGAAACTGAGGCTATTTCTACACCCTCTATGTGTCTGTATGCATATTGCTCCCTTCTGGAATGTCCTTGTCAGAAATGAAGTTTATAGCCTTTCCTATGGATCAAATAGCCTGTGGAAATTCACTCAAATTTATTTTTTCTCTTCCTCAGCATGCCATTGTACGGCCCCTCTATCCCTATTTCTCCTATTTCTGCTTGAAACCAACAATGTGAGTTGTGTTGCTGGGTCGATTTCTTCTAGTCAAACTTTAAGCTGCTCTACCTTGTTCCTTAGCCGCTGCCATACAATTTCAACCTGCCTCCTTTTAATTCATTCTACCTTGAAATATTGGTTTACCTTGTATATCTTGCCAGGCCGTACGATGTGGGAGAGAGAGAGTCTAAAAAATCTTTTTACAAATATTCTTATTAGAAGCTTCCTTTTAGCCATCGTATGACCTTCCATTGGCTTTTATTCCATCATTTTTTGTAGCAAATGAAGGTTTAAATCTGTTTTTTGGATCGATTTCCCCTTTGCAAAGAAAATCAATACTCTTACTTGCCTAGTATGGCCGTACGGTCAGCATGCAAGCCTCTTCTTAGACTTCTTTTAGATTGAAATCTCCAAATGTATTGTTTGGCTGGGCTGTTCTAGTTAGTAGAAAATAAAAAAATAATAATAATTAAAGATAACAATCATGTATCTTGCCTGAAATCAATTTTTTTTGGGGTCATTTCTTTTCTTGAATTTTTCTAAAATTTCCTCCTCCTCTGCCAGACAAATTGAAAACCTCTAATTTCTTTGAATCTCTGAAAATTTGTATTGGTTTCATTCTCTCTGAATTTGTATTCCCATGGCTTTCTTTTGGAATACCATTCTCCATTTGTTTGTTCAAAACCTCGAAGTTTTTTTTTAATTCCTCCTCTCTGAATTAAGAGCCTCTTAAATTAAATTATATTATTATTGTTAGAGCAAGAGTCCATTTTAAATAGAAGGATTGGCAAATGAATTAATTTAGAAAGTTCCTAATAGGAAATCCATGGATGTTTAGTAAATCTAGTTTTAAAGAACTAAATTTTCTTTTTTTTGTGTTAGTTTGTTTTTAACAACTCATTTAATAATAAAAAGTGATGAAAATTAATATTAGCATAGATTTGTAATATAGAGCTAATAATTTTATTATATTAGTTGATGCAAGATTGTTAAATGAATAAATCATAATTCTTTTATGTGAAGTAGATTTTATGGTAATACTAGTTGTTAAATAAATGCTAGATGGGATTATACCTCTAGGATTGAATAGTATTGTTAGGATTTTATTTACAAGAAAGTTAAAATCTTTTAGTGCCTTCCTGTTTAAAATGGTTCAATAGTGATATGCTGAGTAATTTTAGATATATTATACGGTCATACTTGTAATGCCATTGTCAGTTATTATTACCTTTTAGTAATGATGAAATTGAGTTATTGTATTTTCTATGGTTCTGAGTCATGTAGCTATTTTGGTTCTAGCAGGATGTCATGGTTATTAAATGTCAAGTCATTAAAATCTTCATTGTTGCCATATCCGGAAATGGTTATGTATTGTGTTTCAATTTACCCGACTCCAGAGGTTGGCTACTTGGGTTCCAGTTTAACATTGTGTCATGTTGTTTAAATGTTTTTTTTTTTTTTGGATTTTGAGGTGGAAAGGGGAAAGTTTGGGTGGTTTGAGGTCTTGGATTTTTCTATGTACTGAGTTGCAAAAGAAAGATACCTTACAGTCCCTTGTCCATGCATGTTACTTAGTTGGTTTCTGGATGTTGGTTAGGGGTAGCTAGTTGCATGTAGGAGAGTGGCTTTCATGGTGGGGTCGGTGCCCAAAGTGGCTGCCTGGATAACCCCATGGAAGTTATAATCAAGTGATAACTTAATAATTTATCTAGATGGGTTGGGTAGTAATTCACATAACAAGATAAGTATGATGCCTCACCCATGCCTTGAGTGCTCTCACAGACTAAGGATGGGATGAGAAGGCTTGGTTGGCAAGGTTGGCCTCCTTGTCTCCATGAGAGGATGTGTCAGCTCCGCATGTGTCACCCTATGGGGCCAGTGCCTAGTGAGAGGCTGTTAGGATAGCCATAGATGGGGGCCAGTTTCTAGAGAGAGATAGCCTGGATAACCCATGCTAGGACCATGCGATGACGCTTTCCCTACTGCAGTCTAGTTACTTCCTCTTTATCTTTTGTTGTTGCTTTTGGAGTACTATCTTGTCTTGATATTTTGTGTAGTCTTGAGGATCTGAGTTGCCTGTGTCAAGTTTGTATCTATTTGCATGTATTCCTTGACTTAGTGGAACCTCATTGTTATCTCCTAGCTCGAGGGGTAGACCTCAGGGTTCCACATGGTTGGGTGGAAGAGCTTAATCCATTGGTTTTCTTGGTCCTCCTGGTTCGTGTTTACACAACTGATGTGTTCCAATTCTAGATCTATGCTTGCCTCATCGGAGCTATATCCTACTTTCAGAATTGTATAATCTTGTTGTATATTGTAAACTGATGTAATCAGTCATTAAGCTTGTAACTGTTCATATCTGTAAATGAATAATGTAATTCTATTGTATCAAAATGTATGTTACTTGTGTTGTTATGAATTTATGTTTATCTGATGCAGTTATGTTCCCTAGAGGTGTTAGTTGTTCATTTTGTTTAAATGCTTTACATAGTGTTAATTTTATCTAGTGTAAATGCATTTACTTGCTTCAAAAAAAAATATTTCTGTTAATTTTACACCTATTAGCCTAACTCTCTAGGGTTGCATGACGGGGCATCACAATGAGGTCTACACCAAAAGGTATAGATGATATGATCTATTGGTTAAAGGGTTTTGTCATTTTTTAAGACCTAATTTTTTAAGTCTTTAAAACCCTAAAGTGAAGAGACATGCTTACATTATTTCATCTGCAATAAAGATGATTAGCAATGGTTCAATGATAAATGGAGTAAGGCTTTTGCAAAACATTTTAAGATCTAACAACTATAAATTATTGAAAACCTAAATGCTCTTCCTCAAACTCTTAGTATGATCTAAAGCTGAAAATGCAGGGTATAAAGTTCTTGTAATGATGGCTTGCACTTTATTTATTATTTTATATTGACCTAGTATAGCAGATTATGTTACTTAAAGTGACTTGTCAAAGGGTTCTTAGTACATATTCCTACCGGTCCCTTCTTCCTTGCGAGATCGGTGATATTGGTCTTATCTTTGAGCGCTTGGGCGCCAAAACAAAATCAATGGCTACATTTTAAAGCTGTGGTGAGTGCGTGAAGGCTGATCAAAGGCCATAAGTTAAATCTTCATACCCTAATTCTTTTGCTTAATTTTGATGTGTCTTGGAATGTCAAAGTCTTTAAGAGTGTAGTGAAGATTTGTTAAAGGCTATTTTTACCCTTTCAAAAGGCAGAATATCTTGGAGTCTTTAAAGCATTTTTTTTAAAGAAGATTTTCTTTCTATTTTTGAGTTCTCTTGTGCATCGAAGACTAATAAGGAGATAAGGTTATTTGTTTTTTCTAAAAATGAGAAGATTACTTTGAAGACTTTATTTTTTTTAATAAGTGGTGATTATGGACTTCATGCAGATGGATTGGTATGTGGGTCCGAAGATAATAGAAAGATATTTTTTTATAGATTGATAAAATATTATTGAAGTTTTTTTAATGCATGGAAGATGAATGGTGATTGTAGAATATTGAAGAATTATTTTTGTGAAGGGAAAAATAAATCAAAGAAAAGAGAATATGAAAGGTCATATTGCAGGTTCATTGTGAATTTTATGAACAAATATATGTAGAGTTGTTAGATGAAATGGTGAAGATGATTTTGCAGAGGAGAGGAATATCAAAAGATAATCTATTTATCATTTTTGCAGGTGAAAATAAAATAGAGAAGAAGAAGAATGTGAGAGGAATATGAAAGGACATTCAGTTTTTATATAATGGTTTTGCAGGTACATTGATGGAGGAATTTTTTGTGTGGACTAGTATGCAGTGATGGAGATATTTTTGTGAAGATTATTTTGAAGAGAAAATATAGATGAATCATGATATTTTGTATGTGTTTCAAGAGATGTATGAGATCATGGTTTTTGCAGAGGTAAATACAGAGAGTGAGTAGATCATAAGATGTGTCAATTATAAGGAGGTGATTAGATGATGCAGGTTATTCAAAGAAGAAAGTTATTGTATTCTTTGTGCAGTGATTGTATTTGAATCTTTGTGTGAGTGATGAATCATAGGGTATGTAATGGTGAAAATCATATTGACTTGCAATCATTTCTTGCACATTATGTTTTTTATAACGGTGATTGTATTTGCTAGTGAGGTAGATTTATGCCAGTGAGGCTTTGTATGCCAATGAGGCATGGTTAATTATTAGTGAGACAACTATTGTTGTAATCAGTGAGATTCAAATAAGCTAGTGATGCAAATTATCAAAGTGGTTTTTCTTCCCCTTAAGGGTTTTCCACTCATCAAAACCCATGTCATGTCCTTTCTTTGTGATTGATTATGGTGTATCTATTTGATCATCTTTATTTAATTTTTGCATGTCATGATGACTATGTTTTTTAGTGAACTCCTTTACACAACATTTTTGAGTCAAGTTTTGAAATGTTAAAAATTATACAACACTGATTCACCCCCCCTCTCAGTGTTGTTTTGTACTCCAACAAGTGGTATCAGAGCACATGTTCCCTATAGAAGTCTAACATGCTTGGGTAGGTCCTGATAGTGGAATACCATGGGAAAGTGTAGAAGAAATAAGAGCAGGAGAAATGTCAAGCCACATATTGATCAAAAGACACCATCTATCCCAAATTCATATGTTGATATACAATCAGTTGATAGAAATGTTTCACAAGTTGAGTCAGGTATTAAATTAGAGAAATAGTTTCTTGGAGTTCCTTTCTTTGATGGTTCAAACTTCTCTATTTGGTGTATTAGAATGCAAGTCTATCTATCCTTTTTAGGGTATGGTGTTTGGATGTCAGTTGAGAATGGGTATTTTGTTTCCTCTCAATCACCCAATACTACAAATAACAAAGAAGCTCTTGAATGTAATCATATAGCAAAGAAGGTTATTCTGTCTAGATTATCTAATGATGTCTCTTGTAAAGTTATGCATTGTGAAACAGCTCAGGATGTGTGGAAGGAATTGATAAGAATCTATCAAGGTGATGAAGAAGAGGACAACTTGGTGTCTAAAGAAAGTGACAATGAAAGGAGACTTTCACATGAAGGTGATGAGACTCAATCAGATTTAGAAGAAGAAGATCACATTATGAGTATTGATGAACAAGAGTTTGAAATTGATATAGAAGGAGAACTCTTGTGTTCTTTGAGTGAAATTAAGAAGTACAAAAAGGAGAACCAAATATTAGAATTGCAGCTATGTAACAAGAAAAAGACTACAAAGACAAAGCACTTTTAGACCTTGAAAGAGTATCTTCAGATCTTGAAGAAGCAAGAAATCAGATTGTAAATTTAAGGACACAAGTTGATGAATTAGACAAATTGATTATCAATCTAAAGACTGAAATTGAAGAAGCCAAAAGAACAATAGATGCAACAAAATATGACCTTGAGGTGAAAAGGATTGAATATCTGAAATTAGAGGCTGAAATTGTTAATCTAAGAAAAGATTATGAAGGTCTCAAGGTTCTGTCTAAGAAATATTAGGAGTTTCAAGAAAGCACAAATAAGTTACATGAAATGTTGGGTAAACAAAAATATCATAAGGACACTACTGGTCTAGAATATGAAGAAGGAGAGTGTTCCAAAGTCAGAGAGACTCCTAGAAGGAAAATTGATCTGAGTTATCATGTTGCTGCTCCTGAAGGCAAAAAGAAGATTGAATCTAAATTGAAAACCAAAGATGAGTTTGTCAAAATGCACAATCAAAGAATAAATTTTAGAAGAACTGCTCCAGTAAGATATGCATATATGTACAGGTATAATTATCCATTTTTTGGTTATTGTTATATCTGTAATAATTTTGGACACAAAGTAGTTGATTGTAGAAGGAATACTAATCTTGTATGTTTCAAGTGCAATTCTCCTGGTCACAAAGCATATAGTTGTAGAATGTATGGAAGACTGGTATCACCTGGTTTGAAAAGTTGGAAAAGAAAAGAGGCTAAAAAGGTTTGGAAGAAGAAATCTGAACAGAAGAAAGAACTTGTGAAAGTTTGGAGGCAAAAATAAAGCCAAGAGAAAATAGATCCTAAATTTATGCATCTTGCACAAGTCACATCATCAATTGCATAACATATAGTATGAAGTGAGGGGGAGTTGTTCAATGTCCTATCAATTATCCCCAAGAAGTTTCAGGAGAAGATCATTTGGTGCTTGTCAATATGATGATCTTATCATGTTTATCATATTATTAGATTCTTGCCTGATAATGTTTGCTAAGATGCTACTCATATCAATCTTATGAAATGAAGTTCATGCAGTTGATGATAGTGTTTCTAACTATGTTGTTCTTCAATGTATGTCAGTGATACAGGTGATTAGTGGTTCATGTTGTCATTGATGTTTTTATACATACAAGATGTTGAAAATATGTTTAGGGGATTCTTGCCTGATAATGTTTGCTAAGATGCTACTTTTATCAATCTTATGAAATGAAGTTCATGCAGTTGATGATAGTGTTTCTAACTATGCTGTTCTTCAATGTATGTCAGTGATACAAGTGATTAGTGGTTCATGTTGTCATTGATGTTTTTATACATACAAGATGTTGAAAATATGTTCAGGGGATTCTTGCCTGATAATGTTTGCTAAGATGCTACTTATATCAATCTTATGAAATGAAGTTCATGCAGTTGATGATAGTGTTTCTAACTATGTTGTTCTTCAATGTATGTCAGTGATACAGGTGATTAGTGGTTCATGTTGTCATTGATGTTTTTATACATACACGATGTTGAAAATATGTTCAGGGGTTCAATGTAGAAAGAGTTTGATGATGTTGAGTGACTTCGTTTATAAATGATCCTATTTGTATCTTGTTCATTTCATGTTGATACTTACAAAGTTTGAGTTGTCATGATGTTTCAATTAAGGTGTTCTCAAGGAGCTCTTATTCATAGCACTTGTCTTTGCATTTTGTTTTGCAAAGTGTTGGTGTAGTTCAAACTTGATGGTCTGATTTGAATGATACAATCAAGAGTTAGAAGTTCTTGTTGATTGCAGTGTGTTTCATATATGGTTTTGTATATATTAGATTTGACATTGTGTTGTAAAAAGTGTCTTGTGTAGGAACAGGAGGATGGTCTTCATCAAGATAGTCTTCATTCCTTACAGATGGTCTTCATTCTTTTTCATGTCAAGAAGTGTGTGCAGGAGTAGATCGGTTACAAGTTGATTGTCCATATTGTCACTATCATGGATGTCTTGTCAAGGTTATCTCTTGAGTGGTCATCATGTCATCATGAGTTGTAGATAGTGTGATGAGTAGCCTTCATGTTGATGTTTATGGGTATTGAAGTGTTTATGATATCTTTGCATGGTGTTCAAATTCATATGTGTCATGTCAAAGGCTTGATTCATCTAAAACCTAAGAGTCATTTTTATGCCACCATAATCATACATCATAATTTATGTTTTGGGAGATCTTGGAGATTTGTCATTTAGGTAAAAAAAGGCCAATGATTGTGAAAGATTTGTTTGTCATCAGAAGTTTGTCAGTATAGTGACAAGAAGTGGTATCATGTTGAGATAGATATGCATGTTTCATTCTATCAGGACAGTGCTCTTTTGTGCAGATTTTATGAAGTAACAGATCTCATTTTATGTATGTAGAATATGATACAGTTTATTGGCAGTTTATAACAATGGTTTGATGCTTTGTTTGATGTGCCTCACATGATGTTTCTCTCAAGTCATGTGTTTCAGGATGTATGTCTTCAGATGTGTGCTTCATGGTAACTTGTTGCTCTCAAGTTGACGAGTTGTTTTCAGGTTTTGTCAACAAGGTTTGTCATCATAGATCATCACATGTTCAAAGGAAAGATAATAGGATAATAGGAGTTTATGTTTTCAAAATCTTCATAATGTAACGTGATTGTAAATGTTATGATCCAGCTTTAACATCTTTTAGTGGAGTTAATTGATAGGGGGAGTACCTTATCCTTTGTCATTTGATGACAAGGGGGGGAGAGAGAAAATGCATCATGTAGTTTTTTTTTGCCATCAATGGCAAAGGGGGAGATTGATGGAGATTGATTGTCATTGATGTCAAAAGGGTGTTCAGTTGATGATGCAAAGTTGCCATTGTTGATCAAGACATCAGGAAGTCAGTTGTTGCAAAGTTGCCATTATTGATCAAGACATCAGGAAGAGATAGTTATTCATGGAGTTTTGATATTGCTTGGTCAGTTCACAGAGATGTGGAGTTGGTTTGTTATGTAGTGTTGCTGGCAAGAGTTTCTTCATGTTTCAAGTGTCTCTCATCCTTCATTGATGCAAAGACTAAAGTGCTTCGAAGTGATGATTGTTTTACATGCTTCCTATTTCATATCAGGATATATATGGATCATGGTCATCATGTTCATAATTCTCTTCTTTTGAAGTTCATGTCTTCAGGACTTCATGATTGTTTTGAAATAGGAACCACAAGAGATGTTGAGTTTGTTCATAGGACAAAATATGTTTCTTGTTTGAGACTTCATGGTTAGGATGCTGGTTCATAATATTCTTCATACTTCATGTCAAATGGTGATCCTTCTTAGTGTGTTGTTCAAGATAAGAGGTCTTCATGTTGTAGAACAATTATAGATTAGTTGTAAATCACAATCAAGGTTCATTCCGAGATGATTTTAGTGTGTGATATGATCAGTTGTACAATGAATGAGGTCTACACCAAAAGGTATACATGATATGATCTATTGGTTAAAGTGTTTTGTCATTTTTTAAGACCTAATTTTTTAAGTCTTTAAAACCCTAAAGTGAAGAGACATGTTTACATTATTTCATCTACAGTAAAGATGCTTAGCAGGGGTTCAGTGATAAAAGGAGTAAGGCTTTTGCAAAACATTTTAAGACCTAACAACTATATTCCTGAAAACCTAAATGCTCTTCCTCAAACTCTTAGTATGATCTAAAGCTGAAAATGCAGGGTATAAAGTTCTTGTAATGACAGCTTACACTTTATTTATTATTTTATATTGACCTAGTATAGCAGATTATGTTACTTAAAGTGACTTGTCAAAGGGTTCTTAGTACATATTCCTACCGGTCCCTTCTTCCTTGCGAGATCAGTGATATTGGTCTTATCTTTGAGCGCTTGGGCGCCAAAACAAAATCAATGGCTACATTTTAAAGCTGTGGTGAGTGCGTGAAGGCTGATCAAAGGCCATAAGTTAAATCTTCATACCCTAATTCTTTTGCTTAATTTTGATGTGTCTTGGAATGTCAAAGTCTTTAAGAGTGTAGTGAAGATTTGTTAAAGGCTATTTTTAGCCTTTCAAAAGGCAGAATATCTTGGAGTCTTTAAAGCATTTTTTTTAAAGAAGATTTTCTTTCTATTTTTGAGTTCTCTTGTGCATCGAAGACTAATAAGGAGAGAAGGTTATTTGTTTTCTCTAAAAATGAGAATATTACTTTGGAAACTTTATTTTTTATAAGTGGTGATTGTAGAATATTGAAGAATTATTTTTGTGAAGGGAAAAATAAATCAGAGAAAAGAGAATATGAAAGGTCATATTGCAGGTTCATTTCTGAATTTTATGAACAAATATATGCAGAGTTGTTAATTGAAATGGTGAAGATGATTTTGTAGAGGAGAGGAATATCAAAAGACAATCTATTTATCATTTTTGTAGGTGAAAATGAAACAGAGAAGAAGAAGAATGTGAGAGAAATATGAAAGGACATTCAATTTTTATATAATGGTATTGTAGGTACATTGATGGAGGAATTTTTTGTGTGGACCAATATGCAGTGATGAAGGCATTTTTGTGAAGATTCTTTTGAAGAGAAAATATAGATGAATCATGATATTTTGTATGTGATTTGAGAGATGTATGAGATCATGTTTTTTGGAGAGTTAAATATAGAGAGTGACTAGATCATAAGATGTGTCAATTATAAGGAGGTGATTGGATGATGCAGGTTATTCAGAGAAGAAATTTATTGTATTCTTTGTGCAGTGATTGTATTTGAATCTTTGTGTGAGAGATGAATCATAGGGTATGTAATGATGCAAATCAGATTGACTTGCAATCATTTCTTGCACATTATGTTTTTGATAATGGTGATTGTATTTGCCAGTGAGGTAGATTTATGCCAGTGAGGCTTTGTATGCCAGTGAGGCATGGTTAATTATCAGTGAGACAACTATTGTTGTAATAAGTGAGATTCAAATAAGCTAGTGAGGCAAATTATCATGGTGGTTTTTCTTCCCCTTGAGGGTTTTCCACTCATCAAAACCTGTGTCATGTCTTTTCTTTGTGATTGATTATGGTGTATCTATTTGATCATCTTTATTTAAGTTTTGCATATCATGATGACTATGTTTTTCAGTGAACTCCTTTCCACAACATTTTTTATTCATGTTTTGAAATGTTAAAAATTATACAACACTAATTCACCCCCCCTCTCAGTGTTGTTCTATACTCCAACAGGATTATGGATTGATTGATGGATAAAAATGGAAACATATTACTTGTATGTTCAAGAGGATGTATAGATTGAAGTATTCATGTGTTGGAAGGAAAGAAGGATATAAATCAGGATGCAGAGAAAGAAGACCTTATGTAGAGAAAAACAAGAATAGTAATTCAAACTACAGAGGGATAAATGATAGGAGTCATAATTCTTATCACTATGAAGGATACTGAAGAGATGAAAGAAGATTTGATAGAAGACCATTTAGAAGAACCTATTTTCAAGTTTGGAGGAGAAAAGAATCAAGCAATGAATGTCACCAAGAACCTGTTACTAAGGCTAATGAAGAGGAAACAATAAAGGATACAGAAGTAGCTTATGCAGAAGAAGAAGAACCTATTGAATCACTAAGTTTGATAGAGGGACTGGAAGAAAATGATGCAAATGTAGTTTATGCAGAGGAGGAAGAGGAACCTACTAAATCATTGAGTTTAATAGAGAAACCAGAAGAGGGTGAAGCATTGATCTTAAGGGGAATTGTGTTGTAGAATAAAACCAGTGTAGCCCTGAAAGTTTGTGTGGATAAGTTCATGACAAGATATTCTATTGGAAGAGAAAGTTTATGTACTGGAGTGAAGTAAATGTGAATGGAGGAACAGAGAAAAGTATAAGGAAAGTATATGTAGAGAAGAATTTGTAAGCTTTTGATAAGTACAAAGGAAGATTGTATTAGAACAAGAGATTAGAAAGTGTTGCAAAGAGAATTCATAAGTGTACTGATTGTATCAAGGAATTAACATGATTGTTCCAGAGGATGCATGTATACATTGAGTGACTCTTGGTTGAAGTTGATATTGATTTGAGGCAGCCTACAAGTGCTTGACAACATACTGCCAAACTATGAGGCAGTTGCAATATTGTAGCCAGACCGCCGAACCTAGACCATTGTAACATTAAGAACTTGAGGCAGCTTGCGGAGAAGACTTGCTTAAACTTCTGATCATTGAGGCAGTGTAAGGCTTGCAAGTATAATGCCAAACTTAGAAGAAGTTGAGGTAGTTTTACAGGGTGGACTTGAACAAAATGCTGACCTTAAGGCAGTTGCAAGTACCTGTGAACAGATTGCCGAACCTATTCAAAGAAATAGCATTGATTTTGACATAATATGAGACCAAAGTGGAGAGGCTCACTTTTCAAATAACCCTGAGAGTTTGATGTAGGAGAATCTAGAAGTATTCAAATCAATTGGGATAGTTAACATTAAGTTGCAAAGTACCAAAGAGTGATCTTAGAGAGTACCACATTTTACTGCATCATTACATCAGGAGCTGTGGAGCTGGATTAGCATCTAGACATCATCAAATACATCTGATGAGTGCACAGCAGGAATAGACAATTGATCAAAAATTGAACTTTTGAACTCTTGAACCTTTGAACCATTTCTAGCCTCAGCGAACAGATCTTTGAACGTTTGAACCGGTTCTAGTCTCAGCGAACAAGTCTTTGAACCTTTGAACCTTTGAACCTTTTGAACCCTTTGTCTTCAACAACACTTTGTCCATTGGCCATTTTACAACTTATCTCTTCAAATATCTTAGTCACTCCGATGTGAGGTTCAACACTCTTTGCCTATCGGCAAGAAAATCACTGTTGGCCAGAACCCCAAAACTCACTCTGCTGGTCTGAGACACACTGATGGCTCACTTGGGACTTTCTTCGGTGAAACAAGATAGAACTCACACTGATAGAAATCTATCTATCTCCTCGTTTTGGTCAAACAACCATTGTCAGTCTAATGGCTGATTTACTCCCCAATGGTCCCGGTCTTACCGACGATGACCTCTGTGTCTCTTTGATTCTGCGGTTCATCTACTCTTCAACCAAACCCTAGCACATGGAGATGCTAGGCAATCTATTGTACAAAATACTTCGTTTGGATTCTCTGCGCCATCGAACAGGAAAACAAAATAGGAAACAAAAACACATACTTGTACGACGAAGCCATTCCACTGATTTCGACAGAAATCGTACCAGTGGAATGCTTCACATCGACATAGTGCAACAATGGAAAGGATAGAAAGAATAGAAATCTACAGTTATACAAATTGCAGTTACAGGGAACAGAAATCAAATTGACGGAATAGAATAGTTTTATTTCTCCTTAGAACAATACACAATCACTTTCACACACTTCTCCTTCTTCTATCTCGATGGTTCCTTCCTCTGGTTTTTATCAACTCAACCTACCAGTAGTTGGAAAACTAACTGATGCAAATAGTTGGGAGACCAACCGATCCAACTACCTCAAACTGTCCTACTGCCCTATTTTGGCACTATGTGATTATAGTATGACAAAAGTGTGTTTTAAGTCACTTTGGACTTACAAAATGGGTTCTAGGTCCTGAAGGACCTAGAGACAAATAGAAAATAAAATGCATTGGTCAAATAGACCTTATTACAAAAGAAAACAGGATTTTCTAGGTGCTCCTGCACCATACTCCCTAGGTGAAAGTTGTCTCAAGTCCTCTTAGAGACTAACTGTTGCAAATCACCACCCTACTTTTTGATGTCTTCTTCCAGCATCCATGTGGCTTCTGAGTTTGGAAGTCCTTGCCATTTGACTAAGTGCTTAAAATAGCTCTAATTTCTTGTCTTCTTGGTTGTCCTGCTATCCAAGATACACTCCCTCTTAGGTGGTTCCTTAGGTGGTAAATGCTGCACCCACCCTACATTGTCTTGAACAGAATCTGCTGTACCTTCTCCTGTATCAGGACTCCTATATAATGTTAGTTCAACAACATTGAATATAGCAATATCATCAGGGAGTTCAATTTTGTAGGCATTAGGACCATATTTTTCTAAAATTCGACAAGGTCCAATTTTTCTCATCATCAACTTGTTGTGGCTTCCCTTGGGCAGTCTGTTCTTGTTAAGGTGAACCATGACCATATCTCCTATTTGGTACTACACATCTCTCCCTTGTTGATCCACTCTAGCCTTGATTTTCTGACTAGTCTCATGCCTTCCCCATGATCTCTGGGCTGCAACTTTCTTCCATGGAAGCAAAAACTCATGCCTAGCATTGTAGGCTCTACTCACACCTTGCCATGAGTGAATGCTTGCAACCAAACTTATATTTTCTTTGCCATTCTTCCTTGCTGTCATCTCTACCTGAACACCTTCATTCAAAACCTTGGTTGATGCCTCTTGTACTGCTGCTATGGCAAAATATGTTTGCCTTTCAACTCTTGTTAGCTCTAGAGGATAAACAATGGTCCCTATTATGATAACATCTTCTTCTTTCCAACCACCTTGTGGCTGCTTATAGACTTACTCTTTAAATTTCTTCTGATCCATCTCAGACATCACCATCTAATCTCCATCATTCAAAACTGAAATCACCTTCAAACTTGAATCTTTGGCAACCCCACTCCTTGAGGTATCTTGAACTTTCCTTGTCTCTTCTTAATTGATCTTCACAAACTCTTTCTTACCCACCAAAATGACCTTGGCTGCCTTCTTTGCTTTAGCATCCTCCTACAATGGTGTCATCAAAAAAATCTTCCCATCCTTCTTTGGGGCTAAAACAGTAGGGACTGCACATGGGCTAAGGCTCTTTCTTATCAGTCCTTTGTTTAGGAGTTCTTGAACCTGATTTGCTATCTCTTCATTCTGTTGAGGAGTCATTTTATATACTACCTTATTAGGGAGTACTACTCCAGGTATGAGGTTTATCTGATGGCTAATGTCTCTGACAGGTGGTAAGAATTAGGTATATCTTTTGCAATCACTCCTTTGTAACTCTTAAGCAAATCTCTGACCTCCTTAGGCCCTACTTCTCTCACATTTTCCTTCTTTTCCCCCTTAGGCTTCACAATCAAAGCAAAACCTACTCCACCACCTTCCTTTAGTGTATCCATGAATTCTTTTTCTCCTACCAGCATTACACTAGATCCTACAGGTTGTGGATCCCCTTCTATCAATGACTGTATCCTATAAGTTACACCATCCTTTTGGAATGAGTAAGCATTCTTTTCCCCATCATGATGAGCCTTTTTGTCAAACTGCCATGGTCTGCCCAACAGAAGATGGAAAGCATACGTTGGAAGGATGTCACACAAAATCTTGTCTCTATACCCCCCAATACTAAATTCTACCCATGCTTGTTCATTGATGACTATATGCCGTCCCTTGTTTAACCAACTGATCCTATATGGACAGCTATGGGGTATCTTTTCTAATTTCAATTTATCTACTACTTCCAAAGATATAATATTGTCAATAGAACCAGAGTCAATAATAACTTTACAAACCTTACCTTGGATCTTGCAGTTGATTCTAAACAAAGCTCTTCTTTGTGACGATTCAGTTTGCACTGGTTCTTTGAGCAGCGTCCTTTTGATCATCAGATTTTCTCCCATCTCTGATGTCAAATTCACTTTAGGAGATGTCACACTCCCTATATCCTCTTGAGTCAATGTGGTTCTTCTCTCATTACCATGAGAAGTTGAGGCCTTCTCTGGACACTTATAAGCTGATGATTTTCCCTAAAAGATATTCCTTTGGAAAATTTTCACATGTAGGTTTAAAATAAAAATTTTTAGCCAACAATAGGTTCTTATTGAGGACTTCCCTAGTGGAATGTAGAGAACTCCAAGATCTCTTTGGATTAATGCCTTATATGTTGGTCCATAGAGTTATCAATACTCTTTGGTTAACTCTTTGATTTCCTTGTCTAACAGAGATGTAGGATATAGAGTGCCCAAATCCTCTTTATATGAATTCTCACTCACATTTCCCATTCTTTCCTTTCTCAAAACTATATCTAGTTCTGAAGGAAGAGTTTATGGATCTTCCATAACTTCCATATCCATAACATGGAGGATCTGAGCTTTCAAAAGCCTTATTAATGATCTCCTCAGAAACTCTCGTATGACATTGTTGCTAGGAAGCACCAGTATAACATCATGATGAGTTTCTTGTGGGTTTCAAACTTTCACCTCCCTCATTCTTCAAGATAGTTAGGTGGATTTGTGGCATTTCTCTCCTATGCTGCAAGATTTTAACTATTTCTTTGTTGGTGTCAAGCCTTGATTAACCAGATCAAGAATAGTTGTATGCAAACTTTGCCATTCACTAGATTCTTTTGTATGCCTCTCTGTTACTTTATAGAAGCGATCAAGTGTATAAAAGGTCATTCCAAAACTCCACAAAATATTTTCTCCTTTCCTTCATGCCCTCTCGTAGTTATTTATTTGATTCTCCTAGTGACAAAGCTTCATCAAAATAAAGTTTTTGAAATTGATATAACTGGTTGAGAAGGCTTGCATGAATAACTTCTTAATCTCTGCTCTCTAAAATACTCTAGCAATTTCTATGCCTTCTCCCTTCCATTTGGACTTCCAGTGATAGAAATGGTAACCAAGGATAGAATAACACCTTCTCTTAACACCAAATGACTATATTCAAAACTATTTGTGAATAACAATATGAGAATGTCTACTGCTTTCTCCTATTCTTCAAGATTGCCTGTGTTAAATAGTTTAGCTATGGATAGAATACATCCTTTAGTTCTCACAATTGTTGCTCTTCCCTCTTTAGTACTAGCAAGATTATGCAAAATTATGATGCATTTATCTGTATGTTCACTATTGCCAAGAAGTTGAGCCAGCTTGGAAACAGGCCATTTGTTGACATATTATACAGAATTTTTAGAGCACTATACTGAAAATGGCCATCTTCTGATTCCACTTTTCTATACACTCATTCGTATGTTTGGCCAGATGAAATGATGAAAAGATCAAACATTAGCTACAATGAGATTGGACACCTAAATTCCTCGGGAGCCAATGGTGTACCCTCTAAAATGTTAATGCTTTCTTGACATCATTTTAAACTTCTTACCATGCCTTGACAAGGCTCACAAAACATGAAGACTTACCTGACTGCCTTTTATGGCTTTATGATAGCAATTTATAGACATTTGGACATAGTCCTTTACAACATGGCATCATAGCCTTATTACATTATGAGAATGGTCTCTGTTGGTTTTTTTCCAGACTGGATGCTTATTCCCAGATTTCCCTACAAGGTAGCCATCAGTGATCAACAGGATCTCTGGGCCAGGGGCCAACAGTGTAGGAGATAGACTCTATATTTTATCTCCTCTTCTTCTTCAGGCTCTGCAAGACCTAGGGGGGTATTCCCTACTCAACATCCATGAGATACGCATACAAGGATTGGGATGCTGTCAGAAAGCAGATAAGTCCTCCTGTAAGTGGACCAAAACTGAAAGATAAGAGCAAAGGGGCTAGCTTTGGGCCTATTTACAGTTGTAGACAGAGGACTGAGGATCCTAAAACTAATTCTAATGTCCTAATGGTTGTTTTAGAGTTTGATTATGATTTTGGGTTTGGATGCAAAGCTGGACATGGTTGTAACACAAACACGAAGCAAGATTGGTACCTATCCAGGGCTTGGAGTCAATAGACATACACCTGTGAATGATCAGCATGAACAGCTAAAACTGGATTTCAGGGGGATATATATGATACCTACCTTACAGATATCTCCCAATACAGAGTGTTAAGTTATCTCTACTTATGGCATCCCTACTGCAGTATACCCTTCCCAATGTTCAACCTGAAAATAGTTTAATCTACCCCTTTGAGCAGAAGTTAAAAGATCAGACATTCAACATAGGAATTCTATGTTCTAGAGTCTCAAATATTACCCAAATATCTAGATTCAGAAGAAGAATACATGCAATACTGGAGACAGAATTAACAAAACACATGCTAAGATAGCATTATTCATATAAGATTAACCATGAAATCAGTAGATTCATGCCAAATCGTACAACAGGAGATACATAAACTCACAAGTTTAGCTGTACAGAGCAACCAAAACGAACTGTATTGTGTTACAGAGCCAAAATGTTCAACTTTCAACAACCTGAACAATGGTAACACAGTCTGCTTATAACAGCCAGAGAGTGTACCATAGCAATTAATTACAAGACTATTACAAAATTTGCCAGATACAGATCCTTCAAAGGAATGGCGCTCAAAATTTATTGCTGCAGAGACAGAAGGAACCCTCAAGCCCTGCGCCGCCATCTGGGAGTCTTCATGCCAAAGATCGGGTACATGACTGTCCAACAACTTGCCCATGCCCCCGCTACAGTCGCCATTAAGGGTCTCAACCACCCGCGGTCGCCTGAAAAACTGTCGCTACATTCAAAAAGGAATTCCCGCCAAAACACCTCTTCGCAGGTTCAAAAATAATGCAAGGGGATTAATCTCACATGCACGGTGCCGAGAGCCTTCCATTACCTTATAAGCCTGATCGCATACATATCAAGTGTCGAGCGCTTTTGCCACGCTCGACACACAAGCCCTCACCAAAAGCCCATCGCTAAGACATATGCCATCGGCTCACCCCACAATTCTCCTGCCGATCTCAAAAGTCTGGCCGATCACAAACTCCACACTTCCTTCATCGGCCAGAGATTAACCATCGGGATAGCCAGAAAATCCTTCACCGACACCACTAATCTCACCGAAGCCAAGTTACTCCGATGAAAGCTCAAACAACACTCCGTCGGTGAGACCAACACCATCGGCTCGCCCAAAAAAACTCTCACCGATAATACAAGTCTCTCCGATGGCCAGCTCGCACCCCGTTAGCGGTTACCAAACCACTGCCATCGGCCAGACCAACACTGTCGGCCCAACCAAAAACTCACTTGCCGATATCACCTGTCTTACCAACGAAGCCTCCGCACTCCCTCCATCGGCCAAACAAATACAATCAGAGCGACATAAAACTCCATCACCAACCACATAACTCACGCCGAAGACACTTCCACCTACCGCCTCCGTCGGTGTGACCCACACCATCGGCCAACCCGAAAGTCTCCCCGCCGATGAACAAAGTTTCACTGATAACACCCTCCATGCTCTCGTCGGCCAGACTAACCCTATCGGCCAAACCAAAAACTTCCCAGCCGATGATGAATGTTACGCCGACGCCAACAACTAAAACACATCCTCCATCGGCGAGACCCCAACTGTCGGGCCAACACTTCTCCGTCCACCCGACCACACAGGTCACCCCGATGGGCAAGAAAATATAGGGTTTAAATGAAGAAACCCCCTAAGCATGAAAAATCAACCTCCAAGTCAAAATGAGTGCTAACACTAGCTCCGAATGGGGATGTGCAGGTGAAGAACCTGCAGCGAGAACCAGATCTCTGGGCAGACCAGGCAAAAAACCAAAAAGCACGAACTGTACAAGGCATTTACAATATATACATATTTTGTACAAATGTGCACAGAGACAAGTCATCTATGCAAAATAGAACTTAAGGAATTGGCCATGCACAGGCAATTCCAGAACTTCACCATCTAGGGCCTGGAGGAAATAAGAATCCTCCCCATGAGTGCTGCAAATCTGGTATGGGCCCATCCATAAGGGTTCAAATTTACTATGTTTACCCTTTTCTTGACCTTTTGCATTCCATATGAGCACCAGATCATTGACTTGAAATTTCCTTTTAGTAGCTCTTCTGTCAAACTGATATTTCACATCTTGTTGTCTCTTGAGATTGATCTGGTGGGCTTTCCTTCTGTTTTCATCCAATGCAACCAGCTGGTTCACTCTTTCTGTCATGGAGTCTTCAATCTCCTCATCATTTTCCTAAATGAATCTGTAAACTGGCAGTAGATTGTTTATGGGCAATCTGGCTGATGCACCATATACTAGCTCAAAGGGTGACATTCCAATAGCCTTTTTTACTGTCACTCTGTCAGCCCATATTGCTAAGTTCAATTTTGAGTCCCAAGCTCTCTTGTTCTTGTCCAGTATCCTCTTGATAATTTTCATGATGCTTTTATTGCTTGATTCTGCTTGACCATTCCCTTGTGGGTGATATGGTGATGTATATGATAGATTTATCCCATACCTGTTGCAAAAATCAACAAATTCACCTGATCTGAAGCACATAGCATTATCAGTGACTATCTTGAATGGTACTCCAAACCTGATGATAACATTTTCCAGTATGAAATCCATCACCACCTTACTTGTAGCTCTCTTAGTTGGAATGGCCTCAATCCATTTGGTGAAGTAATCTGTTGCCACCAAAATCCAACTGTGTCCCCCACTTGATTTGTCTGCAATTTCCCCTATGAAGTCAATTACCCATTGCTGAAATGGAGCATCCACAGTTACAGTCCTGAGGGGTAAAGCACCATCATATTTCAACTTTCCTGAAAATCTTTGGCAAGGGTCACACTTCCTCACTAACCTTTGTGCATCTGAAAAGAGAGTGGGCCACCAATATCCTGCTCTGAGAATTTTATGAGCTGTTGTTTGGGCAGTATAATGTCCACCACACAATCCTTTATGCATATCAATCAAAACATTGTTAGCCATATCCTCATCCACACATCTCAGCAGCACACCATCAGGGTTTTTCTAGTATAGCTCACCTTGAACAATAACATACCTGATTGCATGTAACTTTAAAGTCCTCTTTTGACTGTCACTGAAATGGGAAGGACAATTCAGATTTTGCAAGTAGTAGATAATATCCTTGTACCATTCAGATCCTGATACATTTACACTCTCATTTTGGACTGCATTAACTTGGCATGCTTCCAAGTTTGACTGTGCCATCATCTTGGCTAATCCTTGTCCTCTTACCAACTTGGTAATTTGTATGTCTATGTTAAACTCTTGCAGTTTGTTTATCCATCTGCGCCTTCTTCCAGTCACCTCCTGCTGAGTGAATATGTCTTTGACTGCTGCATGGGGTACATATGCAATTATATATGATCCTACCAAGTATGGTCTGAAACTTTTGATGGCTCTGACTAGTGCATATGCCTATTTTTCCATAATATCATACTTCAACTCAGAGGCCTGCAAGGACATACTGAAGAAAGTGATGGGCTGTTCAAAACCATCTTCGTTTTTCTGTAGCAAACATGCAGCAACAGTATGAAAGGAAGCAAATGAAAATACTTGGAATGACCTAGAAAAATCAGGAGATTTAAGAACAGGGGCCATCTTGATTGCCTCTTTGATACTCTGAAATGATTCTATTGCTTCACTTTCCCAGTGGACAGTTGCATCCTTCTTCATCATCTTGGAAATGTTCCTTGTGGTTTCAGCAAAGTTGGGAACAAATCTCCTAACAAAATTTATCTGTCCAAAGAAGGACTGAACTCCTTTTACAGTTTTTGGCATTTGAATTCTGTCAATAGCAGCCACTCTCTGGATCTATCCTGACTCCATCCTTGGAAACAATGTGCCCTAGGAGTTTTCCTTCAACCACCCCAAAAGCACACTTCTTTGGATTTAAAGAAATGCCATACTCTAGTGCTCTAATGAAAATCTGCTCCAAGTGCAAACAATGCTGCTCTTCTTTCTTTGAGTAAGCAGTCAAGTCA
Organism: Cunninghamia lanceolata; assembly: GCA_027924645.1. Classification (NCBI taxonomy): domain Eukaryota; kingdom Viridiplantae; phylum Streptophyta; class Pinopsida; order Cupressales; family Cupressaceae; genus Cunninghamia; species Cunninghamia lanceolata. The sequence continues at coordinate 1,217,844 of BSBN01001405.1, read as the reverse complement.
TCCTGATATACAGCCAAGATTGAATCAATCAACCCTGCAAAAGCAACATCCATTGCTCTTTGAAATGTAGCACCTGCATTGCTTAGTCTGAAGGGCATTCTAACATACACATAAGTTCCCCATGGAGTGGTGAAGGCAGTCTTATACTGTTTTGATTCCTTCACCTTCACCTGATTATAACTTGAAAATCCATCCATCATGGATAAGAGTTCACAACCAGTCACTCTCTGCAACATAGCTTCCATATTAGGCAGTGGATAGTTATCCTTTAAAGAGGATACATTCAAGTTCCTGAAGTCAACACAAAGCCTAATATCACCATTCTTTTTTCTGACTGGGACAAGGTTAGACACCCAAGTTGAATGCCTGATTGGCACAATTATTCCAGCTTTCCTCAGCCTTTTGAGTTCTTCTTGCATCTTTGGAGCTAAGGTAGGATTAATAGGTCTTTGCCTTTGTCTAAATGGCTTAGCTCTAGGCTTCAATGGGATCTCATGCTGGAATAAATCTTCCCTATAGGCTTTTAGGTCCTCATATGACCAAGCAAAAACATGTTTATACTTTTTCAGTAATGCAATCAGCATACTCCTAATGTGTGGTTTGAGCTGTTTACCAATGTATACCTTCTGAGGGGCCTGAGATGTCCCCAAATTTATCTCTTCTAAATCTTCCTTATTTGTGGGAGATGTCCTTGTGACCGATTTATCTCTACTGTCAAAAGCTCTTTCCAAAGCTACTAATCCTCTGGGGATTTTATTAGTCTTCAATTGAATTATCTCTTTTCCCACAAGAGTTTCTTTTCCATCTATAGTCTCTACAAAAGCTTGGAAATCAATTTCTTGATTCTCCTATTCATCTATACAGTGCAAAAATTTTAACAAGTCCCTATCATCATTAAACACTTGCCAACTGCATATATTTTCTGGTACTGCAGGCCTAATTTTAACTTCTACATTTGTAACATCTGACAGAGTGATGTCATCTGGCCTTATTGCAACATTGGCTAAGAAATCAGCCATAACATTCTTTGACCTCTCTACCCAGTCTATTAAAAATACATCAAATAGTTCAATGGTATCCCAAACAGCATGCTTGTATTGTTTCAACCTTTTATTTTTTGAAGCATACCTATCTCTAATTTGGGATACAATCAGCTCAGAATCCCCAAATACTCTTAGCATTTTGATTCCATGTTTGAGAGCAATATTTAGGCCTAAGAGTAAAGCCTCATATTCTGCAATGTTGTTTGTGCAAACAAACCTCAGCAAGAAAGAGAATTTGAGGAGCTTACCAGTTGGAGACAGGAAAACAACTCCAGCTCCAGAGCCTTCTTTTGCACAAGCTCCATCAAAAAACATGGTCCACAAACCTTGCTGATCCAATTCTTCAATGCAGACATTTTTCTTTTTATCTTCTCTATCATCTGAGACAACCTTGAAGTTATCACAGTCAGTGTTTACAAAGCATATCTGTTCCTCTGCTTCGTGGTCTTCCACTGTCTCTGATGATCTTTGTTCTCTGATTAGCTTAACATCCCTGCCATTCATTGGAATCATGGCATATGACAGGTCCAGCTGCATACTTCCACCAATTAGTGCTGCCCATCTTCTTGACAACAACATACCATACTGTGGCTTGATGTCAACCACTGTTATATTCATTTTATATCTCTTTTCAGGAAATGCTGCCAGTTTGAAATCTACATCCTTCATGATTCCAATAACTGGTACCTCTCTGGCATCCATAGCATAACATTTTCCACATGCCTTGTCAATTTTCAATCCAGCTTGTTGCATGATGGCCAAAGGCATGACATTTGTAGATGCTCCAGAGTCAAGCATACAATTTCTGATTATTTTTCCATTTATAACCAGGGAAACATAAAATGGTTCCACTTGTGAAGGACACTTTGTCATAGTCACTCCTAAATAGACTTCAGGAGCCTCATCTTCTTCATTACACATGACATGTTTCTCACCCTGGATCTGAACATTTTGTTTAGCTTGAAAGGGCACCCCTGAAATTAGGGATACTGTCCTATTCTTGATTTCTTCCACTTTCATGAGTTCCATAAGTGGAACAGAGACTTTTACCTGGGAGAGGACTTGAGCTATATCAAATGGAACATAATTTTGTATAACAGTTGTAGCTTGCTCCACAATCTTGTTTTTATCCTGAACTGATTTAGCTTTTACTTTCATAGTTCCCTGATCATCATTCTTGTCTTGGGAACCTTTACCTTGATCTTCAGCCTGAGGGATTCTATTTTCTGGTCCTTGGGATTCATGACCTATTCTATGTTTGAAATTCTGTTTATTATTAACCCACTGCCTTTTTTGTAATTCCATCCCCTTATTACCATGCACTGGCTGTCCTATAGTAACATCTTTTGGCTGATGTGGGCTGCTTACCTGATTTTTACCCCTGAGATTGTAGTTGCTCTTGACTTGAGCAACTGCTGCAGCTGTGAAGGCCCTAATTTCCTCATCAGAAGGTCGTTGTAAGTTACTCAGAAAATTGTGTGAGTTCTGAGCATAGGCATAGTTAACTTCATCATCTTCATCATATGGGAACTGTTGGCAGCCCTGAGTTCCATCATTTGTACTCTCATCAGCATCATAAAGAGTGTATCCATTGCTTATGGACATCATATTTACATCATCATCTTGCACATAATGTGGCTCATTGCATTCATTACAAGATGTAGTATTATCACACAAGGACTGAGCAATCATACACTGTGACTGTGAATGTGGCATCTGACAAATTATACACCATGGAGCATCATCAACAATATTTATAGCTTTCTTTAGAGGATCAGAAGTTTCTTTGACATGTTGAGCTCTTTGATTTGTGTTGTTACGTGGGAATATAGGTTTACCATCATGCCAATTGGTATTATAAGGCATATCGTGCAATGATGGCCTCTTTTCCTGCCTTTGATAGACTTGCCTATCAGGACCTATCCCTTTTTCACTTCTAGGTAATCTATAGCTTAGGTCCTTAACAACATTTGCCAATTTGTCTATCTTATCTTCAGGGGCAGATGTATTACCTTGAGTGTTCTGAGGCTTGTTTGGATTCTGCAGAATTTTTATATCATCCCTTCTATTTGTCTTGCCCGATGCTTTCCTGTTGTTTTCAATATTCACTGCAATTCTGAAAGCATCCCTAAGAGTAGCAGGACCTTTATCTCTTAATCCATATGCAGTTTTTGCATCAAAGGCATTGATATACAATATTATGCACATTGGTTCATTTGGCCTCATGTGATGTGGCAATTTGTTTAACACTTTAGTAAATCTTGCATTAAAATCTGCAACCTGCTCATTTGACCCTTTAGTGATACTGGTGAACTCATTTACAAAAAAGCTAGGGTCAGTTTTGTCACCATATTGCTCTTTGAACATCCTTTTAAAATCATCCCATGATGAAATACTCCGGTCAGGCAGATTCTTGTACCATTCTCTTGCCTCATCTATTAAGGATTGCATGAATGACTTCATGAAAACATCCTCATGTTCAACCTCAAAGTTATCCATGACATTTTGAAAGGCTTTTAAATGATCTTCTCCTGACACAGTGTTGTTTCCTAAAAATTTAGGCACTTGCAGCCTCAGATGCTTATCAATGGGGTTAGGATACCCAGGAATACCATCAAATACCAGCTGTCTGAATCTATCTAGCTGCATTGGCTGTCTGTTTAACTAATTAATATTAATATTTTTGTTTGCATTCTAGTTTCTTACATTGTTTAGTGGTATCCTAGCATCATTCACATTTTGTCTCTCATCATTATGCTGATGTTGCACTTCATTTCTCTGTTGATGTCTCTGCACATTTGCATTCTCAAGGGTAGGAATTGAATTATTCTGGGCAGTCCTCAAAGCTTGCACTTTCTTCCTCAAGTCATCTCTGATTGATATTGCCTGTTGATATTCAAACTCGGCCCTTAAGCTCCTAATTTCATCAGCTAGTTCTTCCTCACTGGGCCTAGAGGAGGATGGTTTTACCATATTCTGATCATCATCTTCATCATCCCTCAGAGACTCAGCCTCTTCAAACCTTTCACTAGGGTCTAGAAATGGGCGTTCTTGGAACACCTCTGACCTCATTCTCACGCTACCACCCTGTTGCCTCTCATATGCACCCCGAATATCAGCTTCTGCATTTGAAAAGTAAGGCGCATGCTGTCCTGATGGCCTAGGATTATCTTGCATATCATCATTTTTTATGGGGGAACCCTCATGACTAACTGAGACAGCTCCCTTTATTCTGTACATCATTCTTCTTGTTACTGGTAACTCTTCAAATAAAGGATTTTGTTGGGATCTTCTCCCCTGCATATAAATTTTACTTTGACCGGTTGGGAGATTACTTCGGAGTCGCCACCTATTACTAGGAACTGTTTTCTTTTGAAAACCAGGGTTCTTTCACAAATTCCCCAGCGGAGTCGCCATTTTGTTGGTTTTTTCCCAGACTGGATGCTTATTCCCAGATTTCCCTACAAGGTAGCCATCAGTGATCAACAGGATCTCTGGGCCAGGGGCCAACAGTGTAGGAGATAGAATCTATATTTTATCTCCTCTTCTTCTTCAGGCTCTGCAAGACCTAGGGGGGTATTCCCTACTCAACATCCATGAGATACGCATACAAGGATTGGGATGCTGTCAGAAAGCAGATAAGTCCTCCTGTAAGTGGACCAAAACTGAAAGATAAGAGCAAAGGGGCTAGCTTTGGGCCTATTTGCAGTTGTAGACAGAGGAATGAGGATCCTAAAACTAATTCTAATGTCCTAATGGTTGTTTTAGAGTTTGATTATGATTTTGAGTTTGGATGCAAAGCTGGACATGGTTGTAACACAAACACGAAGCAAGATTGGTGCCTATCCAGGGCCTGGAGTCAATAGACATACACCTGTGAATGATCAGCATGAACAGCTAAAACTAGATTTCAGGGGGATATATATGATACCTGCCTTACAGATATCTCCCAATACAGAGTGTTAAGTTATCTCTACTTATGGCATCCCTACTACAGTATACCCTTCCCAATGTTCAACCTGAAAATAGTTTAATCTACCCCTTTGAGCAGAAGTTAAAAGATCAGACATTCAACATAGGAATTCTATGTTCTAGAGTCTCAAATATTACCCAAATATCTAGATTCAGAAGAAGAATACATGCAATACTAGAGACAGAATTAACAAAACACATGCTAAGATAGCATTATTCATATAAGATTAACCATGAAATCAGTGGATTCATGCCAAATCGTACAACAGGAGATACATAAACTCACAAGTTTAGCTATACAGAGCAACCAAAACGAACTGTATTGTGTTACAGAGCCAAAATGTTCAACTTTCAACAACCTGAACAATGGTAACACAGTCTGCTTATAACAGCCAAAGAGTGTACCACAACAATTAATTACAAGACTGTTACAAAATTCGCCAGATACAGATCCTTCAAAGGAATGGCGCTCAAAATTTATTGCTGCAGAGACAGAAGGAACCCTCGAGCCCTGCGCCGCCATCTGGGAGTCTTCATGCCAAAGATCGGGTACATGACTGTCCAACAACTTGCCCATGCCCCCGCTACAATCGCCATTAAGGGTCTCAACCACCCGCGGTCGCCTGAAAAACTGTCACTGCATTCAAAAAGGAATTCCCACCAAAACGCCTCTTCGCAGGTTCAAAAATAATGCAAGGGGATTAATCCCACATGCACGGTGCCGAGAGCCTTCCATTACCTTATAAGCCTGATCACATACATATCAAGTGTCGAGCGCTTTTGCCACACTCGACACACAAGCCATCACCGAAAGCCCATTGCTAAGACATATGCCATAGGCTCACCCCACAATTCTCCTGCCGATCTCAAAAGTCTGGCCGATCACAAACTCCACACTTCCTTCATCGGCCAGAGATTAACCATCAGGCTAGCCAGAAAATCCTTCGCCGACACCACTAATCTCACCGAAGCCAAGTTACTCTAATGAAAGCTCAAACAACACTCCGTCGGTGAGACCAACACCATCGGCTCGCCCAAAAAAAACTCTCACCGATAATACAAGTCTCTCCGATGGCCAGCTCGCACCCCATTAGCGGTTACCAAACCACTGCCATCGGCCAGACCAACACTGTCGGCCCAACCAAAAACTCACTTGCCGATATCACCCGTCTTACCGACGAAGCCTCCGCACTCCCTCCATCGGCCAAACAAATACAATCGGAGTGACAGAAAACTCCATTGCCGACCACATAACTCACGCCGAAGACACTTCCACCTACCGCCTCCGTCGGTGTGACCCACACCATCGGCCAACCCGAAAGTCTCCCCGCCGATGAACAAAGTTTCATTGATAACACCCTCCATGCTCTCGTCGGCCAGACTAACCCTATCGGCCAAACCAAAAACTTCCTAGCCGATGATGAATGTTACGCCGACGCCAACAACTAAAACACATCCTCCGTCGGCGAGACCCCAACTGTCAGGCCAACACTTCTCCGTCCACCCGACCACACAGGTCACCCCGATGGGCAAGAAAATATAGGGTTTAAATGAAGAAACCCCCTAAGCATGAAAAATCAACCTCCAAGTCAAAATGAGTGCTAACAGTCTCTAGGACCTTATTGAACAAAAAAAGATGAAAATCAAAGCAAGATGAATGCTCTTCTTGGTGCTCCTGCACCATACTCCCCGGATGGAAAGAGAACTCAAGTCTCTTGAGGAAGTAGATCGACAATTGTGACACCATGGTTCAAGATGTCTTCTTCACTCATCCAAGTGGCATCTTCAATAGGCAAGCCACTCCATTTGACAAGAAACTATTTGTACATGTCTTCTTCCTTGTCTTCTTCAATACCTTGGTGTCAAGAATGCATTCCAACTTCAATGGCTGATTGGGTGGAAGACCCTTGATCCAATCTTCATCTCCTGCTGCTGTCATATCTACCTCTGAATCTACATTAGAATCACCTTTGAAAGGGAACAAATCTGAAAGATTGAAGATAGGAGATATGGCCAAGCCTTGAAGAAGTTTAATCTCATAGGCATTGGGCCCAAACTTGTGCACAATCCGACATGGTCCTATCTTCTTCATGAGGAGTTTGGTTGGCTGCCCCTTAAGAAGTCTTTCCTTCTTCAAATGTGCCATGACCAAATCCCCAACCTTGTATTGTACATCTCTCCTTCTCTCATTGGCTTTCTCCTTGTACTTGTCATTGCTCTTTTGAAGAGTTTCCTTGACATTATCATGAATGTCCTTCATGGCCAATGCAAAGTCTTCACCTTGAGCACTTTTCCTTTCCAATTCATGAAGGTCTCTCAATTCAAGAACACCTCTTGGATGAAGACCATGAACAATCTCAAATGGACTCCTTCCTGTGCTTCTATTGGTGGAATCATTATAGGCAAACTCTGCTTGAGGGATGATCATATCCCATGCCTCTCCATGCTGCTTGGTAAGACACCTAAGAAGATTTCCCAAGGACCTATTTACCACCTTAGTTTGGCCATTAGTCTGAGGGTGATAGGCTGAAGTAAAGGAAAATTGAGTGCCCAACTTCTTCCACAAAGTACGCCAAAAATGGCCTACTAACTTTGGATCCCTGTCAGTCACAATGTTAAGAGGCAAACCATGGATTCTAACAATTTCTTTGAAGAACAAACCAGCAATGTAAGAAGCATCATTAGTGCATTTACATGGCAAGAAATGAGCCATCTTACTGAATCTATCCACCACAACAAATATATTATCAAAGCCTCTTTGAGTCCTAGGAAGACCCAACACAAAATCCATGCTAATACTTTCCGATGGCCTATTAGGAATAGGAAGTGGCTGATATAGACCAGCATTAGATGAAATACCCTTTGCCCTTTGACAAATACTACAACATTCAACAAATTTTCTGATATCTGATTGCATTTTAGGCCAAAAATAAAACCTCTTCACTTGATCTAATGTTTTATCCAATCCAAAGTGACCTCCTAGTCCCCCACAATGTTTTTCCTTTATGATGTTCTCCCTCATGGAACACCTAGGAACACATAGTTGGCTGCCTTTGAACAACAACCCCTGCTGCAACAAAAACTTAGAAAGATTAGAATGATAAGAGTCTAAAAATTGTGAACAAACTTCATATACCTCCTTAAAATCTTCATCATCCTGATACATATGCTTGAGAGCATCAACCCCTACACTTTGCAACTAAATTTCTTGAACCATACACACCCTTCTACTCAATGCATCTGCCACTTTGTTAGCTACCCCTTCTTGTGTTTGATTGAAAAGTATAGGCTTGGAGTTGCTCAACCCATTTCATATGCCTATGATTAAGTTTCTCCTGTGAATTCAGAAAACTAAGTGCATGGTTGTCAGTATAAACAATAAATTATTTTCGCAAAAGATAGTGCCTCCATTTTTTCAAAGCTTGCACCATTGCATACAATTCCAAATCATAAGTAGAATACTTTCTCTTAGCATCATTCAATTTTTCACTAAAGAAAGCAACATGCCTGCCCTCTTGACTTAGGACAGCCCCTATAGCATGATTAGTAGCATCAGATTCCACCACAAACAACTTATTAAAATCGACCAAAACAAGTATGGGCTGTTGTGCTATCTTTTGTTTCAGAATTTCAAAAGAATCATTGGCTGCCTTTGTCCACAAAAATTTACATTTCTGCCCCCCTTTGATGGTATCCAAAATTGGTGTACAAATATGACTAAAACCCTTTATGAATTTCCTATAAAATGGTTCCAAACCATGGAAACTTTTCACATCACCTACTATTTTTGGAGTTGGGCATGACAAAATGGCTTCTACCTTTGTTGGATCCATCTTTAAACTACACTGTGAAATCACAAAACCAAGATAGGCGAGTTCTTCCTTCATGAAGACACTCTTTTCCATGTTGATCATCAATTGTTCATCATGCAACTTCTTCAAAACCTGATCCAAATGTTGCAAATGCTCTACCTTAGTCCTGCTAAAAACAAGAATGTCATCCAAATATACCACAACAAATTTGCCAATGAAATCCTTCAATACTTCATTCATGAGATGCATAAAAGTACTTGGAGCATTAGATAGACCAAATGGCATCACCAACCACTCATAAAGACCCTTATTTGTTTTGAATGTTGTCTTCCATTCATCCCCTTATTTGATTCTAATTTGATGATACCCACTCTTAAGGTCTATCTTGGAAAAGTTTCTAGCCCCTCCCAAACAGTCCATTAGGTCCTCAATCCTTGGCATACAGAACCTATGTCTTATGATAATCTTGTTAATGGCTCTAGAATCCATGCACAACCTCCATTTACCATCCTTTTTAGGGGCTAGGACTATTGGGACAACACATGGGCTAAGACTCTTTCTTACCAATCCCTTATCCAACAATTCTTGCACTTGCTTGGCAATCTCTTCATTTTGTGAAGGTGTCATCTTGTAGGCCACTTTGTTTGGCAAAGTAGATCCCGGTATGAAGTCAATTTGATGGCTTATGTCCCTAATAGCTGGCAACTCATTAGGCATTTCTTCTACCATAATCCCCTTATACTTCTCTAGCAATTGTTGCACCTCATTAGGAACTTCTTCCTTATTAGGATCATGCAAACTAGGAGTATTTTTAGGCTTCAAAATCAGAGCATACCCCTAGGTTCCTTCCTCCTTAAGGGCATCTAGAAACTCTTTACCATTCACAATCATGACACTTGACCCAACATTCTTTTCTACATGCTCATCAGGCAATGGATCCATTCTATACTTTTTACCATTCTTAGTTATGATGAAAGAATTAGTTTTACCATCATGTTGTGATTGAAAATCATATTGCCATGGACATCCTAATAGAAAATGACAAGCAGCCATAGGAATTATATCACAAAAAATTTTATCCTTATATTCTCCTATCTCAAATTCAACCCATGATTGTTCATCTACCAAAACTTGTTTCCCTTTATTCAACCATGATACTTTATAAGGACTAACATGAGGAAGCCTTTTCAATTTCAATTTGTCTACCATTTCAATGGAAACCAAATTTTTAGTTGAGTCTGAATCAACAATTACCTTGCAAATCTTACCATAGGCCTTGCATGTTGTCCTGAACAATGTCTTCCTTTGAGGGGGTTCTTGTGTTTGAGGCACCTTCAACATGGTTCTTCTCATCATCAAGCTTTCTCCTTCATGGACCAGGGCTGCACTTCCAATTGGAGAGTTGACACTTTGGCAATCTTCCTCTTGGATCAATTGGTTCCTTCTCTCTCCTCCATGAGAGTTTGAGGCTTGCTTTTCAGGACACTTGAAGGCTGGATGTCCCATTTGGTTGCAATTGTAGCACCTTCCTATGAAGACATTAGGACCTCTCCTTGGTCCACCAAATCTACCTCTCCCATTAGGCCTTCTTCCTCTAAAGCCTCCTCTAGAACTAGATTCTCCACTTTGCTCTTGGGAACTAGATTCCCCTTGGCTTCTTTGGGACTGATTTCTACCCCCAAAACGTTCCCTACCTCTATAATTTCTGCCACCTCTTCCTCTACTTTGCTGCTCACCTTTCCTCTTCAACTTGTCTTCAGCCCTTAATGCTACTTGAAAGAATTTCTCCATAGTTTCAGGGGTTAATAAACTTATCTCATCTTGAATATTGAACCTCAAACCATTTAGATACCTTGCTACTTTATCTTTTTCATCCTCCATGTACCCACAACGAAGAGTGTATTTGTGAAACTCCTCAGTGTAAGTAGCCACATCCAAATCTCTTTGCTTGAGATTTTGCATCCTCTTGTAGATCTGCACCTCATAGTCTGATGGAAGGAATTGGGACTTGATCCTCTCCAACATTTTGCTCCATGAAGAGATCATACTCTTCCCATTCTTCACCCTCTCTCCTTGGGTGTAATTCCACCATGTAAGGGCAGCACCTTTGAGTTTAGTTTTTTTAAACTTAACCCTTTTACCTTCAGGAACTTCTTTGTATTCAAAGTAGTTGTTGTTGTAAGGTGTGGCCCTTGGTCTCCTTGTTCATCGCTGCGCTGTGGTGGTTTGTGACAAGGGCTTAACTGCCTCCCGTGCTTGTTAAGTCAAGTGGTTGTGTCGGGTATTAATAGGTCGATCTTTTGGTGCAATGACAACTAACAATTGGTATCAGAGCTGAGGTCACGGGTTCAAACCCCGCGCTTGTGCTGGGGGGATTGTTGCAAGGTGTGGCCCTTGGTCTCCTTATTCAGTGCTGCGCTGTGGTGGTTTGCAACAAGGGCTTAACCGCATCCCATGCTTGTTAAGTCAAGTGGTTGTATTGGGCATTAATAGGTTGATCTTTTGGTGCAACAGCAACTAACAGTTGTTTAGAGCCTCAATCCACTCCATGACTTCATCAGCATTCATCTTCCCACTAAACATGGGAATCTCCATCCGAGCCTCCGAAGAATCCTTGCCAATTGCCTTGATGGCTTCAAGGAAATGCCTTTGATCAACCGGTACTTCTACCTCTTCTTGTTCTTGTTCTTCTTCCTCTTTCTCTTCCTGTTCATCTAAACCTTCATCTATCCTCTTCCCTATCCTTAATGCCTTCAACTTTTCTTGGAGTGCTTCCTTGACTCCACTTTTGATCTTCTCTTCCATCTCCTTGAACTTCTTGACCACTTCGATGGTCATCCCCTTTGGAGGCATATTGCTAGCCTCTCCTTCACTCTCCTCTGCTGACATATACTAGGCCAACAACATAACCTTTTATGGCTCTGATACCACTATGATGTAGAGGCAAATTGGATGAGGAAGCATAGACAAATTTGACAAGGTTCTACTACACCTACAAGCCCCAAAAAAAGAACTTTATGCAAAAGTGGGAACAATAGAAGGGAACTCATGGTTCATCATGGAAAGGTTGATTTGGGATTCTAGAGGACTCATTCCATCCATTCGTTAAGGCAGATCACCCTCAGGACCAACACTTCCTTCATAAACCCCAAAAATGGCTAGTAGCCCTAAAAATAGAGAACAATCCTAATAACTTCTAGCACTGACCTCCAAATGCAAATCTCAGACAATTGGAAGATACCCTTTATGATTCCCCACAACATATTCAAGAATGGGTTTGGGTTGTTTTGGGTGGTATGCCCTAATCAATAGCCCTCCTAGTGTTTTTAAGCCCTAATTAGGCCTAATTTGTGAAGCAAGTGTCTTTAAATGGAGGCTTGAAACTTCCAAGACCACTTAAGCATGTCAGTGACATCCCAAAACCATAGAATTTAGTCCTCCTTTGCTGACATGGTAGACTATCCTCAAAAACCATACTATTGTTTCTTTTGTCAGTCACTTAGCACATGGTTTTGCTAAGTCTAATCAATGAAATCTTGGTAACAACAGGTCTCTGCCCACAATACCCTTACAAGACATTAAAACAAACATTAGGGAACTCATTCCACTGATCACAGAGTTTGATGGGTCAGTGGAATGAAAGAAACATCTTAAAATTACTGTCAGAACCTTAGTTAAGGGTTTCCTAGACCACTTACAAAAAATAGGGGATATAAACAATATAAAGAAGTGTCAAGAGCTCACAACATATGCATTAGAGAGGGGACTCACCAACCTATCATTCCAACATAAACACTAGTCACCACTTGTCCATACACAGCCAATGTATGTGCACCAATAGCGAGGGAACCAAAAAACTCAGGCAGAACTTGCTTTTTCTTATTGATTTCTTCACAACAGTGCTTCTCCATGACTTCTCCTCTTACAATGAATAGGGCAATGCTTTTAAGAAGCCTACCAAATAGTTTAGATTGGTTGTCAAGACAATTAAGGTTGATGGGAGGTTTGGAACCACCAAGCTATCTCTTTTTGGACTGCAGCGAATGGTTTAGGCATAACAATGCCTTCAAACAGATTTACAAAGCAATTAGGCCTTGAACAAGGCATTAGACCTCTTGATATCATTCTAGACTTCTTGACATCATTTTAAACTTCTTCCCATGCCTTGACAAGGCTCACAAAACATGAAGACTTACATGACTGCCTTTTATGGCTTTATGACAATAGTTTATAGACATTTGGACATAGTCCTTTACAACATGGCATCATAGCCTTATTACATTATGAGAATGGTCTCTAGGACCTTATTGAACAAAACAAGATGAACATCAAAGCAAGATGAATGGTCTTCTTGGTGCTCCTGGACCATGGCCAAACCCACTAGAGGAAGTCCAGATATGTTTATATTACTTTTTTTTCTAGAATTTGCTTCACGTGCAACTCTTCTACTTGATTACAATCGTGCATTGGAGTTTTCATAATCATAATCCAGATAATCATAGCTAAAATGCTTTGTATATTTCTTCAGAAGATGTAATAAATAAATAATAATAGATATCTTCCTCTGATCTTCCTCAGCCTGAGCTTTATTGAGAAGCTTCCTTAAGGCTCTTCTTTGTTTCAACATAGCCCTTGGAGACACTATACCCAAACTATCAACTGCTTGATTGAAAACCTTTAGTTTTGAAAAATTGCCACAACTACTAGAACTCTGTCGCAGTAAAGCAATAATTACATTGCCAACTTCCTTCTCTGGTGGTTCCAATGCAAATGTTGTTCCTTCAATCTTTTTAACAATTTCAGCAATCTACTTGGATAAATCTCGTGGCACCATTTCTTCAAGATCACTTAAACTTTGATTCAATGCATCTTTGATCTTTACAAATTTTATCAGGACCGAGTCCCCAATAACTGCCAAATACAATTTTCTATAATAAACACAGTGTTGGATAAGGGATGTTACCTTATCAAGTGCTGGGTTCAAAGCACACAAGGACTGTATGTCGGGCATGCATCTTAATTGCACTGCTTCTAAAGATGGAAATATTTTGATGACCTTGTGGACAAGCCTACCAAGTTTCAAATATATTCCTACATGTAGCTTTGCATTATTTGCAGCTAACAGGATTTGTTCAACAACAATGCCAACAATCCCCATCAAATCTGGATCATAGCCTCAGAATTCTGGGAGGCTTGTTACAATCTAGCTTCCTAAGAATCCATCTATACAATTTTCTCAAAGAGACCCATTGCCTTCTTTATTTCAGCAAAAGAAAATCATCTGGCCCTTTCAGTTTAGGGACATTTCCATTATCCATGCTACCAGCTCCTCATATTTCTCCTACACTCCTCCTTGTGAGATTACACTATCAAATCATTCTGTTATCAACTGATACCCTTCTTAACAGCCTTAATGATAGCCTAGAATCTGCACAATGAACTAAATGGATATGCCCTCAACCCTATTTCTTGCTTTTCCTACCTCTCCCCATTTATACTCGTGATGTTAAATGTCAATATCTGTCAGAAAATCTAATTTGGAGTGTGTGTGCATTTAATGCACCAACCCCATCAGAGATCTCCGTAGATCTCCTTTCCTGCTGCCCTTGACCAATTTGTTAATGCTCCCAGGTGGCCCATCAGATAATGGTTAATGTTGGTCAATCTCTATTGAATGTAGTAGGTGAGTTTGAATTTGAGCGGCAAATTTTTGGAAGCAAGGAAAAGACAAAAGGAAAGAGTGTGTAGACATAACAGTTAGTTAGAAGTGAAGAGTTTTTGGTGAGCAGCAATAGCACAGTAGTGTAGAGAAGAAGGAATGTTTGTTGCAGCAGCAACAAGAAGAATATAGTAGTGAGAGAGTGCAGAGGGTCGAGCTCCAGACAGCTCCCGCACACATAACAGATAATTAGAGGAAAGAGCAGAGTAGCTCCAAATAGAAAGGGATAGTGGTTATGTCCAACTAGCTTTAGAGAGAGCAGTAGTCGTAGGATAGAAGGAAACAGAGCCGTAGCTCTAAGTTGTATTTATTTTTTTATGTAAAATAGTTTTTGTTGATTAATAGAAATATATGTTTGTGCAAAGTTTTGTTGTGTCTCCTCTCTCTCTGTTTGTCTTATTCTTCCTCATTTGAGTGGTATCTTAGCCATACCACTTCTAACATGGTATCAGAGCTATAGGTTTAGCATATCTAGAGTTTTAGCTTTTTGGGTATTGAGGAAAACCCCTAAGTTTTTCTGGGTATTAACAGTCTCCTTTTTTTAATTTAGAAGTATGGATAGAGGAGACAACAAGAGTTGGTAGCAGCCACCCATATTTGATGGGAAAAAATCTGATGTCTGGGAAAACAAGATGAAGACCATCTTGGTTGCAAATGATTTGTGGGATCTTGTGGTCAATGGGTTCACAGATGTGACAGACCCAAATGCTTTTACAGCCCTGTCCAATGCCCAAAAGAACTAGCTGAAGGAGACAAGAAGAAATGATGCAAAAGCCCTCAGTTTGATTGAGGCAGCCTTGACAGAGGCTACTTTCCCTAGACTAGTAGTAGCTACCTATGCAAAAGAAGCATGGGAAATATTGCAAAACATTTACAAGGGAACTAACAAGGTGAGATCAGTGAAACTCCAGCTGCATAGGAGAGATTTTGAGACCCTGCAGATGAAGGATAGTGAGTCTATTTCAGACTTCCATACAAGGGTTTCCACCTTGATAAATTAGTTAAGGATAAATGGAGAAACCACAGATCAGCAAAGGATTATAGAGAAAATCCTTAGAAGTTTTCCCCCTAGATTTGATCCAATAGTTATTACCATAGAAGAGACAAAAGACCTCTCAAAAATGGAACTTGATGAGTTGATGGGTTCCCTTCTTAACCATGAGTAGTGGCTAAATAGATCCTCTCCTTCCCTAGACCAAGCATTCAAAGCACAAGGAAATGTGAGAGGCAGGGGAAGAGGAAGAAATGGCAAAGGAAAAGGTCAAAGGGGCAGAGGTAGAAGCAACTTCAAAAGAGGAGTCTCTAATAGTCAAGAGGAGGCCAGCACCTCCCAAACAGACTTCCAAAACAAGAAGAGCAGCATCTTTAACCAAAGGTATGATAAATCTAATGTGCAGTATTACTACTGTCACAAGTTTGGTCATTATGCTAATGAGTGTAGGAAGAAATAGTGGAACCAAGGGAGTCAAAATGCCAATGTGGCAAATGCGAACAAGGCTAAAAATGAAAATTAGTCTAAGGTCTTTATTGTGTACAACTTTGTTGAGTAGAGCAGCCCTGAAGTATGGTATTTGGACAGCATATGTAGCAACCACATGAGTGGTAATGCAAATTTGTTTGCCTCCATTGACAAGAGTGTCAGGTCTGAGATCATGATGGGGAACAGTAAAAATGTTCCTATCATAGGAAGAGGCATCATCACAGTCCTATCCAAACAAGGTGAGAAAATACAGATCCAGGATGTCTATTATGCCCAAGGCATAAAACATAACCTATTGAGCATTGGACAGATGGTCCAAAATGGTTATAGAATCCTGATGGAGAAAGGGGAGTGCATCATCTATGATAGGGATGGTAGCATGAAGGTCATTACAGCAGTGTAGATGACAAAAAATAGGATGTTCCCCCTTAGGTTGCAGTCCCCAGCGCTCTTTGGAACTGCACCTGTCAAGTTCCAGATGGCTCCAGACGGCTCCAGAGTCAACCAGATGGCGTCGACAATAGTGGCTCAGTAGTCAGCCTTCAAGACAGTCATCCAAGACCCATCCAAACTTTGGCATTTAAGGTATGGGCACTTAAGTTTTTTTGGTTTAAGTCTTTTGTCCAAAAAAGGCATGGTTAGAGGGCTTCCAGCAATTGTTGAGCCTGATAGGAAATGTGAAGCCTGCATTTTAGGAAAGCAGCACAGGCAACCCTTTCAATCAGGGTATTCTAGGAGGGTAAGAGCACCATTGGAGTTGGTGCATTCATATTTATGTGGCCCCATGAAGACCCCCACTCTAGGTGGGAATGTATATTTCATGACCTTCATTGATGATTACAGTAGAAAGATTTGGATTTATTTCTTGAAGAATAAATCTAAAGCATTTGAGAAGTTCAAATAGTTTAAGGCCTTAGCTGAGAAGCAAAGTGGCCATTATATCAAGGTCCTCAGAACAGACAGAGGGGGAGAGTACGTCTCTAAAGAATTTATAAATTTTTGCATGTATGAAGGTATTCATAAATAGTTTACAACAAGGTATACTCCACAGCAAAATGGAGTTGCTGAGAGGAAAAATAGAACCATCACAAAGATGGAAGCAAGCATGTTGAAGGCAAAAGGACTGTCAAATGATTATTGGGGTGAGGCAGTTGCAACATCAGTGTATCTGCTAAATAGAAGTCCCACAAAGGCTATACATGATAGAATTCCACAAGAAGCATGGACAAATGATAAATGGAGTGTGGAGCACCTGTAGATTTTTAGGTATGTGGCATATGCATTTGTGCCTAAGGAGAAAAGACAAAAGTTTGATGACAAAGGAGAAAAGTGCATCTTCATTGGGTACAACAAAGAATCAAAAGGCTACATGTTGTACAACCCTGTTACCAAGAATATCATAATCAATAGGGATGTTGAATTCATTGAGAATGAATCGTGGGATGGCACAGTCAACACCACCATAGGTATCCCAACAACAATACCCATAGATGATGAGGAAGGTGGAAATGAAGCAGGAACTTCTAGCAGTGAAGTAGATTTAGCACCAGAGCACTCTGGATCCATCTCTAGAGCTCTTTGGAGCCATTCCCAGAATAGTTCAGATTCATCTAGTTCAAGACTACAGTAGCACAGCCAGCTCTGAAGCACTCCGAAGTCAGGCAATTGTAACTCCAGAAGTAATTCAGATCCTACGCTCGCTTCTCTAATGCCGAGAAAGACAAGGAACATGAGGGAGATTTATGAAGACACTAGGTATGATGATTTAGATGAAAGTCTAGACTTTACTTTGTTCTCTCATGGTGATCCAACAGTCTT